>OY284413.1:261362437-261820739 GCA_958301585.1 Merodon equestris
GTGGTATTTAAAAGTATCGTTAGGCTGTCGGAACACATTTTTTTGAGAAAATATGTTAATCTTCTTTTGCTGACGAAGTTGTTACAAATTAAAAAAAAAAGTTTTATTTGTTTATTATAAGGTTAAGGAAATTGACAACAGGTATTTATTACGACAAAACCAAAATCAACTAAAATAGATATCTTCAAAGCCCAACGTGATGTCAAAAAAATTACCGTTAAAGCTATTAAAAAAACCAATCCAAGTAAATATGCAACAGGAAACATGAATGTATAAGGTGTACAACTTTGCTTCCGCAGTTTGCCAAAATTCTCGTCATTTGGGGAGATGTTACTGTTTTGTTTCAATATGAAGAAAACAGCGGCTGAGTCTCATCCAGCTCTCGTGATCCATGAGTGGCTTCAAGAACGGTGATTTTAACGTCGAAGACCGACATAGTGGTGGAAAAGAGAAAGTTTTCGAAGATGCAGAATTGGAGACATTGCTGAGTGAAGACTCGCGGCAAAAAATTGCCACGATCAGTGGGAGTGACACACCAAGCCATTTCAAAACATCTCAAGGCCATGGGCATGATTCAGAAAGAAGGAACTTGGGTCCCGTATGAGTTGAAACCAAGAGACGTTGAACGGCGTTTGTGTGTTTGTGAACAGCTGCTTCAGAGACAAAAACGCTAGGGATCTCATTACGAGGGGTTCATTTCGATAACCTTAAACGCAAAAAATCATGAGGATATCCTGGCCATGCTTCCACGTCGAAACCGAATATCTACGGCTCCAAGATCAGGCTCTGCATTTGGTGGGACCAGCTCGGCGTCGTGTACTATGAGGTGTTAAAACCAAGTGAAACAATCACAGGTGCTCATTATCGAATGCAATTAATGCGTTTGAGCAGAGCATTAAAAGACAAACGGCCGCAATACAGCGAGAGGCACGATAAAGTGATTTTGCAACACGACAACGCTCGACCTCACGTTGCAAAAGAGGTCAAAACGTACTTGGAAACGTTAAAATTTGAGGTCCTACCCCACCAGCCGTATTCTCGAGACATTGCTCCCTCTGACTATCGCCTGTTTCGATCAATGGCGCATGGCCTGGCTGAACAACACTTCCAAGCTCATGAAGAAGTCACAAATTGGATCGATTCGTGGGTCGCTTCAAAAAATGAACAATTTTTTCGGCGCGGGATTTGAATATTAGAATATTTTCGTCTATAGGTTTTATTTTAATTTTATTTTTTTTAATTTAATGGTACTTTTAAGTGCCGGTTGACGACAAAGGTTAAAGAATGCAAATTTAAAAAGGATCCAGATCACAATTACCACTGATTTTGATGTTCTCAGGTGACTTATCTTTTTCTGCAATTCTGCAATGTGATGTGATTTTTTAAGATAAAGATTAGGAAAGATGTACAGCTCCAAATATACGAGGTGAGATCCAAAAGTAGTGATAATCGGTTCGCATACAAATCAAAATTATTTTTGCTCGGTAGGGTATATACCTACCAAGTATGCGTAAAAAATCCTATAAATAAACCAAGGTTCCCAAGAGGTACATTCATTTGAATACGAACCGCCGAAAGGATAACACAAAAATGAAGAAAAACGAAAAGAGATGTCATCAAGTACCTCTGCTTGAAAAAAATTGTTTACCAAGCATTCTGAAGGAATAATTATGTGGGATATTTGGAAAAAAAGGGACTATTTCGAAATCTTACTACGCAGACCAAATAAGAAAATTATGGGAGGTCATTAAAAAAGGACGCACCGAACGGCGGGTTGGAGTGCTGTCCTACCAAGGAAACGAACCAGCTGACAGAGCAGCAGTTGTGATGGTTGCTATTCAAGAAACGGGATTCGAACTGTTCGAAAACCGGCCCTATTCACCAGATCTAGCTCTAAGTAACTTCTACCTCCGCTTATGGAAAACGTCCGAGGAAAGAAATTCGAAGACGATGGCGACTTTATGGACGCTGTTGAGGCGTTTTTGGAGGGCCAAGACAACAAATTTCTTTCTTCTTAGAAAAAAGATGGACTATACATATATATTGACTTGTTAGGAAACTATGTAGAAACTTACAATCACCGTGTTTTTTATGTTTATTATCATTAGTTTTGGATCGTCCCTCGTAAATGTGTTAAACATTTACTTTAACCTTTATCTCCTAACATTTTTGGCGACTTTTCCGCAAATCAGGCTTGCACAGTCATCGAATATCAACCATGTATAACACACTGGAGCATTTTTAAATGCAAGTATACAGCAAGATTGGGGTGAATTTCATGCAGAAGAGGGACAAATTGTCACTTATACACCTGATGTCTTGTACCGATGGATGACACCATCAGATCACTTCGACACGCCCGATATAGAATCGTATCGGATATACAATAAGGGCCAAAAACTCATCATCAGTATAAGCAATTATGAAAATAGAAGTGGACCAATCGGAGAAAGGTTGAAAGTAAAAAAAATTTAAATACAATGATAGACGCAGGTGGCCAGAGGTTATCTGAATGACCTTATTGATTGAGAGCCAGTTTCCCTCTGAACCGTAGCATAACCAAAGTAATTATTATTCCTTCTCTACGTTTTGTAGTATTTTGTTCCAGTCTTTCATTAGAGGGAGCTGATGAACTTAGCAGCAAGTTATAAAACATGGACTCCAAAAATCACTGAACCCGTCCCACAAAAGCCATTATGTATGTTTATATCTCAAAACCATTCACTGATTAGCATTCCAGAGGGAATTTTACCAGGGCTCGCCAGAGTAATAAAATCGCACTTTATACTGCTTCCATGTGCTTTCGAGTGAAAACAGTGTTTTATTTTTTAGATCAATCTAGCGTTATTCTTTAACAGCTCTCGTACCCGTATAAAAAGTTCTATCCCACTCTACAGTCGTTATTTTTCAAAAAAAAAGAAAAAAATATGTCAAGTGCGGGTTAGCTCATCCCATGCGTATGTAAAACAATTCTCGGGTTTTTGAAACGACTGCATGAATTTATATCACGATATCATTTTTGGTTTATTGTAATTCTATATTTCACTTCATTCCTCCTCATCAAGTTGAACTAATTAGTTGGGCGTATGCCACTACGATACGCGTATGGTAACATTGCTGAGCTCATCAAATCAATTGATAAAAAAAAAAGAACCATTGTTATTCTGCTGGAGTCTTGTTTCCGTGCCGCCTGATACATCTCGAATAATGCTTTTGTTATTTTGCCATACGAATTATGAGCAAGAGGATTAACTCAATTAATCCGCCGAGTTCAAATGGATTTCCTCCTCTTTGTTTCCATTTTACATGTGCGCATTAAGGGTTTAATTCAATGTTTTTTTAAAGGTTATCTTTTGTTTATAGCAGTATTATCGATATATCCGAATGAATGCGAATTGTTCTTAATAGATAGTAACTTCCGCGTATTAAGCGGAATAATATTAGGACAACGACATCAGTTTCAGCAGCTTATATAGTAGGTATATGTATGGGTTCGAATTAAATTCATGAAACATGTTTCACAATTATTAAGTACATTTGTGTTAATTTAATTCAGAATATATATATTTTATTAGCATAGAAATTTGTTCTTTGTACGCAGGACTTTTTATTTTTGCATTTCGATTAGAAATCCGAGGTTGAGATACGGCGGTCGTTAATTGTCATATTGCTTTAAACACAATATTATTGCTAAAATATCAACCTTTATGACCTGCGGATTAAATAAGTATTTTCTAATCAAAGCAAGACAAGGCCAAGGCAAGAACAAGTTGAAGAAGAAGCGATAATTGCACATACTTTTTCGGTTAAATAAAAAGCAGCGCTTCTTTATTCTGACGACTGATAACTGTCTGCGGTTTTGAGAGATAACCTTGCATTTCATCATGTGATATACTCCGAAGTTAATCTAGTTTTGAAAGGTTGTAGTACAGAGGCCGATACTAGCCAATCTGTTTATTTGGCTTTTTTATTGACAGCAGGGTAAGGTGAAAAGACTGCCATTTCCGGTTAAAAATGATTTTATTTTTCTTTGTTATTTCCCTTGACGTTTCTCCAACATCAGTATTCCTTAACGGAAGTGAGAGTCGGGAATGCTGTGAAAATATTTATGTACGGCCCTCTCAACTTCTTAATTGGATGCGAAGCGCTTCTGATTAAGGAGTTTCATCAAGTTTAGAAACAAATTATAGTCTGAGGGTCCAAATTAGGAGAAAAGAATGAATAGCCCAGCAAATCGTATCCCAAATCCCGCAGTTTTCCCATCGCCAACGCACCTTTGTGTATAGGTCCGTTGACCTGGTGAAAGATGATTTTCTTTCTTCCTTAAGCCAGGCCTCTTTTCACGAATTTTGGCGTCCAGCTGGTCAACAAAGTGGGGTTAATATTCAGCGGCCCACTATTAAGCGATTAACTTCGAAGGAGCAGAGTCCCCGTAAATTTTTATCAACTCCAGATGAAGTTCTCCTTAAGGTTAATCGATCCAAAGGAAAAATATTAGGACCGCACGATATTCCAGTTCATCCATTTTATCGAAAAACACGCAAGACTTCTACTGAAAAAATTCATGTAAACAAAATACTTTATAGAACCAGCTGAAACCAAGACACGTGGACCCAGGCAGAAAATATAAACTTTTGCTGATTGAAGTGCCATCATAAGTTTGTGACAATCTGATACAAGTTTCAGTGGTTTAACTGATGTTACTTTTGTGATTTTCAGATTAATGCAAAACTCTGAATTTACCGTGTTGATAGAGTATTGCTTTTAATGGGAGACGAAGAGGAGAAGTACCAGCTTGTAACATTAGTATTGCGTTTTTTTGGAATGTCGAATAATGTGCACCAAATGCAAAAATCTAGGCGTCGATGTAATTTCCTTCATTGGAAAACATTTCTGCCCACCTTTCAGCAACTTTTTAATGCCGTCATTAAACATTTCTCTAGAATATCATCCCGAGATCTACATTTGTTTTCCCTCAAAGAAGTTTTGTAAACTTCGAAACAAATGGAAATATAAAGGCGGATGCACCATTTTTCCACAAATGAACTCCTTTAACTATATGTGCAGATGGTGCTAGCTGTATGAGGGTGAGCTTTATCCTGATGGAGTAGAGCATGCCTTCAATTAACCGGACCTGACCGTTTTTGTTTTAGTGCGGACTTTAATCTGCACAGCTATTGAAGGTAGACTTCTGTGGCGATAGTCTAGTTATGAGGCAACCTCTCAAAATGGATTATTCCCACTGCATCCCATTATACACTCAATGCGTTGCTCTTGAGTGACTGAAGTTCATCTCCGGGACTATGTGCTGGTCGGTCTTCTATAGGGTCCGCCATCTAACGTTTTTTTTTTCAAGTAGTGCTTATTTCGTGAATGGTAACACTTAGCTCATGTCTGATTTGACAGATAATTAGTTTTATCCTTCCGCTGAACGAATATGGTTGTGTATACGCTTGAACAACGCTTCGCTAAGTGGGCCTGCGATCGACTTACAGAAGATGCCGATTTTGCCAAAAAAATCATCTTTTCAGATGAAGCTCATTTTGATCTTGGCGGGTATGTAAACAAGCAAAATTGTCGCATTTGGGGCACAGAAAACCCGCACGCATACATTGAAAAGCCGGTGCACTCAAAACGAGCCACTGTTTGGTGCGGATTTTGGTCCAGAGGCATAATTGGGCCATTTTTCTTCGAAAATGAGCAAGGAGTGGCCGTTACAGTCAATGGCGATCGTTATCGGGCCATGTTGAACGAATTTTTGTTCACAAAAATTGAAGAGGAGGATATTGGCAACATTTGGTTTCAACAGGAAGGCGCTACGTGCCACACAGCCGAAGCTACACTCGATGTTTTGCGCCCTGTTTTTGAAGATCGCATTATCAGCCGCAGAGCTGATGTCGTTTGGCCACCTCGGAGCTGCGATTTGACACCGTTGGACTATTATTTGTGGGATGCCGTCAAAGATAAATGTTACGCCGACAAGCCAGAGACAATTGACGCTTTAAAGGACAATATTCGTGAAGCCATTGGTGAAATACAGCTGCACACAATCGATAATGTGCTTAAAAATTGGACCGATCGTGTAGGCTACTGCATGGCCAGCCGAGGCAGCCATTTGAATGAAATTATTTTCCATTATTAACCGGAAGGATTGTACTTTCAAATAAAAAAAGAAATTTGAGAAAATATTCAGTTTTTTTATAGCATTTTCAAAAAAAAAAAAGTTATTTGGCGGACCCTATAGAATAATCAATTGGTTGGGAAGTTTAATGTTATTTTAAAGAATCCATTTCTCATCTCCGGTCGCGATTCGTCTGAAAAACGGTTCTTGATTGTGAAGCAACAGAAGCGCAATGGAAGCTTCAATTTTCGTTGAAGATTATTTTGCCATATAATATGTATGTGGAATGGTCCCCTTTCTTCTAGCTTTGTGACTACATTTTTTTTCTTAAATGTTGTTGGGCATATGGCTTATATTGGGTTCGCTTGGCAATTCCCTTTTAGTAACAATGGGATTTCTTTCGGCTGTGGACTATCTTGCTCATCGTCTATCTTTTCTTGCCTACCCGAACGAGGCTTATCCATTAGGTCAAAATTGCTATTTTTATATTTTGCAAGCCAACGCAGACATTTGGACTTGCAGAGAGCACGCTCTCAATACAGATTTTTCTAGTGAGTGTATTTCTATTCTGATTTTAACGAAACAAAACAATAGAATATGTCGAAGATGCTTTTCTGATATGACAATGAAACTTGCAGAACAAAGGAACAATATGTACATCCCAAATCCGGTTTTAATATTAAATTATTTTTGTGCATTTTATGACAATTGGAAAATTACCCCTGAAAAAAAACGCACAATACTTATATTACAACCTGATAGTTGGCTTATTTTATACGCGACCGTACAAAGGGTGCGGAATGCTCTGGTCGCCCAAAATCGTTAGTTGTTCCAGAAAACATAAAACAAAACTCAAAAAAAAAATTGTTATCGCCGATCGTAAATTGAAGTTGAGTGAGATATCTGACACTATAGCGATATTAGAAGGCAGTGTACCATATTCACTATATTCCATGAACATGTGAGCATGAGAAAGCCCTGTTTGAAATGGGTACCACATTTGCTCACAGTCGATCCAAAACAACCACGCGTCGGACGATTCATAGCACTTTTTGGAGTCACTTCAACACAATAAACTGATTTTTTTCCTATGGTATCTGACACTTATTTAAACATAGATCCATCACTATACTCCAGAGTCAAATCGGCAGCCAGCTGAGCGAATAGCAAAGGATGAAAAACGTCCAAAGCCATCGAAAAAGCAAATGTCAGATGGTAAGGTTTTGGTCTCCGTAGAATGGGATGCGTACAATATTGTATTCATCGATTAGACGCCCACAAATGACGAAGAAAAAAGTACTCTTTCACCAAGGCAATGCACCATGTCACAAGTCGACTGCAACAATAGCAAAATTGTACTTTGAAGTCCTTCCCCATCTACCGTATTCTCAGGATCCGGTTCCCATCAACTTCTTCCTGCTTGCAGAACTAAATAAAATGCTCGAGGGAAAGAGATCTGGTTTCAATGAAGAAGTGATTGGCCAAACTAAAGGGTATTTTGTGACCAAGGATAAATCGTTTTACAAAAACTGTATCAAAATGTTAAACAAACTTTGAAAAGGATAAAGGCAAATTTTGCCTTAATGTTATATTTCCTACAAACCGTATTTGTATTTATTGAATTTCTTAAAAAACAATCGAAACCAATTTATTTGATGTCCTCCTTAAAAAAATCACCGATAGTCTTTCGAAAGCCCCATTCTTTAGAATGCATTGCAGCAACTTTCTTACTAAAATAAACATTACAGCGAATAACGTTTGGCACAGCATTGGACATGCATGCATAATTCATGTGTCATTGCATCAATAAAGCATAGCATGTGGCAACCAAACACTTGCACTCCCACTTAAAATCCTATGATTCTATTCGCGTGCTAGTCTACTATATATGAGCACTAGAACGTGTATATAATTTTGTATGCCCTTTGACAGTAGATGTTGTGGTCAGATTCTAATTAAATGCTACCGACTGCGAGTATGGCATTAAGTATATAGTAAATGAGTGACCATATGCCTTAGGATCTGTTTCATTCACTTTGCTGACAATTGCCGCTGAAACGGATTCGCCTTTGCATTCAAATACTATTTTATTCAATTAGTTTTAATTAAAAGATCGTTGTAAGTATGGTGTATATTACTTAATCAAAGTCCGTTGCCTTTATACTACTTGGAGTACATTAACTACTTGGTTACTTTTAATGAAAAAAAAAAAAAACAAAATTAACACAAGTGCATATAGTGCATGTAAAGTATTTAATTTTATGTAATTACCGTGTTGCACCCCCGACAAATGTGTATTAACAATCGACCATTTCGTACGTTGAGGAAATACTAAAAAGGTTCGACTACGAACTGATGTACATACATAGATAGGTGAAGAAATATTTAAATCACCCCTTTGTTGGTTGCAAGCATGTGGCTACTTCCATTAGAGTTCAGCAGTATTTTGCAGTCTTGTCTGTCAGCAGTGCCGGCTAACCAACCAGCATTAAGAGAAGTATACTCGTAATTAATTCTTGATGATTATCGCATGTTAACGGCAGGTGCACAGCTGGCATGTTGTACATAACATGTGTGGGAAAGGTTCGTCGGTGTCAGGTCTTTGGCCTGGTGTAAATGATGCAAAGCTTGAACGTATCTCATGACGTTTTATGAAACGTTTCTTTTTTTAACTATATGCGTGTCTTAATTGAGTAATTACGAATCTGCGTTTATTTGCTTTGTTCGCTTTACAAATAACATATTTTTTCGTCTTCTTTCTCACAATTGTATGAAAGATAATACTTTCTTACGTTGGCTCAGACAGTCCATAAACTAGATTAGTGATAAGTGATATGCTCACATGCGTACTTAATACCCTCAGGTAGGCGGAATAAGAAAGTTACATATTGCTCCGTAGAGTATCGCTTAACTTGTTCCAGGATTAGGTTCAACTTCGTATGTTTTCCAAAGTCACTACAAATGCTGTCCTTCTTAATATATGTACTTGTGGTATAGTTGGTGCAGGTTTTACACAGCAAAATCCATATTACTTCGTCCAAACCATTCCATTTATCTTGGGAGATTGCTTTATCCATAGCCAAGTGAAAATAAGAAACAAAATACCTTTTTCAGTTTCAGTTATGTACAGTCTTATACAGCTGAGCACAGGTATAAGAACCTGTTTTATTGTGTTTCACTTCTCCCTTTTTCATTGTAATTTTCCCGACGCTGGGGCTTCAACTCAAATCGATACACATACGAGTATATCTAATATGTGTGTAAGTGACTTCTCCATCACTTTTGATTTCTAACTTTGCATTAGAAATTGATATATTGGATGGATATGTAGAATAAAGAGGGTACCTACTATACAAGTGTACCAAAAAGAGTAAAAAACCGAAAAATACAATAAAAATCAAGTGCAATGACACTAAGAGTTTCGTTACGCTCTAGCTCTCAAGCATATTAAGTACATTCTCCTATACAAACATGTATACATATATGTTATGTGAATCCGATTGCTTGATATAGCATAGCGTATTAGCACACATAGAAAAGCTATAGTTTGATACGCATTCATCACGGTGGCAATAGTAAGCATGTTTATAGGTTTTCATTCATTTTTCTCCATGAATCTTTGGTAAACGTGATCCTTGTCCTAATTTTTTAACGTTCTTACTATTAAAGAGATGTCAACTAAGTGAAGCACAGGTCATCGAATAATTCAGTTGATCATTTTCTGCTCTTTTCAAGAGTAATCCTATTATTAAATTTAACTTTAACGAACTTAATAGGCTTAACGAGGTTTAGAGCACGAGGCTATGAAAGAATTTACGAGCGTCACTGTTTTTTTTATTTGTACACATATACAGTTACGTTCAAAATAATAGCAGTGCAGCATCATGCCTACTGGTTTTGTTAATATGTAATATGTCAATGCTAGTGAATCAATTGCTTTATGTTCTTTTTATTTATATTAGATGGCGTTACGGTTCATGAAGAGCCAGAGCCAAGCTTCTTTCATTCACCTATGTTGTGTGCGATTTGTTTTTCACACAAGTGAATGGGACTTACAGTTTAATGCCGGTTCCGAACGGCGAGGGCCGAGAAGCTTTTTAAAGGGGTATTGCGGTATCCCGCTGAGGAGAGAACAGATGGAGAACAGAGGACAGTCGATGGCATTGGTTTTATCGGTATTCCAACTCTATTTTCTGTTACTAAAGGGTGGTCCAACCATAATGCACGATGTTAATTGTGAGTCACACCTTAACATCAAGTTTTTTTTGTCCAACTTAATTTGACATTTTTTTGTTTCAGTGTTTGACAACAAATTCAACCATGGAGAGGTACACAATTTAGCAGCGCGTTAAGATTGTTGAAGCCTTTTACGAAAATGGCCGTTCAAATCAAAATCATTTCGTGTACTTCGTGATTTTTTTGGTAAGCATAATCGACCAAATGTGTCCACAATCGGAAGAATTGTGCGCAAATTTCAGCAAACCAGGCGAATTTTGAATAAAGATTTGAGTTTACACGCTTACAAGGTTCAATTGACTCAAGAGCTGAAGCCTACTGACCATTTCAAGTGTCGTCAATACGCCGAATGGTTAGTCGAACAGACAGAAGTAAATGGTGACTTTACAAAGAAAATTATCTTCAGCGACGAGGCACACTTTCACTTCAGTGGATTCGTTAAGAAGCAGAATTGCCGCATTTGGGCAAATGAGAATCCACGAGTGATTGTTGAAAAGCCGATGCATCCACAAAGAGTGACTGTTTGGTGCGGTTTATGGGCTGACGGCGTCATCGGGCCGTACATATATATTCGAAAATGAGGTCGGCCAAGCAGTTACCGTGAATGGTGTTCGCTATCACGAGATGATAACGGACTTCTTGTGGCCAGAAATAGAGAATATGGACCTGGACGATATGTGCTTCCAACAGGATGGTGCCACTTGCCACACAACAAACGAAACAATGGCTCTTTTGCGCGAGAAATTCAATGGCCGTGTTATCTCACGTCGTGGCGATGTTAATTGGCCGCTACTATCATGTGATTTGAACCGTTGGACTTCTTTCTTTGGGGATATTTAAAAGAAAAAGTGTACGCCAATAAGCCAAGAACAATTCAAGAGCTAAAGGATGAGATAATTCGGCCTATTAACGACATTGAACCTCAATTATGTGTCAAAGTCATTGAAAATATGGACCATCGGATAGAGGTATGCCACCGAAGCCGTGGCAAGCATTTGGCCGATATTTTATTTCACACATAATTGTCATAGATCCTTCTATCATAATAGAAAATATTAAGATAATTCTCTGAAAACTTTTTGTTTTATTTACAATTATCATCTTGCATTTTCATTGGACCACCCTTTAGAATATAGATGGGAAAAAATCGTGTGGAAATGGTTGTTTTCCAAAAATAATTTTTGGGAGCAATGCTTTTTCTCTTTTCCATTCTTCTTTTGATTTTTTTTAGGATTTTACTAATTTTTACAATCCTATAATGGCAATTTTGCATTTCAGAATGGGACGGGCACTGCATTGTGCCTAAGAGCTACCCCTTGTTTGAAGGCTTCTTGGAAGGAAAACATTCAAGGAACTTGCAAAAATCGTTGGCTGTTCCGCAAAAAAATATGAAGAAAGACCTGAAAGTTAAAATCGAAAAACAATTGTTGAAATACACTGTTCCATGAATAATCCCCGTGTTTTAGCTACAGAGACATGGACATTGTAACGGTGAGGATACTGATAGAAAATAATTCACATGCTCGTAGTATTTAAAAGAAAATTTCCACTGCTGAACAAACAACACCTTTCAAAAAGGCTTGATTTTTTTAAAACTCAAAGTGACGGGCGCATCGAAAAATGGAAAAGTATTCTGTGAACAGCCGAGACTAAAATTATTTTGTGTGACTGTTCTGGGTCTCTTGAATACGTAGGACGAGCACTAAACATTGAATACAACCCTAAATACACGAGACCAACTTTAGAACATGGAAGGTCCAGGATTATGATTTCCGCACTTTTTGAATAAAAGGGACAATGGATCAAAATCCCTGAACGAGCTATGCTTCCTTGTGCAAAGTTTGAAATGACTTCGAAAAGGGTAATTCAACAAAGCTTTCAAGAAAAAAAAAATTAGGGCCATACGTTTGCTGACCTCTACCCAATTGAAAAAAAAACTGGCAAAGCCGCTCAATAACAGCCGATTAACGGAGAGCAGTAAAAGATTCATGGAAGGATACAGTTGGAGAGGTCTCAGTCCTTAGTGAATCGAAGGCAACATCGATGTCAGGCAGTTATACAAAATAAAGGCTTTACTAGGAAATATTAAAATTAATAATCATCTGAATAGTTCCGCTTTTTTTTCATGTTTTTAGGGATTTTTGTTTTAATGAAAACCTTGCAGCGCAATTATTTTGATTTCTTACTTAGAAGTGGTATAGGGTATTGTATTGTATTGTTACAAATATGATAAGACATAAAGAGATCTGTTTTGTCAGTTTTTTGTTTGGTTGCGATCATTGAAATAGATTGCCATTGCGTATACCTACATACATATATACATATATGTAGCAATAAGACAGAAAGCTTATGTCGTGAACAACGTAATAGCTTTTCTCTATTATTGCCACAGATAGTATGTAAATAGCATAGCTACTGAATATCTCTGTTTTTGAACTGGATAGGAAGGTGATAGAAGCGATTTAGTCTACAAAAAAATCCTGTCAGTCAAAACAGGGAGAAAAAAACTTCAAATCAGACGGACATTAAAGAGAGATTAAACAGCAATTAGGGGATCATCATAATATGAAAATCTTGTCTGTAATCGTGCGTCGTCGTCTGCTTAATGGACGGATCGTCAGGAAGAAAACTGTGGTGTCTGCAAGAAAACGAAAAAGAAGACTTGCTTTTGCCATCGCTCACTAGGATACGCCTTTGTCCTTTTGAAAGGTATTTTGTCGAGCGACGGAAGTAAATTTAATCGAAGAGGATTAGATGGAAAATGTATATAAAGGGTCGATTTTAGTGGCCTGTGGCAGCCACGTTGTTTTGGTAAAGGTCTGTCAAAACTATTATTTATTATTCAGTTACTGATACCAAATTACCATGGCAAGTAACGCAATTGAACAGCATTTGATAACATTATTATCAAAATGAGTTCGCTAGTACAAACACTGCGCGGTTTGCTCTTATTTTACGGACCACCGGTTCGGTAATCAACCAGACAATATTCACAGGTCCGAGAAACCCAAGATCAGCCAAGAACATCGCCTCGGCCTGTGAAAGTGTGCAGCAGAGCCCGTGCACAAGAACCCGATATTTCACCGGCTTCAATTTGGCGAGTTTTGCGTCAGGACTTGAGCCTACACCTGTATAAGATCCCAGAAGCTTAAAGTTCATGATCGTAGACAACGCGGTTTGTTCGCTGACTGGACTTCGGAGTGTTTGGAAGAGGACCCCAAATTCTGCCGAAAATCATCTTTAGCGACGAAGTTCATTTTTGGATGAATGACTGTGTTAATAAGCAAATTGTCAATTTCTTGTGGCACTAATCGAACCATATGGACTTAGATTATATGCGATCCCAGCAGGGCGGCGCCACGTGTCACACAACGGACGCCGCAATTGACATTCTGCATGAACGATTAGGGGTAAGGTTATCTCTCAAAGAGGTGACATGAATTGGCGGTTTTATCCTACTAGACTTTCACTTTCCTAAAGAATTAACCACAATCGACCGATGCCCTTAAGATGAACATAACACAGACCATCGCCCAAATTCAGCCGGATCTATGCTGAAGAGTCATTGAAAATTGAAGTACTCGGGCATTTGAATGATGTCATATTTTTTACATAATGGCATATATGAGCCTTTCAATAAAATAAAAATCAGTGTTAATACCTCAAACACAGCTTGTTTTATTCCATTTGAACATCTAGCCGCCCTTATTGAAAAACCCCTTTAGCTTAAACTAAGGATTAAGAAGTAATTTACTCTACTGTTGTACCACCAGTCACTACCATAACTTTTCCACATAACTAGTTGAAATGTAGTTTAAGGGTTTCCAAGAAGAGAGGTGCTACAAGATGTAGCATGTAGTTTGAGGATATACTAAGCAGCTTAAATGTGCTTTTAATAAAGTAGTGGTTTCACAAGTACGATATCCCCATGCCTGTGCTCTGTAGAACCGAATGAGGAGTTCAAAATTTAAAATACCACTCCAACAGTAAAGCATGGAAGAAGGCCTGTCATGGTATGGGGTTGCATGTCAACTAGACATGACTATTGATGGAATCAAGAACCAGACGTCTTATTTGAAAATTTTAAAATAAAATTTCAGGCAGACTACCTTGAATAAAAGAATTCTAAAAGATTGGAATTTCGCAAACTTTTAAATTATACCAAGGAAATGGCTGATTTATAATTGTCCTGCCCAATCTCCTGATATTAATGGCGAATTTATGGGCTTATTTGGATCGCCCTATTCGTGACTATTCGTCTTCTCTAAATAGACTGAAAATAAGACTACAGAAAGAATGGGATCAAATCAGTATTTTGTGTCTAAAAAATTGTTTCTAATATGCTAAGCCGTCTTAATGAGACTATTAAAAATAAAGGTTATACCAAAAACTATTGGTAAATATTGAAATATTTTTTTTTAAAGCAATTTGTCTTTAACATATTAAAAACCGAATATTAATGACACTCACTGTACGTGAAACCAAGATTTTGTATGAGGCCTTATTTTTTTTTTACATGAATTAATATTTGAATTTGCATTAAGCTAATTTAAATTCGAAAAAAAAGATTCAATCAATAAAAGAAATGAATTGACTGGATTTCTGGAATATCCGGATTCTATGTACGTCAATGCATTGCTTTTAAACTAATGCGAACCGTGGGCCATATACAAATACGAATCCACTTATGTACATATCTGTACCATGTATATCGGCAATGCAAAGTCTGCTGCTACCAATCTGTAGGTGACCTTTTTCTTTTATATGACACGAATGACGCATTCTGTCGAAAAGTAAACTCGATTCCATACTTTGTGGCGTTTGTCAATTACAAACTCAAAGAGGGTGTATCAAGGCGGTTGTAATATATAAAGCAAGAAGGAACACCAAACACGGGTATGCGAGCAAATTGAAACTGTCATGCAACTGAGCGGATGCATCATATGTGCAGCATAGGTATACATATACCAAAGAATTTTAGTTTACCCTTAGTCCGCGGATATTACTTGTCATACGATTTCCTATTTACAATAAATTAGAGATCGCATGGGTGATGACTAAGAAAGTCGGTGATCAAAAGTAATTCAAATATGATGCGAAAGGAGGTGTTGAGTAGTTGTCTTAATAGCTTGCTATAGGTTTTCAGTAATGAGAAGAAAAGTATTTAAAAAACCTGCCAAGGCTTCAGAGCAACAATTCTAGTGTACAGTCATATCATAGTATCATATAAAAAAAATGTTGGTTGCACATGAAGATATACTTCTTGTGTTATTTACGTAACAATGGAAAAGCTCATTTTCCATAACTTTTATATTTCTGGCTTTTCATTGATTTTCCTCTGCTGAAAAAGGTCAAGGATAAAGCAATCTCACACCGAAAAAAAAACTCGATAAAATAAAAAAAACTAAAAACAAACAACTTTTAAATTAAAAACAACATACCTGTGACAAGTCGGGATCATCACGTAATTTATCCATAATAGTCGAGTGTGCTAGTTGAAGACCACCACTTAACAAAAACGCAGTGTAAAACACCGCAAACGAAAATTTATTTGTTAACATCGTACTGTATTTTCTTGCACTAATTCAATTCTTATTTTCTGTATAGTATATGTCAATAATAACGTTCAACCTGGAAAAGGAAAACGACCATGATAGACGACGATTCGATAAAATTATAAAAAAAAAAACGAATTTCCAATTGCATAATACTGCACACCAGGCTTATATATTGTTATAACATGGAAAAGCAATTTTAACAACAAATAAAAAAAAAAGCATAAAAAAAACTTGTGAGGAATCTTATTACATAAGTTGATGCAGCAACGGTGGAAAAACGAACACGGCACCGAATGTAGTAGCACACAACTCATCGCTCGTGTGCATAAATATGCGACAAAACGTTGTTTTCTTTCTATCAAGCTAATTAACTTAAAGAAAAGAATAAAACAAAAAAACTATAATCAAAAGAAACACAAATTCCGCAAATTCTACAGCATACAATCGAGTTTGTTGATTCGCGTCGAATTTAATGAAACGTTCCCACGATATGAGAAACGAAACGGATACGCGTTTATAACAGGAAATTCATCATATTTGTTTATATTTTAATAATACAACACACTTAGGTAAGAAAGACCTGCACTGCTCAACTGGACAACCACTCCCTCGGTCAGATCCACTGCAATCAAACGTACAAAACGACTAGACGGCCCGCAATCTACTAAATCCATTTTCAAGCTAGTGCCTCATGCTCCGCTTTGCAATGCACTCAAATCGGTCAGGGGAAACTGAGTTCGGTTCCACAACGATGTAGCTTTCATGGAATGCCACTCAATTTGAGTACAGATACAACCCTATATAGAGTGGATAGCATACGAGCACTTGTTTTGTTATGAGTCATGCAGGCACGAGAGTGGATTTTATGGTATACAACATAACTGCCATCGATTGCTCTTCTGTTGCAACGTTTGGGAAAGATACATTTTTCTCATTGTGCTTCTCGGGATGTTGGATGATATTATACGAGTACTATGTATGGATGGATGACCTGTTGATTACCTGAACCCATAAAAATGTTTAGTGTCACTTTAAAGAGAGTACGTCCTTAGGAACGTGGTTTAAAGTTTACACGTTTACCTATTATATATGTATTGTGGTATATGTAACTGGCCGTTACATAGCTTTAGGGCTATTGACTTCGCCTATTTAAACAGCAAACATACCATACTTATGTATACATATTTATTAGGTTATTGATTGTGAACGTTTCCATGCAACTCAAAAGCTTGGTGAACCATTTCTGACCTAATACTTGGACATACATACATACATATAACGATACCTAGTAGCCAGGAGTTGGTAATGATTTGTTTTTGTAAATCACCAGCATGGTTGATTCGAAACTACTTGCTTCCTGGAGGTGTCCTTTCTCATGGGGATAAGATAAAGTCACCGTTGAGTTTTAAAAGCTCCGAAATAGGTAAAAATCTATGTGCATCCAAGGTATTGATGGAAATAAAAGTTTTGGCACTGGGAAAATTATGAAATGACGTCCACAGTCAGCATTGATTTTCAGATTCCTTTAAAACTCGCTCACCTTTCGCAAATAAACCAGTGTAAGGAGGAAATACAGAAAAAAAAGTGCGACAGAGTACTAGACTTTTGGCCTACCAGATAGACTAGATACATATTTGAAATATAACATCTGAAAAAATCGGAAACTGCAGTGAGAAGCTACAAGAACTCAGCCAGCCAGGTCCGGTTTCATAGCATTTTTTAAATATCGATTTGGTTGCACATACAGAAATGGATACAAAAAAATCTTTGACACAATTTTGCATTTTAATTGAATATAACACCATCTAGAGAATAAGTCTTACTCCATTTTTATTGTTCTTATTCTATTCTTGTTTCCTATAGAAATACGTTTAAATCTAACTTAAAAATATTTAAATATTTATTGTGTCTTCCTGTCCATCGTTGATTAGTATTTTCTCCCACCTTTCAGTCAATTTTCTTCTTCCATCTCGAGAAAATGTTTCGTTTACGAGGCGATCCAAGTTTCAGGCGAATTTTTGATTTTTGCGAAAGAAGAAAACCGGTGACCTGCCAAATCATGCTGCTTCCCTCGGAATCGATCGAGAAGGGGAGTAAGAATAATTTGAAGAGGAAAGGTCCGGAGAATACCGCGTGTCATGATGATATCTTTTTTTGTATTCCGGCCGTTTTTCATGTTATGCAAGTGCAAATGTAGTAGTTCATAGTGGTTCATAGTACACCACATCTTTTTGGCCACACCAGATACAAAGCATGACCTTCAAACTCAAATTTGCTTTGGTGTTGATATTGGGGTCGATAGTAACAATTCGCTACGTTAGCGTAGTTTTCCCACTTGGGATTATCGTAGATAATCATTTCTCAATCCCAGTCACATTCCGATGCAAAAAAGCCTTTCTTTTTTTACTTTGAGGCTGTTTACCAGCTATTCGCAAGTGAAAGATCATCTTTCAATATACGAGGGTGGTCCGATAAGTACTTAGCCCCACCGCCAGATGGCGGAAGTATCGCTAGAGCAACTTACTATCGTGTAGTACATAGTAGGCGGCTACTGTCGAAATTTCAGCCGGATCGGACTCGTAGTTTTGTTTTGGCCGCGTGTGGAAGCGGGCGTGTCCGCGGATTTTAGAAAAATGGAATAAGAGCAATATCGGTCGGTGATTCGATTCTTGTTTTTGGAAGGGAAATCGCGCAATCAAAGAGCGTTTGGATGCTGTGTACGGTGACTCTTCTCCTTCGATGGCGACCATCTAAAATTGGTTTAACGATTTTTCAGCCTGGTCGCACGTCTGTTTTTTGATGCGCCACGTCCAGGTGCCCCGAAAACGGCTACCACGGAGGATAACGTGACAAAAATCCACGATCTCGTATTGGCAGACCGCCGATTGAAGGTGCGCGAGATAGCTGAGACAGTTTCGACAATTTCGGGCATGAGAAAGCTGTCGGCGGATGGGTGCCGCGTGTGCTCACTCCGGACAACAAGCGCAACCGTGAGACCACTTCAGAGCAGTGTTTGACACTGTTTAAGCGCAATTCGAAGGAGTTTCTCCGTGACATTCGACGAAACATGGATCCACTGGTACACACCAGAGGCCAAGGAATAGTTGAAAGAGTGGACTTCAGCCTGCGAACGTGCTCCGAAGAAGGCGAAGACTGTCCCATCGGCCGGAAAGGTGATGGCCACCGTTTTCTGGGATTCACAAGGTGTGATCCACATCGACTACCTGGAGAAGGGCAAAACGGTCACAGGGCTGTACTATGTCAAATGATTAGGCCGATTCGACGCCGAATTGAAGAAAAAACGGCTCCACTTGGCGAAGAAAAAAGTGCTCTTCCACCATGATAACGCATCGGCTCACACCTCCACCCTCGCCACGGCCAAATTGGTCGAATTGGGCTACGAACTGCTGCCCCATCTACCGTATTCTCTAGATTTGGCCCCGTGTGACTTCTTTTTGTAGAAATTTCAGTCGAATGAGGAGGACATCGCCACCACGGAGGCCTACTTTGCAGACCTCGAGAAAACGTATTTTTCAGACGGTCAAGTGTATCGAGCTAAAAGGAGACTATATTGAAAAATAAATCGCCATTTCTCCAAAATTTTTGTTTTTCTTTTGTAGGCTAAGTACTTATCGGACCACCCTCGTACTCGTATCTCGGTTTCAATTCATGAGGAACCAAATTGCCTATTGGTACCCTCAATGAACATATAAGCTCCATTCGCGTTTGATTTGGATCTTCATCAGTGAGTTGAACTGATGAACTGATTTATCCGTTGGGGTATTGTCACCATAAATAATTTTTTTTTGCTTTCTCTAATACAGAGGTTCCCAAATACTTTTTTTTCTCATTGACCGCTTTCAAAATTAACCTGATTTCGATAGATCCCCTGCTGCTACATTTTTACCATATTCCCAAAACTCGCCAAAAAATGTGAAAATTAGATCTAACGATGGAAATTTGCATCGCGGCTGAGTTGCAACCCTAAATTCGGAGTGGTAAAAATAAGAAGAAAACTAATATATTTTCTTATGTTCTATTTATTAAAATAATACAATTACAGACTTTATAGAGCTAAAATTAAACATTAATAATGCATCGTAACTTCAACAATACAAATCAAAAATTAAAAAAAAAACTAAAATCATAATTTTAATGGGTGGGATGTACTTGATGAATTGACAGCAAATTATCAATATTTGGCTTCAGATTTGTAAGGAATATCTGCAAATCTCCCTGTTCTGTGATGTTCATTTTGCTCCTTTTATTTGTTAATATGTATGTCACGACACTAAAACTTTT
The DNA here is from genome assembly GCA_958301585.1 of Merodon equestris. NCBI lineage: Eukaryota > Metazoa > Arthropoda > Insecta > Diptera > Syrphidae > Merodon > Merodon equestris. The sequence continues at coordinate 261,382,655 of OY284413.1, forward strand.
TTCGATAAGGTATGACGAGGGAAGTGCTATCAAAAGTTTTATCTCAATTTCCTACAGCCCAGGATATTTTTCGGGTATTTCTGCCTGCAGCCAAAATATTTGATAGCCTTTTTTAAATTCCACCTTCAGGTCTTCATTGGTGCTAAGCTCGAGTAGCTCGTTTTGTAATACCACATTTAACACTTCCGTTTCATCAAATGGAGTTATGATCCATGGTGGTTTTAAATGCTGAACGCATGTCTGAATATCCACATCAAGACATTCTGCCTGTGATAAGTTTGGAAACTGGGAAAATTCGAGCCGACTAATATTTTGCTTCATAAATTTCAATTTTCCAGCCGAAATTACACCCTTTGTTTTTATTAAATTTAGGCTTCCCCCCTGTAACTGCAAGTTAATGTCATTGATTTTGTTGAACAAATCTGTCAAATACGCGATGTCTGCTTTCAATTTGATCAGGATTTCTTTTAAATTTGGATCTTTACTCTCCAGAAACTCTAAGACTAATTTAAAAAGTGAGTAAAATCTTGGCAAGCATGCACCATTCGACAACCAGCGTACTTCTGTATGTAAGAGTAATCGTTGGAAGTCTTCATCGGAAGTCTTTTCGTCGCACAATTGTGCAAACAATCGGGTATTAAACGCATTGCTTCTTATTTCATTAACTGCTTAAATGATAAATTTAAGCGATTGGTGCAATCTAACACTCAAATTTTTCGCTACTAGGTGTTGTCGATTTATAACACAATGAATTGCAATAACTTATGGCATAATTCTTTTAGGTTGACTTATCGCCCGAACATGGCAGGAGCTCCATCTGCTGCCACCGAAATGATGTTTGTAAATGGAATCGATTTTTTCTTTAAGAAATCACTCAGGACATTAAATATTGATTCGCCCTTAGTATCCGCCTCTAAAGTTTTCCGAATAGCAGCTCTTCATGGATTTCTTCGTCCAACAAATCGAACATATGCCAATATGAATGCTGTTGACTCGTCTAGTTGAATAGAAAAATGAGTTGTTTGCAGATAATTACACAAGAAGCTTTCAATATCACAGCTCATTTCATCAATGCGTCGTTGTACAGTGTTGTTACTCAAAGGAATTCTTTTGAGTACATCAAATGGAGGTTTGTGCAGAACAGTTTTTGAAACCTCTTCAACGGCAGGTAAAATTAACTGTTCTCTGAAGATGTGCGGTTTTCCAAATTTCGCTATAAGCAATGAGATATTGTAAGATGCAATTCGTAGCCCAATTCGACCAATTTGTGCGTGGCGAGGGCGGAGGTGTGAGCCGGTGCGTTATCATGTTGGAAGAGCACTTTTTTCTTCGCCAAGTGGGGCCGTTTTTTCTTCAATTCGGCGTCGAATCGGCCCAATAAATTGGCATAGTACAGCTCTGTAACCGTTTTGCCCTTCTCCAGGTAGATTATGTGGATCACACCTTGTAAATCACAGAAAACGGTGGCCATCACCTTTCCGGCCGATGGGATAGTCTTCGCCTTAACAAATGCAAAAACACCAGCATTTGATTGGCCTCAGCGATGAAGTAATCCCAAACCGGGAAGCCTGCCGCTACTTTCTGAGGTCAAACCGGCGGACCCCACAAGCGGACCAGTAGGAATGCAGTTAAGTGGGAAGGTTATGGTCCTACACTTCTGACCATAACGACGCCGGGATAAAAAAGGAAAAGAAGAAGAAGAAGAAGGGACAGTCTTCGCCTTCTTCGGAGCACGTTCGCCGGGTGAAGTCTACTGTTTCGACTGTTCCCTGGTCTCTGGTGTGTACCAGTGGATCCATGTTTCGTGGACTGTCACGAAACGACGAAGAAACTCCTTCGGATTGCGCTTAAACAGTGTCAAACACTTCACTGAAGTGGTCTCACGGTTGCGTTTGTTGTCCGGAGTGAGCAAACGCGGCACCCATCCGCCGACAGCTTTCTCATGCCCGAAATTTCGTGCAGGATATCTTTTGAAATGCCTACTGTCTCAGCTATCTCGCGCACCTTCAATCGGCGGTCAATACGAGATCGTGGATTTTTGTCACGTTATCCTCTGTGGTAGCCGTTTTGGGGCACCTGGACTCTGGGCTCTGAACCCTGGGCTCTTCAAAAACCGACGTGCGACGTTGAAACTCGTTAAACCCATTTTAATGGTCGCCATCGATGGAGAAGAGTCACCGTACACAGCATCCAAACGCTCTTTGTTTCGCTGCGCGATTTCCCTTCCAAAAACAAGAATCCAATCACCGATCGATATTGCTCTTTTTCCATTTTTCCAAAATCCGCGGGCACTCCCGCTTCCACACGCGTTCAAAATAAAACTACGAGTCCGATCCGGCTGAGGGCAGTAACCGTCTACTCGAATGTACTACACGATAGTAAGTTGCTCTAGCGATACTGGCGCCATCTGGCGGTGAGGCTAAGTACTTATCGGACCACCCTCGTATATCTTTTTTTCTGTTTATAATGTTTTGTTTTTCTTTTTTGTTCTTTTTTGTTTTTGTTTTATATTTTGCCTAGACCTAAACTCAAGCTACCCATCACCCTAGCCTACTTTAACCTAACTTAACCTACCCTAACCTACCCTAACCTACCCTAACCCACCCTAACCTACCCTAACCTACCCTAACCTACCCTAGCCTACCCTAACCTACCCTAGCCTACCCTAACCTACCTAGCTTATATAAGCCTGCCACTGGCGTTTGGCGGGCTTTGCCTTGAAGAGGCTATATGAATTAATTGTATCACTGACGAAGTCCACTCCAGCCACCAAAAACGTTGATGTTGACGGATGACGTCTTTCCGATCTCGGCGCGACGCCGATCTACTAAACCTGAGGCGTAGAGGAATCTGAATGACCTCCGAGTTTTGCCTGTCGGTACTGCCTGTACAAAAGTTTGAGCCTTGTCAGTAGTCTACTTTTTTGTCGTGCAGTGCGTCGATTGTCGCGTTTCGGTATACGTTCATGGTATCGTGCTGTCGTTGGCGTGTTCGTTGCATTCCGAGTTGCAAATGGCCGGTAATAATAATAACTAGCAAGCGTATTAGAAATATTGTTAAATAGACAACCTCTCTAATGGTGCATCCTAATTTATTGTGTGACTTTTAAGTAAGGGAGACACAGTATTCTTGGTGTAAAATGCATATGATGAATGTTGCACGTGCAATTTCATTTAAGTGTGTTTAATTTAATAAATCACGCGCTTAATCTTAAATCCGGTTTAAATCACTCGAGCATTAAGTTTTTGCTAAATTTTATTACATAGTGCACCACTTCAGACAAATACCTTTCCAACGGTGTATCGCACTTGATTGTGCGACTTTTAGTTTAGGAGGAGAAGCGTCTTCACTGGCGTATTATATATATAGAAGATATACATTGGAACTATGCTATTAATATTATGTGTGTTTGAGAGTGAACAAATTGATTTGTAAATTTTTTTTTTCTAACATATATTTCTTTTTTTAATAGAGAGTTGTTATAGAACAAAAATTCCACGTGACGGCTTTCATTTCCGTTTATAAGATATTTTACATTTTTCTTAACACGAGTTATTGTTGCTCTATGCACGTGAGAACTTTTATCTGATGTATTAAAGCCAATCCCATTCTTAATTTCCTTGTCAGCTTTATGTCAGCTTTATCTTTAATTGCAGGAAAGTAAATTATCGTAAAATCATAGCTTTAAGTCCGCAGTATTATAAAAAAGAAAACAAAACCAGATAAAAGAATAAGATAAAAATTGTCGCCAGTATCGGATTCAACATTTCCGGATTTCAAGTACATATTGAGTACGTTATGAAAAAAAATTATCTCCCAAGGCCGAGGTATGCAAGAATCGACTTACTATTACACAATATTTTATTCAAATTGCATATAAAAAATGATAAAATTTAAGAGATCAATTTATGCCGGCGGCTTATTGGCACCGATGATAGCCCTAGTGTCTGATTAAAGGACATAAATTATCATGATTTTCTAGCATATTGTGAAAATTAATTCGAGTATAATCGTAAGTGATCATGAAAACGTTCGATTCTTCTCGATAAGAAACATCATTACTTCTAAGCTTTATATGGCCTTAAAGTTGATAGTGTTCAAAAACTAAAACCCTGGATAAGAAAACACATTCCAACCTATATGTAAGTACCACATTTATAAATGCTGTTTAAAAAAGGACTGATAATGAACTTAATTATACTAGTATTAAAATCATAAGTTGAAATAATATTTACAAAGCATAGGTCCCATAGGATAATTTTAAGTCATTAGTCTTAATATATTATCAATTTCATAACTGGCATTACAACCCGTGGAGCTTCTCTCAATTATCTTTCTTGTGAGAGATTTATTTCTTCCCACTTCTTCCTGATTACCGTTTCGCGGTGTGTTGTCAGTACCCCGCTGAGGACGAGCATGGCAAAATACCATTTCGAACTGAAGTGAACTGATTGCAATAGTTTCCTGTTGGGTTTTTACAAAGGAGACACATTATGAAATCTCAGATATCGGGATCAGATCTGAATGTCAATGGAGTACAAGCTTCCCATAAACTTAGGAATCCTCTTTGCAATGAAAAATGTGAGACATTTTTTTTTTGTTAAATTAAAAGTACATTTATCTAATAATCGAAAGAGATTTTTATGCAAATAATTCGATTCGTGATTGATATCGAAAGTCAGTCAAGCTTTAAAATAGGAAAGAAATTCCAGAATGGCATTTTCTACGAAATTAGGGTGAAGTGTATTATTTTTGAAATTGTGCTACCCCTCAAACAAAGTAGCAATGAAAATGGTAATTTGCATCGACTCACTTGAGCTACCGATTAACTGCAAGCTTGTTCTTTCGCCTATTAAATCTATAGTGTAGCATGCGCCTTAGGAAAAATGTCATCATCAGCTATGTTGATGCTCGCTACGATGCACAACTGAAAAATGTCAAGGACCCTTCGATTAAATGCCTTGTAATTACATTTCATATGAAAATATGCAGAGCTCATACTTGGTATATGAAAACATTTCTTTAGGGAAATACTTATACGCATGCAAAACATTTTAAATTGTAATTGCTTCTGAAAAGCACTTATACGTTTAAGTAGTTGTTATTGATTGCTATGCTACAGTGCTAATAAATTGATATTTATGGAGATGAGAGCCTCGAAACGGTTTTGATAGTTAAAAAGAGTGTCATTTTAAATTTCGCAGCATTTTTTAACTGTCACAATCGGCATATTTGCAATGACTTTTGATAAATTGAAACTATCATGTTATTAAAACATCAACCCGTACTTGCACAATGTGTTAAAATAAGTTTTCTTTTGAACGCTGAAAATATCACGGGAACGTTTCATAAAATTCTTGCTGTTCTTCATCGCACAGCTATAGTGTATTTAATCAATAGTTTTTAAGGCCCGAACAGGTTTATGATGTGTTCGTCCAGCAAGATCAGTTTATAGTAAAACATCGCCTAAGAATGTGACTAAAGATCCAGGAGTTGGGCATATTCGCAGATTAAAGATTAAAGCCCAGTTGGCGTAAGAATGGAGGCACATGGCTGTACTTTTCCATTCCATTTCCATTTTCGTCCATAAATAAATATCACTTAGTCATTCTCAAGTCAGATGATTCAATTTTCTTTGCATTGCATTGATATTTTCCAATAAGGATATCACAAGTTCGCAAAACAGGTAAATTGAGATTGAAATTTAATCCGGGTGTAATTTAAGTCTGGAATTTGATCTCATTCGTACACGTTTCCGATAAGAAAATTACAGCCAATTTAAATTAATCTAATTATCTCATCTTTTGAATCTTGTAGGCACAGCGTCACTATTGTTCTGTAAATAGCTATGAAATTATAACGTAAGCAAACGTCTAATGTGTCAGTCTGTTTTAAGTTGGGCAAAACTGCTCAGGAAACAATCGAATGGATGAAAAACGTTTACGATGACCATTGACTATCCCGTGCGCAAGTATGTTGCTCATTTGCTGGATTTCGTGATGATTGCGAAGACATTGCAGACGACGAACGCCCACTGAAGTCAAGAGCCTCAAGGAATTAGGAAGTCTTTAAGAAAATCAGATAAATTCTCGCTCTGACCATTAGGTGTCCGCGGTACTTATTCAAGAGATGACTGGCATTCCCATTCGAGAAAGAGAAGGATCAGCGTGCGATGTACACATGTCTATGATAATTTTCGGTTAAGCATGATCCTTAAAATACGAGCAACTTAAACCGAAAGAGAATGAAGTGCGGGAGAGTCGAACCAAGAGCATTTTCCACAGAATTCATCATGTTTGACTGGAGCAGAAGGAAGTAAGCAGTTTGTTTTTGTTGCATGTCAAAACGCCGTCGAACCAAGCCCTAATTGCACCCGAGTTTTTGAAAAAAAAAACTATCGCAACACTCGATCTTCGCACCATTCTCACCTAATCTAGCACCGTGGGACTTGTGGCCTTTTCCCTAGCGTTGAAAGGGAAATAACTACATTGAGATTCCTGACATACAGATGGCATCCCCAAGCCTACTCCGGCCCTCATTTTATTGTTCTTATTCTATTCTTATTTAAATATTTTATTATTTAATCTGTCTTACTGGCCCTTATTGCCCTATATGCCTTCCAGCTTAAACTTATCTACTAGGTGTACAACTTTGCTTCCGCCGTGTTTTCCCCAACATTTGAGGCTTTAATCAAACAATTTGGTTACACATGTATCATTCAAAGTATTTTCAACGTTTCCAAGTACGTTTTGACCTCTTTTGCAACGTGGGGTCGAGCGTTGTCGTGCTGCAACTATTTACAAACACACAAAAGTTCAACGTCTCTTGGTTTCAACTCATACGGGACCCAAGTTCCTTCTTTCTGAATCATGCCCATGACCTTGAGACGTTTTGAAATGGCTTGCTGTGTCACTTCCACTGATCGGCCCAATTCTTCTTGAATTTGAAGCGAGTCTTCACTCAGCAATGTCTCCAAAACTTCGAAAACTTCGAAAACTTTCTCTCTTCCACCACTATGCCGGTCTTCGACGTTAAAATCACCGTTCTTAAAGCGTTGAAACCACTCACGACACGTTCTTTCACTAATAGGGTCCTCACCATACGCATCTGAGAGCATACGGACACTCTAAGTCATACTATATTTCTTAATTAATACTGCTTTCCGGCTTAAGCTTATATATTCTATTGCTATATACACATACATTTTAAAAATGGATTGTCTAGAAAAAAATATTAAAAAATATAGATTCATGCTTTTGTTTTTTCCTAACCTAAGCTGCTTAATTCTGATCATAATTATAATAATCAAGTTGGCTAGCACTCGTGTGATACGTTCCGAGTGGTCACCCTCCTGATTATCTTCCAGCAGCTAGACTTCGCCATATCGCTCACTGTGTATGCCCGATTCCGCATCAAGGCAAATATGCCCTCAGTTAATTCTCAGGGTCATCTATGCACCCAGACTTCAAAAGATGCCCTATCCAACACTAATCTACCTTACGAACCAAGAAGTGAGGAGGATCGGCGAGACTCAGTCCGCCTCTGCGGTAGTGTAATGTGCACTGTCACATGCGCTCATGAGCACTGTCTTCGCACCCGTCTCGGATGAGCCGTTTGTCCCTGACACCGCAGTGGTGGTGATAAATTCGCCAGATACCTTTCTATTTTACACTAACCTTTCGAAATTAGATTTAGATTAGATTTAAACTTTATTAGTTACAGTTGTAACTCTATACATTACGATTTTACAATTAATAATAACTTATTACATAATGAACAATTTGTTTTTTAAATTTTACAATATTTCTTTCCTCTTTAACATTTCTTTCTAAATTATTAAATAATTGAACTCCTTTGTACAACATATTGTTTTGACTTCTTTCTCTTCTGTATAGGGGTAGGCGAAAGTCACCTAAATTCCTCAAATTATAATAATTTCCTACATATTATAAATTTCTTTGTGTATATACGGGAAAGAGCCAATTTTTTTAATTTAAGGATAAAAATAAGTACATTCATCGTTAATCTTTGCTTACCACTCATCCATTTCAATTCACTTAACATATCAATAACATGTGTTCTTATATACATCTCATCACTCTGTTTTGTAAAACTTGAATGTTATTAATTTTTTCATTATTGCACAGATATAAAATCGACGAACAATAATCAATATGAGGTAATATAATTGAATTATATATATTTATTGCACAAGTTTTAGAATTTTTTTGCCTTATTCTATACATAAAGTTGATTTTTTTTTAAATTTTTCCGCATATATAGTCCGCATGAGCGTTAACGATAATTTTTTGTCTATTATTACACCTAAATACTTTATTTGGTCAACACATTAAATTTTTTCATTATTTAGTTTTACACTTATATTTATTTATTTATTTAGTCAATAAAGTAGACTTTCTTAGACCTATAATATATAATATATAATAAATACAATAACTTTGAGCTAACAATTATGTCTGGAAATGGTTAATTAAATTAGCTTTAATGGATGGTATCGACATATCATCTGCATTATTAGAAAAACACATACATTTAGTTTTGGAGACATTTAACATTAATCTATTTTTACATAACCATTTATAAATACCTTCAACATCATAGTTTAACTTAGATTCACAGTCTTTTATATTTTTACCCACGATATAAATCAATATATCATCCGCAAATAATGAAGTCTTAACATATTTTAGGCAGTCCTTCAAATCATTCACGTATATCAAAAATAAAATAACACCTAATATTGTTCCTTGTGGGACTCCTAGGTTTACTGTTTTGGTATTCGAAAACACATCTCCCAACTTTACTTTTTGTGTCCTAGCTGACAGGTATGTTCTAAACCAAAGTAGTTCTTTATTTCTAATACCATATTTATACAACTTAGTGAGAATAATCTCTCGGTCTACAGTTTCAAATGCTCTTTTTAGATCCAAGAAAAGTGCCAATACCAAGTTTCATCTAAGTTCTTCTTCCATTCGTTAAGACTCCAAACCAGCACTGTTTCGGTTGAGTGACCTTTTCGAAACCCAGATTGTTCTTCGCATAGTGTTCCATTATTGGTGAGAATTTTTTTCTAATTGTTTATGTACCACCTTTTCTAGGATCTTTTCATAAAGAGGCATCATATTAATTGGACGACATTTTTCCGGTTTTTTTGCATTTTTTTCTTTTTCTACTGGAACTATGATTGATTCTTTCCACGCACTTGGGAACAGACCATAATTTAATGATTTGTTTATAATATTAAGTAGTACAGGAAGTACCAACTCTTTACAATCTAACATCATTGTTGTCTTTAGTCCGTTGATATCGCTTTTATTATTCATTTGTTTAATGGTATCCTCTAATTCCTTCATAGATATTTGTTTAAATTTGAAAACACGTAAGGAATTATTTATACTATCGTCATATTGGAAGTTAGGAATGCCGTTATTAATTACCACGATACTATCCACAAAGAATTCATTAAGTTTGTTTGCGATTATTTATTTACATTGTTTATTTTTACATTGTTTATTTCAATCTCCGAAATTTCCTGCTGCACTTTAGACAAAACATATTTTTTTATCACTCTCCACATATCTTTTTGATTTCCTGTCTTCTCCTCAATTTTTGATTTAATGTATTTATTTTTAGTTTTCACACATAAATTTTTGTATTTATTACGGACAGATTTATAGGCTATCCAACTCCTAGTTGAACCCACAATAGTATTGTACAAATGTTGTACCTAAGTATTTTTTCCTTCTTAAGTTGTTTAAGTTCATTGTTATACCGCTCAACATAATAAGGTTTGATATCAAGAGCTGTCTTTAATTTTTTAATAGATGCTTCAATACGATTCTTAAATTCACTAGATATATCAGGGCAGTTAGTATTCACTACTAAATTCGATAGGTTACTGTATATTAATTGCGTATTAAATTTTTCTGTGTCGTATTTAATGTATACTGTATAATGTATACATACACTGTGGTTTTGTTTGTGTTTTTTCCGATTGCAACTCGATTTTAATTGTTTCATGATCTGAAATTATCCAGTCTTTTACAGTTGTTGCTAATTTTTTTGTCCAAGTTATCACTTTTAAAATCAATATTATAGTCACCAGCTATAAAAAAGTTTTCGTTAAAATTCAAATTCGCTTCTAGAAATTCACTAAGCATTGCATTGAAGTCACAAGCACTCATTTTACACGATCTATAAATAGCTATAATGTTCCAGCAATCATTCAAATTTGTTAGTCTTATCATTAGAATCCATAATTTATAATTAACATATATAATATTATAATTTTGTTATCAATTGCACAGCTTTCATTTTATTATTAACATAAATTAAAACTCCTCCAGTATGTCGAAATCAATATGGAATAACGCCCAATCCGTGTCTTCTCTCGTGGTATCTGTAATTGGGGTAATAAGTCCAGGTGATCAGGTTATTGTCATTAGTCATATGTCTTGCGACATGTTTTCGGGTAATTTTAACCAGAAAATTCCTAAATTCGATTCGACAGGACCTTATTACGGTTATACTTAATGAAGTGAGACTCTGGTGTTCTGTACAATTTAGGGCAGACCCTAATCCACTGCCTTTTTAACACACGAATCTTTTCCATATCAGATGAGACTACTTAAACCACGTCGGACAACCATATGCGATGAGGAACGGTATTAGGACCACATAGCATGGAATTTTACCTGCTATGATTATACCTTCGGTTAAGTTGAATGCTGTCAAACTAATACTTTGTCATACCGAAGCCTTTCTTAAATCCAGCAAGACAAGAGTCTATATGTCTATTGGAATAGTTATTAGGCATACCTAGCCTAATAAGCTTATAGGAGAGGCTTTCTCACCATACGGTGTCGAAGGCCTTTTCAAAGTCCAACAAATAAGCACTCGTTCATTAATTTTATACTTTATTCCACGGATTTTCGAACTCTAGTTTTGACACAGCGTAAATGGTATCATGGCTCGCCTTAAACCCAAACTGGTTGTCTTGCATTTTTTTCTTCAACTCTTTCTTTAATTGGTAGATGTCTTAAAACGACGTTTGGGATAGCATCTATTCCCGACGACTTTTTTTTTAGTGAGTTCAGGATGAGCAGGAGTTCATCCTTTCCCACATTCACAAGGTTTTCTTTATTGAATATGGTGAAACCGGATTTCTTAGAATGCCAATTCTCTATTTCTGCCCGAAACTTGGCAGAGCCCTGCCGAATAACCGTTGGTGCTCTATATGATCAAAAGGCTTCTGTTCTTAAATTAATTCCATCTTTAAGTGTGTAGTCAACGATTTTTACGCAAAATTCGACACAATATGGAATGGCAGATTTCCAATTCCCGTGCGCGGCGTGGAATCGACAGATTTGGCTCACTTTACTTTAACCGGTGCGGTGTCTCAGTAGCACAGACACATTCAATAGTGGGAGAGTTAACTTGAATGAATCCACAATAGCACTTACCGCCTGTCTGGAGCGAATGTTACGACCTCAGAATTTCGGTAATAATTTTTTAAAAATTTCCAAACGTTGAACTTCACCATAATAAGACTCTAAGATCTTGCTTTTTAATTTAAGTCTTTAGAAAATCGATTTCAATCGAGGCATTTTTCGTGGCAAATACTCCTAAGTGCGACATCAATTTTAAGCAGGAGGGTGCCACATGACCCACAGCTTTGCAAAACAATGGCTCTATTGCGTGACAAATTTCGGGGTGGTATGACTTCTTGAAATGGAGACCTTAATTGGCCGCCAAATTCGAGTGATTTATCATCATTAGACTTTGACCTTTACGGCTATGATAAAGGTAAAGTCTATGCCAATGTTATGTTTAAAAAATTCATCTATAGGAAGGCTTTTTGAACCAGAACCGAGATGGACATTTGGGAGATATGTATGTACTCGTATTTGACTGATTTACGAACCTCAGAGTTTGTACTTTAAAATGAAACAGAAATCTACCCACATTTACTAAAAACGTTGCGTTTCTATTAAATTTAAAATGAAAGCGAAACCGGGCAATTTAATCATATTTTATCTTATATATCGTACTATATACTTGGTTTCTTGCTCAGCTCCTTGATGTACAGACTGAAAAATAAACCCCAATCAATCAACTCATTCCACAGGCAAACTTTTTCCGCATGTGATGGTACTCGTATAGCTGTGGCTATAGGTGTCATTTTCAAAGAGCATACGAATTTTGACGTAAATATTTATGTGATTACCCTTCTTCTATTTAGGTAAAAACAAGCAATTCTAGTAATGTGGTAATAAACCTAAACTTTGTGGTTCCGAATTCTAGCTATTAAGTTCCAGGAGAAATCATTTCCACTCATTTCCACTGTCGGAAAGCAATTTTCGAAGGGATATTGCTACACCTCAGGCTAAGGATATTTAAAAGGGCAAAAAATCAAAATAAGGAACATGCCAATATATGCAGATAGATTCGTGTGGAGAATAATCTGTGCAATAAAGCCAAGGATACCGTGACGCGAATGTCAGATATAATTAAAAAACGTGTTAGCTAGTCTTAGACCGAAGTTCAATTTTATTCAATTTGAAATCGTTGTTTTTGCCTCTTTTATTCGCAAACCAATGAATCTGGTTCACAGACACTTGCGCCGTTTCCAATGCAAGATGCATACGCCATGAGGTGGGGAATCATATTTTGTTCCATAACGCCTGTGAATAGTTGTGATTGTGGTCCACTGGCGAAAATTCCAACATCGTCCCCGGCGTGCGTCCCGAATTCCGCTGGGACGTTACTTGGAAATACAAACACTACAAAAAAAATTCACAAGTTCAATATTCAATTCAGGAAAAGGCATTAAAATATACTTACACTCATTCGGTTTTCCAGTTAAGTCCAATCGTTTACCAGTTGAATCTCTATAAGTAGAAGGGCCAATGGCATAGTTGAGTGTGAGGAATGGTACGTCATCAGTACCAGTACTGACGTCGTTGATGTCAAGAATGTTGTTGCCTCTTGCCGGATAGCCAGCCATGGTCATAGTATGGGCATGATCAGACGATACAACAATCAAAGTATCCTCAATGTTTGTTATGTTTCGAGCTAGCTCAATGGCTCTGTCTAATTCCAGGGTTTCATGCAGAGCGACCCCAGCCAATGTAGAATGATGTCCGTAATCAATAAGACCTCCTTCGATAAACAGAAAATACCCATTCGTATCCTTTTCCACAACTCGGATGGCAGCTTCGGTCATTTCTGCTAAAGTTGGCTGAGCCGATTTATCAGAATTTAAGTGGTCAGCTAGATTACCATAGCCGAACAACCCTAAGAGGTGATCGGCTTTAGTTAAATCCGCTTTCAACAGTGCATTTCTATTGTCCACATATATGCCATTCGGATTATTTCGTTTCCATTGTTCAATTAAATTCTTTCCATCAAGTCGCTCTCCTTTCACTCCTGAAATATCGGTAACCGTTGACGGCAGCATTTTGCCTCGTCCTCCACCTAATATGACTTTGAAGTTTTTGCCCGGATCATTGTTAATCAGCTGGGTGGCAATATCAGCACAGTTTGAGGGATCAGCTCCATAACTTTTCACATCATTATCACTTTCCCACATCCTGTTTGCCACGTGAGCATACCCTCCCGATGGACTAGCATGGGTTACTGTAGTCGTTGTAACAATGCCAGTCGACTTTCCAGCCCTCTGAGCCCATACATATATAGACTCCAATTGATTAGCCTTATTATTACTTGTAGAGCAATCATTATAAACAGCACGTGCACTGACTCCTAGCGTCATGATATTCGTCTTTACACCGCACAGATATGCCGTTGATGTGCAAGCAGAGTCGGCAACTTGCGCATTCGCACAATAAGTCTGCAGAAACACTTTTATATTATATTCATATTCGAAAGGAAATTAACAATGCTCTCACCTTACTCAGGCCGGAAAATGGAAAGTGCTCAACAGTTAGTTGTTCTTCTTCGCCAGTATTACCTTTGAGCTGTCCTTTACGTATTCTTGCCGCGGTTAGCGTGGTAACCGACATACCGTCGCCGAGGAAAAATATTACATTTTTGGCCGGTTTGGTATTGAACTTGATATTCATTTTTTCTTTAACCGAACTCTGAGCCTTGTTGAACCAAAATGTTGCCTCTTTCTCCTTCTCCGGGGCAATGTTGGTCTCACCAATTCCTGAAAGTCGTGTTTTCGCCATCTTGATAATATTCTCAGGATTGTGATAATTTGCCTCTGTAAAGACAAATATATGTAGTAATTAGGCCATTTATATAAAATGAATGTTGTTTAACATACGAATAGTTAAAGTTATAAATAATGAGATCACGGAAACTAGGAGCGTTGTCGAAAGCATTTTGACGGGACACAATCCGTGATCAGGTTTCTCAAAAACTTAAACAACTGCCGAGATTTCTCGCTTTTATACAAAAATCTTATCAAAATTAAGAGCAGATAAGATCCCATTGCGGTGCCATTGCCAAGGCCTTAAAAATAATAGTCGCCTTATTTTCGATAATAAAATAATTATTATATCATAAACCTTGTTAGCATACCGTCTTCATGGCGAGGTGATGTTCTGGTTGAAAAAGTCGCTGATACTCGGAGTTTATGAGTCCATATAAGTTTTTGCCACTGATTGAAATATTACACAAACAACATGGGTTTTAGAAGATATTTATAGTAGAGCGTTAATTTGCATATGAAAAGTGAACTACAATGTCCCAGATTTGGCAGATGGAGGGATGCGAAACCCGTGTTGTCGAAATCAAAGCCCAATTTTTAAAATAAAATCAAGGCTTCTCAATTTTATTTCTTTAGATTAATTGATCTTAAACCCTTATCTTTCTCTGGTGTAGGCTTTGGAAATAATTCAAGTTTCCTTTCCTATGTTTACCTTTTAGGCATAGAAATAGTATTAAAACTAAAATAACGAAGGAGGGAGTGTTGCTCTAATTAATTTACAAAGCAATCTTCACATCCCCTGTTCTTGTTGATTTTATTTTTGCCATTACTTATAGCTTTATTTTCACTATTTTCAATCATTTTAAGAAAATGAATATACCCACATAGGTATATTTGACAATGGACGAACCATACTCGGTTGCATTAGGTCAGAGAACGGGAAAGCTTTAGTAGTTCATGGTATATCACGGTTTCCTGCTGTGCTCATAGTGACATAGTTTCAATACTAACAATAAAGACAGCGACCACACCTTCATTCATTCAAACAGCACTTCCACATATATCCGTCTTAAAATCCTTCAGATATATGTATGTATGTGCATTTACACATACAAAAAAAGTTTTATATGGCTTTACACTCTTTCGCGTGACGTAAATCTGTTACCTCTGCAACGTAGAGTATCCTTGTCCCGCACATCAGGTGGTAGGTACGCTGAACCTAAAACTTCAAAACCCCAAGGCAATTTTATAGCAACTAAAATGTTGGTTCTTTTTTAGGCAAGACTAAAAGCTTGTCATGAGCTTTATAATTAACTTTAAAGCAACCTTTCTGACATGCTCATTCTAACCTGTTCTACATTGATACTTAGTGGTATGAAAGAGCTGCAAAGAGATTGTAGGGGAAAATCGATTTCTGTTTGGCTAAAGTTTGTTACAGTACTAAGAGATAATGATACTTTGACCTATTAATCTAAAGATGCAGATAGGTACGGGTACGTATGTAACTCAAGGGCAATTGCTATTCTAAAGCTTTACACTTTTTTCAGGGTCAGCACTTAGATTTCAAACGACCCTCTTGCCACCATGATAATCTGCAGTTTTCACAATCAACAACTGGTAGACGTGTACAAAAAATGTATAGATGCTTAGTCATGAGTATGATGCCTATTACCGATTTCCGACTAAACAATACAATAGCAAAACTGGGCAGAAGAACGTCCTAGACCTACCGGTCGCATAGGTGCGTACAATAACTTCGATTGTAATCAGTAAAGGATAACAATCTCTTTGTTAATTATGTTTCCAATGGTAACGAATGAAAAAATCTGCAAACCTCGACAACTTTTTTAACATTCAAAGGAAATGGCAAGGCAACACACGATTTATTATTGTTCAATGCTAATCAAATTATTATCGGCTGCACTCAGCCTGTTGAATGAGCTTACATTCCGGGTATAGAACCCAGAAGCCTCCTTGTTGGCTTTTACGTTTGCAAGGATCGTTAATATGTAATCAGTCCGTATCTGAAGCTGTTTGTTGTGTCGAAACCAACATTATTTACCGCCATGTGGTGTTCCTGGTGTTCCTCCAATAGTTATTTTCACTTGAAAGGTACCCATAGATTCCAATTTGTTAATTCATTCGCCGTCGATCGAAAGAAGAAACTTTGGGGACAGCTCTGTTATCTACAGTTGAGGTAGTAGGCACCCACAAACCACTGCGTGAAGATGAGAATAGGAGTACGTAGGCCGAGGCTTATGTCTTCATGTTTATAAATTCTACAATTTTTAATTATTTTTCCATACCTATTTCGTACTCTTCGAAGTTATTTTCAACAATTCTTGAGTGCCAAATCTTTGATTTCCTTTATACGAAACTCATCAGTTATTGGGTTAGCCAATTGGATATCATACTTTACTTGCCTTGTTTGTACCTTTGTTATTTAGACACAGCCTGATCATCAACGTGACTATGAAATCCATGGAAATAATGTCATAGACTTTGAAACAAACGTCAATGACACCACCACTAATCTGGTTTGAATTAGAAAATCACTTTTGAATTGGTGTAGTACACCTACCCCTTTAGCTTCTCATTCATCAGAGGATGGCATCCGCGATGGATGGAACTTATGTAACTTTTGCCCGAAAGCCGTAAATCTCCTAAGTATCGCTTATAACATAAGATCTTCTCTGCTGTGTGAAAACTTGAAAACGTTTGTGCATAATCTAAACGGTTTTTATCAGAATAATCCGCAATAGATCAAATATTCGGCAGATCCTTGAGAAGGACGCAGCTCAACATTTCACATTTTCTTGACTTTGAATCTTATCTGCATAGACTATGCTGTGATGGAACCATGTCATGTTTTAAATTCCTAATCAACTCGTCAGACTGTGTCCATCGGTAACGAACTAACTGAAACGTTGTATAATGCGGATTCTTTAATATCATCCTTGAAAAAAATCGTGTGGGACTCGCTGGCCTGGTATCATGATCGTTTGCGAGTGAAATTGACGTAGTTGGTTGAACATCAATGAGGCGTTTGAGAGCATTAAAACTGAAACAGCTTAAGTAAGTTTAAGAGTTAATAAAGTCAAAACCACAACTACGAGGAGTGACGAGGAGTGAACCAAAAGTAAAGGCAATCGGTTAACCCATTAGGTTAGCGTAAAAACTTCATATAAATAGACCACGAATCCCAAGCGATACGTTCAAGGTGGCGTGAAAAAAAAAATCGAAAATGTTGTCTTGGCAGATCGAAGAGAGAATTTTTGCGAATGAATCGCATATGCAAAAGGTCTCTGCGCGTTAGGTAACGATAATGCTAATCGACGAGGGGGTGGTCGTGGTGCAATGGGAATCATCACCGACTGCTGTAGTTCATAGTCAAGAACAATCCTATACCGAAAACTGTGCAACAGCATCAGTTGATAATGAGAGACGATGAAAAAGAGCAGACGAAGGCATAACACCTGCAGCATAAGATCACTTCTAAATTCATACTCTGTGTGTGCATTTCCAATATAACACCTAAATGACATGGAAGCAATAAAGTTATTGTGAACTACAACCAACGCAAATTCAGTCGAATCAGAGTAGTGAACGAACATCTTCGACACAAACCATCACAAACTATCTGCAGCCCGTCCAGGTTTCGTGACCATGGACGAGGCCTGAATTTACCATTTTAATCCAGAAACCAAACAACAATCGATGGCTTAGAAGCGAGCCCAGATAACACACGGGCTGTGCGGCTTTGTAGCACTTGCGAAGACTGCCAAATACAAAACGGGATTCGAAATACTCAAAAGCCTGTCCTTGCTAGATCCAGATGGCAGAACTAGCTCCCAATGTTTTCCACCTCTTTTCTCGGCTCAAGGAACACATCCGAGGCAAGAAATTTTAAGACTTCGCTATGGCCGCTGTTGAAATGTTTTGGGAGGGTCAGGACAAAGATGTATGAATGTATTGATTTGTTAGGAGGCTATATGAAAAATGAATCATTTTTTCAACTATGATAACCGTATTTTATTTTCATTATCATTACTTTTGGATCATTTTGATATATTGGAAAATGTTTCAACATGTCTGAATGCATGTTTCGAACTTCTTCGATTAAAAATATCTGGCAGCATTCAAAAATGATTATTTCATCAAAAATTATATATACCCTTAGCCCGACGACGTGACTAAATCAAATGGAAATGTTGTTTTGATAAAATTACTAATCAGTTTGCACCGAGTTACGGTGCCCAGACAGATGTCTCTCCGTTCACGTGATGTGCACTGAAATACGTGACTTTTAGGTATATTACTAAACAGCAAATTATTACACTCCATCTCGTGCGAATCACGGTCTAATTACCCCTATAATTAACCATAATGATTTCATAAGCCCCGCAGTACCATGTCAGATAGGAGCTCTTATCAACGATTATAAGCTCAGCCATAAAATCATAAAGACATTGTATCGTCCTTCTTGTCATAAAGCTTAACGGCCTTATGATAACTACAATTTTAGAATTTTTTCGAGTATATAAGAAAAAATGGAAGGAGAGAATTCACAGTTTCTGTCGTGAACTCCAAAGTGATTTCAATAGCTTGCAAGATGGCAAAGGCATTCCAGCTAGTCATTTTTATCATCATTACAATTCAACTTGTTGCAGGTACATTCAAAATGCAATTATTTAATTTATCAAAAACTTAATTGTTTTTTGACCTTTTTCTCCTAGGGGATAAATATCACCAAGCTGAGTCGTTGTTAGGGAACCACGTTGGCAAAAAACGTTCGAGTATGGCCGAAGGAAAGTACACCCCTCCTGAGGAAATGGATCCCAGTTTCTGGATTAATAAGGCTCAAGCTGCCGTGCTGGACAAAACTAACCGCTTAACGAACAAGAATAAAGCTAAAAACGTAATTTTGTTCCTCGGAGACGGCATGTCAATTCCCACTCTGACTGCATCGAGAATATACAAAGGCCAATTGCAAGGCAAAACCGGCGAAGAAGAAACCCTAGTTTTTGAAAATTTTCCCTATAGCGGCTTCAGCAAGGTACTGAAATCACATTTTGATGTCATACTCATCAACATACTTACATACATACATTCATTCTCATTCAGACCTACTGTGCAAACGGACAAGTAGCTGATTCAGCCTGTACATCGACGGCTTACTTGTGCGGAGTCAAAGCCAATTTGCTTACATTAGGTGTCAACGCTCATGTGGCATATAATAATTGTTCTGCCAGTAGCGATCCAGCTAACCAAGTAGAGTCGATTGCTAAATGGGCCCAAGACGCTGGAAAGGCTACAGGTATTGTGACTACAACAACGGTGACCCATGCTAGTCCTTCCGGAGCATACGCTCATGTTGCTAACAGGTTTTGGGAAAGTGACAAGGACATAATATCATATGGAGAGGATCCGACAGATTGTAAAGATATTGCCCTTCAACTAGTTACCACCGAGCCGGGCAAAAATTTTAACGCCATTCTCGGCGGGGGTCGAGGCAAATGGATTCCAGAAACGGTCAAAGATATCACCGGGGTGAAAGGCCAAAGAAAAGATAAAAGAAACTTGATTCGACAATGGCAGGCCGATCATCCTTGGGGCGTGTACGTAAACAACAGAGATGAACTTTTAAACACTGAATATTCAGAGACTGACCATTTGTTGGGCCTGTTTGGAGTCTCAGATCTAGAATACTATTTGCACGCCGATAAAACCCACCAACCATCGTTAGCTGAAATGACTGAAGCCGCCATTAGTGTATTGCAAAATAACGAAAATGGTTTCTTCCTGTTCGTTGAAGGTGGACTTATAGATCATGGACACCACGCAACGAAGGCTACTTGGGCTCTATCTGAAACACTTGAATTCGAGAAGGCTATTGCTAAGGCCCTTGAATTGACAAACTCCAGTGATACCTTGATTGTAGTAACATCAGATCATGCACATCCTATGTCGATTTCTGGTTACCCTGGTCGTGGTAATCCCATCAACAATCTCAACGAATATGACGTGGATTCAAGTGGTGTGAAATATTCCACCTTAAGTTATGCCGTCGGTCCAAATCAATACTTGGATGCAAATGGTAACAGAATCGATCTCTCTGGAATGTTCAACGACGGTAAGGGTGACAAATCTTGAAAAAAAGAGTTCGGACCCATTTTACTTTTATCTCATTTCAGATTTCATATATCCAAGTTATGTCGAGTCAGATATGGGAAATCATGGAGGAGATGACGTCGGAGTATTCGCAAATGGTCCTTATTCGCATTTGTTTAGTGGAGTAATGGAGCAAAATCTGATTCCTCATCTTATGGCATATGCATCATGTATCGGGAAAGGTCGTACAGCATGCAATCCTGTATTGTGTCATAAAAAAAATTAATAAACAGAGAAATTGGAGAGCAATAAATAACATAGAATATTTAGATATACATATGTATGTAGATCGGAATGGTGATGTGCTCTTGTTTTCTTCAATGTGGAGCACCTTTCTGGATATGATGGTCTGGCTTCACTGTCGAGAGCATTTAGTAGTGACGGGTGAAAAGTACGCTGTCGGTGACTTGCCTCCCCAAAGACAAAAACCAACGAACTACCCACTGTTCTCTTATTGTTCGTTACTATACTTATTGCTTAACAAATGTTGCGCACGCATCCATCCGTAAAATCACAAAAAACATCCCTGGGAGAAAACAACTTTACTCGCGCACGAAGTTAGTTCTTAGGGAACTTGCGAATCAAACAATTATCTAAATGGGAAGAAAATGTTTTTCATTATGTTTTTTTGCGGTTGATTCTTGAGTCTCTTACGCGAGTTCAGTATGGATGCCAAGATATGGCACTCAAAATGGTGCCGATTATATAGCCTACAAGCTGTTTCTAGGTTAGAATTTCCACTCTGAGGCGCAGTACAATAAAAACTAATCAGCCTAAACCTAACCGTCATTGCGCTTTCAGCGTTCCAAGTGGTAAATTACTGGTGTCCATGTCTAGCGTGGAATGCATATTTTTGTCTGTTATTGTGGAAGTTCCATCGATATAATATCGCGGATGATAGGCATGAATTGATCTAGGCGGTGCACCTTTCATAAGAAGAGAATTGTTCCTTTTCCCAGTGAAAATAGACATCGGTGGCACAAATAATTCTCCTGCACTCATACATAAAATTTAAGTTATTATAGATTTTTTTCCCTTAAGTAAGTGCTCCTATCTGCGTTCGACCTTTTATGGCTAAGACTTTTGGCATTTTTGCTGGGACAACCAAAATTCCCGTTTCATCGACGTTATATATGTTGTTTGGAGAAAAGCTGTGCGTTCTCATTTCTGTTTCTATAAGGCCAAGGAAACCGCGACATTTTCCTTGGAAAACCCTTTTGCTCGAGCTATAGACTTTCCAAAGCGGCTGTCGTTTAAGGAAGAGCTGGAGTCAAACCCTACCTGCAGTTTCTTGTCGCAATGGAAAAGGGTTCGGTATAGTTATTATTTTAATAGCTAGTAAAAATACTGGCGATCGTGTACTTCTTCTTATTAGACCAAACATCAATAGCGTATATTCCACTAGGGAGTACTCGAGCTCTAAGGGGAAGATGGGTTTTCTACCCAACTTAGTAAGTACTCGTACCACATTTTCCACTGACTTAAAAGTAATTAATTCTAAAAGATAGGGCAGATAGGAGAGTGGAAATCGGACTACAATATAATGATAATTATGAAGATAATGAACTTGTAATTAAGTTAAAATAAGTAAACATTAAGTAACTAAATAATTAATCCTTTATTAATTGAAAAAATAAACTTTTTGACAAACTACAGGTAAAATTATTTTTTATTTCTTCCTACTAATATTTCTACAATATTTAAATGAATTTTGTCAATGTATTAAATTGTTTTTTATTTAAAAGTAACTACCCCTAATTATTGTTAGAGCTTCAACACAAATGAACAGGATGATAAATGTTAATACTGTCGTATTTTAATTTCATAATTCGCATATTAACCGACATAAACAAACGCCTAACATCATACTTACTGCTACTTGTACATACATTAATTTACCTACCTCCTTAACTAATGCAGATCCCATTTCAAAACTTCTGGTGTATTATATACATATATACTCTAAGCTACATTTTGAAACTAGAAAAGTAAAAATAAAATTGGTCGAAGTTTCCAAAATGTTGTTTCGAAATGTTTACTTCCGGTTTTGAACATTGAATTTTTTTTTTTGAAATTGATTTCTTTTTTAAGAGGAGCAGGAAACTTTTGATGCAAATCGGGTAATTTGAAAATTTATTGTAATTTTTTTCAATACGAAAAAATTCTTCCAAAATATACGAATTTTGATATAGACGATTCTTTAGAAGCCCATAACTTGACAAATACACATCATATAAAAAAAATATTATGTGTTCGTATTCTATATATGTATCTACTAGAAGTACAACTGGACCTAATATGAACAAATTTCAGAATCTCACTTTTGTTTCCTTGTCCGCTGGACGTGAAATGCCCCTTTTGTGTCTGTGCAGCCAAACTTCTCAAGGTAGTTTTACTTGTTTCGATGCCTTCAAGAAACCCATACTCTTCTCCTTAACGGCAACTAATGCTGCTTTCATACTCTCTTTGTTCCATGCCTGTCGTTTTTTTGGTGGTTAACAGTTTGTAACTATTTATTTATACGTCCGTTGATTTACGCATATGTGCCGGCAACCGTTTCTTAGTATTTATATTTTATATTTTTTGGTGGCCTACTACATGATCATGTTATGGTTAAAACAAAATAGTCTACTAATAGAAACATTTTTGGTGGACCATATTATCAACATCGCACTTATTCACTCTTTTTCAATTGTCACACACTTCATAAACTATTAACACTAGAAAGACCGAAATTTGTATATACCTATATTGCCCAAAAGCAGTCATTTTGACTATATATATATACCATAGGTATAACACACATATATAATATACCGAAAACGTTGCAGGGGGGAGGTAATTATAATTATTAATAAACGCATTTATATGTTGTATAAAAAGTCACAAAATTCTAAGATATTGTGTCATTATAAACATTGCTCTATTTGAAATTAAAAAGCAGTCGATTTTTCACATATTTCACATATTTCAATTTACGCACCACCCAATGTTATAAGAACATTATATCACTTTCACAAAATTTTATATAAAAACGCTTGCAAAACTTACTCGAAAACTACAACGGAATGACTAAAAATCTGCCACGTGCTCTACTGCACATATCTGTTGAACCAGGCTTATTATGATAGCACAAACTGAGCTTGTGACAGAAAACAGCCGTTAGCAACCATGCGTTGCCGTGTTGCCAACTCGGATTTTTGCCGTAAGGTCCAAACCGATTATGTGAAAAGAGCTTCAGAAAAAGCTTGACCCAGTACGATTTTTAGGGCTTTATTGCAAATAAGTAAGCAAATGTACTCCCTGCGGTTAAAATATACCCGCGGCTCGGAGTGCCAGTCGTATAGTGTTGGGTTACTCATACAAGATGCACTACAAACGTCCCATACATCACTACAAAAACGTCGCAACACCTCAAAAAAATTATTTGTCCCACTTCAATTCTTGTCATAGTCAGAAGCACCTCACATCCTCATGTCCCATACACCTGTACAAAAATATCCCAACACCTCAAAAAAGAATATTTTTCCCACTTCAATTCTTGTCATAGTCAGAGCACCTCACATCCTCATGTCCCATACAACAGCACAAAAATATCCCAATACCTCAAAAAAAATATTTTTCCCACTTCAATTCTTGTCATAGTCAGAGCACCTCAAATCCTCATGTCCCATACACCACTACAAAAATGTCCCAACACCTCAAAAAAATTATTTGTCCCACTTCAATTCTTGTCATAGTCAGAAGCACCTCACATCCTCATGTCCCATACAACAGCACAAAAATATCCCAAACCTCAAAAAAGAATATTTTTCCCACTTCAATTCTTGTCATAGTCAGAGCACCTCAAATCCTCATGTCCCATACACCAGTACAAAAATATCCCAACACCTCAAAAAAGAATATTTTTCCCACTTCAATTCTTGTCATAGTCAGAGCACCTCACATCCTCATGTCCCATACAACAGCACAAAAATATCCCAATACCTCAAAAAAAATATTTTTCCCACTTCAATTCTTGTCATAGTCAGAGCACCTCAAATCCTCATGTCCCATACACCACTACAAAAATGTCCCAACACCTCAAAAAAATTATTTGTCCCACTTCAATTCTTGTCATAGTCAGAAGCACCTCACATCCTCATGTCCCATACACCAGTACAAAAATATCCCAACACCTCAAAAAAGAATATTTTTCCCACTTCAATTCTTGTCATAGTCAGAGCACCTCAAATCCTCATGTCCCATACACCAGTACAAAAATATCCCAACACCTCAAAAAATAATATTTTTCCCACTTCAATTCTTGTCATAGTCAAGGCACCTCAATTCCTCATGTCCCATACACCAGTACAAAAATATCCCAACACCTCAAAAAAATAATTTGTACCACTTCAATTCTTGTCACAGTCAGAGCACCTCACATCCTCATGTCCCATACACCAATACAAAAATATACCAACACCTCAAAAAAATAATTTGTACCACTTCAATTCTTGTCATAGTCAGAGCACCTCAAATCCTCATGTCCCATGCACCAGTACAAAAATATCCCAACACCTCAAAAAATAATATTTTTCCCACTTCAATTCTTGTCATAGTCAAGGCACCTCAATTCCTCATGTCCCATACACCAGTACAAAAATATCCCAACACCTCAAAAAAATAATTTGTACCACTTCAATTCTTGTCACAGTCAGAGCACCTCACATCCTCATGTCCCATACACCAATACAAAAATATACCAACACCTCAAAAAAATAATTTGTACCACTTCAATTCTTGTCATAGTCAGAGCACCTCAAATCCTCATGTCCCATGCACCAGTACAAAAATATCCCAACACCTCAAAAAAATAATTTGTACCACTTCAATTCTTGTCATAGTCAGAGGCACCTCACGGCTTTTGCATTAGTATATACATATGTATTGCAAGCTATCAATGGGACATGTGACAAGATGTAAAGGGTGTATTTTATAGAGGTATAGAACTTTGAAATGGAATAAAACAAAGATGATTTTTTTAAATTGACATGAAATTTACTTTATTCTAAAGATAATCTTCTGACATTATAATTTAAATATAATTTCTGGCATATGACTGCCCAAAACAAGATTGCCGTTGATCCCAATTTTGATAAGCGAATTTTGTTTAGCGATGAAGCTCACTTTTGATTGAATGGATACGTCAATAAACAAAACTGCCGTATTTGGAGTGATGATAATCCTCAAGTGTATGTTGAGGCACCGTTACATCCACAAAAACTGATTTTTTGGTGTGCTTTATGGGCTGGTCCGTACTTCTTTATAAACGATGCTGGCCAGAACGTTACAGTCAATGGTGAGCGCTATAGAACGATGATTACTGACTTCTCCGTTCATCAATTGAACAACCATGATGTGCAGGAGCTGACAGCGCAACATGTCACACAGCTCGTGCCACAATTGATTTATTGAAGGAAACGTTTAGTAACCGCATAATTTCACGTTACGGACCCGTGAATTGGCCTCCAAGATCCTGCGATTTAACGCCGCTTGACTATTTTCTCTGAGGATATGTGAAGTCGCTAGTCTACGCCGATAAATCCGAAACGATTGACCACTTGGAGGACAACATTCGCCCCGTTATTGCCGATATACGGCCACAAATGTTGGAAAAAATCATTGAAAATTGGACCTCCAGATTAGACTACGTTCGAACCAGCTGTGGCGCTCATATGCCAGAAATTATATTTAAATTATAATGGTAGAAGATTATCTTTCGAATAAAGTCAATTTCATGTCAATTTAAAAAAATCATCTTTGTTTTATTCCATTTCAAAGTTCTATACCTCTATAAGAAACATCCTTTACCTCAAATGAGGTAGGACAATGTACCACTTCACTCCCCCAAATGAGTACCTCATACAAACTCAATAAAAATGCTTGTCCTACCCAACACTACAGTCGTAAGAGGCGACTAAGCTCATAATGGATCCCTTTCCCATGGAAAAAGTTGCAGAGATAGGCGCAGAGTTGATGACTCTGCACTACGCACACTCGCATCATTACAACAATACATCATAACAACACCACACTCAAAACAACATGCGATGATACCCACAATCTTGGAACAGAATTATTCATCAGCAACAAAATTGTGTAAAACTTAACGAAGTAGTAGGTACGTTTGAAACAATGAAGGAAATATTTGACATTTTCTCATCCGTCGCAGACTTCAACGCGAAAATAAGAAAAGAAAAGGCTCCATGTCTCAACAAGCCATAATGGCCGTAGGACAACAAGTTTCGCTTACATGGATATCAGCGGATGGAGTAATGTGTAACAAATTTGGTCATTTCAACGTACTAGACCGTAAAGCATACAGAGAAGCGGATTGCGATTCAGTCCACATCCTAATCATCGCCAAAATTAAAGCCGAATCCAGATTCACAGAAGCGGAATACATGAATGTAGAAAAAAAAAAACGTTGAAAGTCAAAACCCTCGTTTGTAGTATCAATATCAGGACGAAATGAATAACCGGTTTGCCCTACTAGAAGCAAAGAAAAAAACTAACGACGAAACAAACTAATAGAAGCAGTACGAGTAAAAAGTGTTGTAAAGAAGACAGCGGAAAACAACCAAGGCCATTGCAAAGTTCCTGAAGGAGCTTGGTTCGACGAAGAATACCAGGAAAAAGTAAAAGCACGTAAGACCTCACGCTCTGGAAAATAGCGAAGAGGTAACGCGTACAAAATACCAGACCCTACGAAAAAAAGTCAGCCGTCTCCTTCATAAAGGAATAAAAAAAAACGACAATGGGAAAGGAAAAAGTTTGCTAAAATTCAGGAAGAATGTGCAGGTAAAAAAACGAGAGCAATGTATGTAGGGCTACAAGCTGTACCAAAAGGATACCAGGTCTGTTCAGAATTTTTACGAAACGATAATGGGGAGTCGATTCCAAAAAACGAAAGCATCGGAATTAATTAATAAAATATTCAGAAGAAAAATTAACAGAGGCTCACCAAAACTTTATGGGACAATGAAACTGTCCCCGACCGAATGGAAAAACACAGAAATATCGCTGATATCAAGTTGTTACAAAGTATTATCAAATTTTATAAAAAAATAGGGGTTCTAGGAAATTGTAAATTTGTAAGTCCCGAAAAAGTTGATGAAACTGATACAAACTGATTCGCCTAAACGGAAACAAAGAACAAGTTAAAATAGAAAATCCCTTATCTGAATCATTCGATATACGTGAAGGATTAAAACAAGGCGACGCCTAGACACTACTTCTTTCTAATTTGGTTCTGAAAAATATATTGAGATCTCTTCAGGAATATGGCAGGTGAATAATCCATAATGGAATCACATCCACTGATGATCTGGACTTTCTGGGAGATAGTGAGGAAACAGTGAAGAGAAACGGGGAAAGTCTAATAATGGCAGGAAAGGAAGTGTAGGTCTAGAAGTGAATTAGAAAAACCAAATGTTCACTGAACTTGGATCGACCTCGCACCTCACTGTACTCGATAAATGCTTTGAGAAAGTAGACGTCACATATCTGGGTACCATATGGTCTGTCACAAACGACATAATGATCGAAATAAATAAAAGGGTGCATATGGGCAACGCGTGATTCTTCACGACGAAGGAATTATTCAAAACAGCTCTTCTGTCTCGCAATGTCAAAATCCGTATTTATGAAACCATAATAATGCCAGTGACACTTGACTGTTGTAAAACATGGTCTCTGACTAAGGAGAAAAATAGATTGGAATCTTTGATAACAAGATCTTAAGGAGAACCTATGATGGAAAACGGGACGAAGAAACAGGCAAATGGAGAAAACTACACAATCAAGAACTCGAGGAACTCTAGTCAGCCCCAAGCATTGTCCAAGTAATTAAATCGCGAATACTATGATGAGCAGGACCCGTAGATCGAATGGACAGTGGACGAACAATCAATTGAATAATGAGTTGAAAACCTGCAGAAAAAAGACCGTCAGGTAGTCCGCGCCGTATATGGCAATACAATATAAGGATGGATCTAAAAAAGAAGAGACAGAAGCAAAATATGGAAGGAATACACTGATGATAGGGAGGTTTGGTGAAAGATGGTCAACACCGTACCAATGTACCTTTTCTGAAATGTAAGCACT
The DNA here is from genome assembly GCA_958301585.1 of Merodon equestris. NCBI lineage: Eukaryota > Metazoa > Arthropoda > Insecta > Diptera > Syrphidae > Merodon > Merodon equestris. Next base: position 261,411,171 of record OY284413.1, read on the forward strand.
TATGTATATATGTACATATATCTTTATGAGACATTGTCATTTCTAATACTATCTACGCATTTGTGGCCAAATTTTCCACCAACAGCAAAAGTGCAAGACCGTTTTTAACATTTTTTTATTAAAGGTAATTAAGGTAACATTGAATAACACTATTAATCATTTTTGAGGGAAAAACAGTTTTTAGTTTTTTGTCAATATTTTGTAGTATTAACTTTAACATTTATGGCCACTTGGACTTTTCGTGTCATAGAGTCACCAGACTGTTTTGATTTTTTAAATTCTTTATGGTGCATTGTTGTGTAATTTATGTCTCATAATTAAACACAAGTTCTATATTACTCATATACTGCGGTCAGAGCTCTTCTAAGTTAATTTATAAATTTATATCAATTTTTGCCCCACATTTGAGTTCAAATTTTAGGTCGAAATTTATTTTTACTTACAAAATGAGCACTATGACAGGGAATCATCCTGAAATATAGGATTCGGGATGTAAAAATATAGCTCCTCTATTGAATGAGAGAAGCTTGGCTTATAAACTTAACTTTATTTGTTTTTTATCAATCCGTAACTCAATGGTTAGTATGGAATGATACAATAAATTAAATACAAACATAAGTGCGGTGTGGGGGTTAGCATTGGTTATAACAAAAGATACATGGATTTCAGCTTAAGATTTCAAAGAAAATTAAAGAAAAAAAGAGATTCAAAATGAATGAAAGTGAATTACAAAATTCAATTTAATGTAAACATAATTCAATAATTATTGTGATATTAACTTGTGCTATTATTAAGATAGTCAATCAATTTTGAGTAGCGATTCAAGAACGTTATAGCTTATGGTAAATAACCAGTCTTTAACTTTTTTTAAAAAGGAATTTAGGTGTGTAGTCGTTCTAATAGCAAAAGGCAATTTATTGAACATTAAAGGAGCTGTAACAGTGTAGAATTTAGTAAAGTGAGTTTTGCAGACGTTTGGGACATTGACAAGATGCATTGTATTTGTACGAAGACTATAATACAGATTACTTCTACTAGGGATGTTACCACTGATTTTAAAAAATTCTTTTAATACTTTGAAAACATAAAGATGTCTCATCGGTAAGATACTCAGTTCTTGAAATAAAGGCCAACTCGGAGTAAGACGATTTTTTTTACAGATAATTCTCAGTAGGTGTTTCTGGGCTGTTAGCAACGGTTTAAAAGAAGTGTTATATGAGCCACCCCAACTTGAAATACCATACTGCAATTTTGAATGAGCAAGACCATGGTAGATTGTTTCTAAAACTTTAGTAGAACAATGTTTTTTGACGAGATACATTTTACGTGTCACTAATAGCAGATGCGATTTTATGATATGTATATGCTTTTTCCAGTTTAGGTTTTGGTCGATTACTACTCCAAGATATTTGAAGTTATCTACCGTTTCTATGTGAAAACAATTATTAGAGCAAGGGGAACTATCATTATAATTACATTTACCACAACTATGCACAGGAATACAGAATTTTTTACAATCGTGAGCATGAAACCACAAATTATACTCTTTCAAGACATTATTCGATAATTTGAAAGACATAAGTTTTGTTTTTTCGCTAATGATTAAATTGTGTAACGTAAACCACAGTCTTAGATTTTGTAAATCATCCGATATTTTTGCCACGCAATCAAATTCTGAATTTAACTGATAAGTAAAAACAATGTCGTCTGCGAAGGCCGTTGATGTTCCATTCAATTTTAGTTCAAAGAGAGAGTTTATGTAGATTAAGAATAGTAACGGGCCAAGTACTGAACCCTGCGGCACGCCATTTTTTAGTAACCGGGGATCACTAAAGCTCCCATTTATATTGACCGTTTGTTTTCTGTCTTTTAAATAAGAAGTAAACCAATTATGGATTACTCCTCTAAAACCAGCATTGTATAGTTTTTTTAGTAGTATGTTATGGTCAACCATGTCAAATGCTTTCGTCATGTCAATAAAGAGCGCCATTGTAGATTTATTATAATGAATACTTTCATATAGTTGGCTGCACACTCTCAAGATTGCATCCTCGGTAGACAAAGATTTTCTAAATCCAAACTGACTACTACTGAAGAATTGATTTCGTTCCAAAAAAGATAACATTCGAGATTTAATAAGTTTTTCGAAAATCTTTGAGAACGTTGGTAGTAGGGAAATAGGTCTATAATTAGACACCTTGCTTTTATTACCTTTCTTGAAGATAGGTATAACTTCAGCGCATTTAAGATGCTCAGGGAAACAACCGTTTTGGACACTTTGATTGAACAAATAACATAGAACATCCACTACATAAAAACAAATTTTCTTCAGTAACATACTTGATATACCATCACTAGTACACGAACTTTTGTTATTTAATGACAATATAACTCTTAGGATTTCTCTTGTAGTAAGGGGTTGAAAGACAAAACTGTTTGGTTGTGTGTTAGTCAGCGATATACCAGAACAATTGCATTCAGCTGAAGTCTCTATGGACGGTTTAAGTTTTTCAGAAATTGCAGTAAAGTATTCATTTACCTTATTGGACATTATTTCTGGATTAGAGTAATTAATTCCATCTATTTCCAAATTACTAATACTCATTGGTTGTCTACATATACCTAAAATCTTATCAACAACCTTCCACTCTTCTCTCACATTCCCTCTGGCTCGTTCAAAAGAATCAGTATAATAGCTGTTACGCGTTTCTTCTATATTTTCGCGCACCCTATTGCATAAGGTAACATAGTATTTTTTAAGTTGTTCTTTAAGGGGATGTTTATTGACTTTCTTCGCTATTTTGTTTTTTCTTTTTATCTGCCGCAAAAGCTTATGTGTCATCCACGGCTTTAGGAAAGTATTTTTGTTGGAGTTAAAAACGGAATCAGATGTACAGGACCTAATATGATTTTTTAAAATTTTTAGGAAGCTATCAAAGGCAATTGATAGATTGGGTTCGACATATACTGATTCCCAGAATTCATATATTAATCGTTCCTTTAAATTATTGTAGTTAATGTAACACCTCTTTTTTATATGTGCCATGTTACAATCAGAATCATTAGTACTCTGACAAACATTTAGAGTAATCATACAATGATCGGTTAATTTACAGTCAAACATAGCACCATAGAACTTATTTTTGTTATTTTTTTGGGTACGCAAAAATATATGATCTATGCAGGTTTTAGTAGAGTCTGTTACACGAGTAGGTTCATTAATTAAACTCTTTAAGCCATAAGACGCCATAAGGAACAAATAACATTCAGTATCCCTATCCGACTCATTTAAAATATCAATATTGATATCGCCAATTACTATCAAGTTTTTCTCTTTACAGGAACTTAGTATGTTGTTTAATTCATCAATAAAGATACCTTTAGAGACTCCGTGTAACCTGTAAACACATAACATTCCATAATTTTCATTCAAGAAGTAAAAAGACAACTTTAAGACATCGGCACTTGTAACATTTAATTTAAGACAATCAATTGCAAAACCATTTTTTACATAAACTGCTACACCACCAGCTGAATATGTTTCGTTGCATTTACCAAACAGAGTATATCCGACAATGTCATATAAATGTAACTCATTTTCGTAAAGCCATATTTCGCTTAAAACAATGACAACAGGTAAATTCTTTAACGATTCTAAATGTGCTATAAGGGCTGTAAAGTTCTTCCTAGCGCTACGTATATTTTGGTGTAAACAAACAATGTCGATAGAATTAAGAGAGTTGACAGGGTAATTACATGTATTTGGGGCTGAGAAGGGAACAAGGTCAAGAGAACTATTCATAAATTATTTAATATATCAGCACAAGTTACTCTTACTAATTTATCGCCTTCCTTTTTCCGCATGTACACAGTCCCATTTTTTGTCCAAACATACTTATATCCTTTTTCTTTCTTAATCGATAATGCAGCATTCAGAAGTTGACGTGTATGATGTGTTAAGCTGTCGTTTAAGTACATCTTTTCTGTTCTACCACAAGTGTTGAGTACCGTTGTTGTAAGTGGTACTTTTTTTTCTCTTTTCGCTTTCATCACTCTTTCTTTACACTGATGAGAGACAAATTTTACGAAAAGAATGTTCCTCTCTGTTTTGGAACTGCTATCAGCTATTATATTATTCTGCCGTTTGTTTTTTTTTTAGTGTAGAAATATTCATCAGCAAAATACGGCCAGGACGCCAATTTGTCATACATTCCTAGACCATATCATGTTGCAATTAACGGTAGGAATCAAAAATTGGTCTGAATATCGCTCCTGAAGTCTTTGTGTAAGGAACATTCTTACCTTGAGTACATTGAGAACGAAGCCAATCACCAAGTTTCACTGCTGTCACACATAACCGTGTCGTCATGGAATCCAGCCTTTTTGCAGGCAAAGCAGTTGAATTCGTCTAAAGTACCTTCGGGTATTCCAGGTTTTTGATTTTTTCTTGAAGAAGGCATGCTGGTAAACGCAATAAGTGTACCCTCTCGAAATATACATTGTGTCCGAGGAGCAGTGTGCCAAAAAGCTAGAGCGTGTAGGTCTGGTCAAGACAAGAAAAAATCGTATGGGCGGGGGGGGGGGGTCTATTCCCCCTATTATTATATGGAGAATCATACCCGCAGTTCCTACGAGACCTTTTGCCTGATTTGATGGACAACGTTCCTTTGGCCATAGCAGATAATTTAATCTACCAGCACGAAGGAGCACCAGCACAGTACAGGTTAGAAACTGGCTGGATGATAATTTTAGTGACCGTTGGATCGGAAGAAGGGGCCCCACGGAATGGCCACCTAGATCACCAGATTTAACTCCTCTAGATTTTTATGTGTGGGGATTCATGAAGAATTATGTTTACAAAGTGGAAATAGTATCTTTGGAACAATTGAAAGAACGGATTGAAGTCGCTGGAGTCAAATTGCATGAAAATTTGTCAAGCATAGACTTATGTGCAACCATTAGAAGGAGATATAATCTTTGCCTTCTAAAAAATGGGGATCATATTGAACATTTATTATAATATTTCATATATCCGAATTTTTCAAAAATAATAAAAAAGAGGTCAATGTTTCATACATTAATTTGCCTACAAGTCCAGCCGCGTTAAAACCAAAAAAAAGGTTTTTCTTAAAAAAAAATGGTTCGGGTTTTTTTTTAATTTCTCAAAAACTACAAGACATTTTTGCATCCGGTTTTCTGTTTTTAACTAAAAACTAAGAAGAGAATTGAATTTTTGAAAAAAAAAATTAGTACAATAGTACTTAATTACATGGAAATTTTTTTTTCCATTTTTTTTTCAAAATTTTGAGTTTGAAAATTAATTTCTCAAAAACTATTCCTTAAAACAGCTTTGTTTGAAAACAAGATGAAAGAAGAAGTTTCTGGCTTTACAAAAAAGTATATCACGGTATTGTGGATGTAACTGTTGATTTTTAATAATTTTTTTTTTTCCAAATTAGGTAAATTTTTTAGAAAATTGCCCCTCCCGGGTAAACGGGGGTGAATAGACCCCCCTCCCATACGATTTTTTTCTTGTCTTGACCAGACCTACACGCTCTAGCTTTTTGGCACACTGCTCGTGGGACACCCTGTATATGATTTTGAAAAATGTTGGGACAGAGACCCAACGGCCAGACTTTTGTGAACTATGAAAAGAATGTTACTTTCCAGTAGTTACAAATTCCAAAATTATTTCATCTATGTATTTGTAAATTTTTATTGAAAGTGAAAATTCTAATTCTCTACACGGCAATGATAAGACCGATAATCTCATATGCATCGGTTATTTGGTGGAACAGGCTAACACGCAAACACGTTGTCGCCTCTTTCACCAAACTCGAAAGAGCGGTCTGTCTCAGTTGCACGGGGGCTTTCCCCAGCACACCGGGAGCTGCTCTAGATGCTATGATGAATCTTCCACCCCTTAGTATACATATATGTACATATATCAGAGGGTGCGCATTGAAAGCCATGTCTCGCCTAAAGTGAAATGGTCTTTGGTACAACTCGCATTGGAGTGAAAGTATATTTGTACGAGAAATACCCTACGATCTCATGGATATGCCTTCTGACGCAATGCTACCTGCCATCCTACTGCGCTGTAATTTCACAGTCACATTTCCATGGCGTCAGGACTGGCTTTGGCAAGACACTGAACCTGGAGTTTTTTTTGAGCGCGAGAACATTCGACTGCACTTCTCGTTAGGAAAATATGCGTCTGTCTTTCAATCAGAGATTTACGCAATCCTAATAGCTATGCACTATGTTGTGAGGCACTGGTGGATGAGAGAAAGCATATGCGTCTGGAGTGACAGCCAAGCTGCAATCAAAGCTGTGTCCAACTCTCTATCCAACTTCAAATTAGTGCATGAACTCAAGACCTTTTTGAACAAAATGAGAAGACTAAATTCACTTAGGCTTTTATGGGTCCCAGGTCACTCTGGGATCCCAGGAAACGAGATCTCTGATGAACTCGCTAGAAGGGGTTTAGAGGAGAGTTTATCAGGACCTGAACCCGCCTTAGCTCTACCTGTTTTCACGGTCAAATCTGACAGCAACGATTGGGTCTTTAATGCACACAGTCGTAGATGGAGAGAATATCCATAATGCAGGATGATTAAGCGCGTACACCTTGATGTCTGCAATAAGTCCGCAACATTCTTCTTATCCTTAAGGAGAAATGATTGCAGAATGCTTACGGGCGTCATTACGGGCCATTACACTTTTGTCAAGCATTTCTACGTGCTTTCTCACTTTCCCTGCGACTGTCCTGCTTTCGCTCGCGCACGGTGACGCACCCTTGTGGCCGACGTGGTGTGTGCCGGATCTCTTAGCTCTACATCACAGAAGCCCCTCCTCCCTTTTCTCCGCGGATAACGGGGAAAATACAATAAAGAAAATGTGGTCAAGGTGTGAACCGTAAAGTCCACACGACTAACTTCCCAGTGAGACGAATTAAAGAACAATTATTTTTTTTTTTATTATTATTTATTATTATTATTGTATAATTTTAAATTTATTCAATATTTTCTTTTATAATTTTAACCGTAGTTGATTACAGACAACATGAAAGAGAAAAAAATCAACAACTTATGGCGTCGCTACGAAGTGATGGAGGTTATCGAAGTTTTGAGAATCTGAAAAATCTCTAATGAGTCTCTGACTTACGTAAAGACGATGAATACAGAGAACTCGAAAGAATGAGCACTCAAAAACGCATGGCATCATTCCGTAGTGATGACGATTTTAGAGGCTTCGAAAATCTGGAAAATCTTCAACGATTTTGTTCGAACTGTTCGACTAGGTTCGAAGATGCTGTCGATGATATTATACAAAGATTACCTTCTGATAGTCTTTTTATATTAATTGGAGATTTCAACTACGATATCATTAATCAAGGTGACAAAAAAAAAATTATTTTTTGATCAATTATTTAAAAAAATATAAATTATTAACACAATTGCCGCCAGACAGTATAACTACGTCATTAAATACTCAAATAGATGTAATTTTCTCCAATGTTTCCAACATACAATGTGGAGTTTATGAATCATATTTCACATACCATAAGCCAATACAGTGTCGGACATAACATTTGCAACTCGAACAGAAACTCGGAAATTTCATAAAATTCATTACTTTTTTATTCGAAATCATAACAATTTTCACATATTTTTTAAAGCTCTATATTTAAGGAAAATAAAAATAACTGATTCATAAAAATTCAATCAATATTTCTTAAGTTACGATGAATAATGGTAGGGTACTTAGAATCTTCTCGCGACAAAACAATTGCAACTTCTTTTTCAAATCAAAAATATTTAATATTTCGTGGCAAATCCTTCATTTTCAATCACTGTCGTGCATCGTAGTGGCGTGGATTCAAATAATACTTTCAAATATTAAAGGGAATTTCATTCCGGGCTTTCTCTATTCTTTAGAAAAATTAGTAAACATTTCGAAAATTAACCCGATTTATTCATTGTTTCACAATTTCCCAATTGGGTTTAAATCAGGCGACTGGGGTGGCCAATTCATAACAGTGTTCTTTTGGTCACTAAGCCACGATTTGACAAGCCTTGATGTGTGTTTTGGGTCATTTGCCTGCTGTAAGCAGGGCATTTCCCATTCCGCATATGGCAGCATAACATCGTTTAAGATGTATTTATATGCGTGTTGGTCCATTATACCATTAATGCGATGCAATGTGCCCAAACCAGCAGCAGAAATACAACCCCACACCATCACATTGCCCCACCACGCTTAAAAGTTTTTAAGCAAAAGCGAGTTTGAAGTGGCTTGCCAAGTGGTCTCCTAACGTACGTAATAATATCGCTGCCCATGAAATTGGATTTTGACTCATCACTTAAAAGGACTGAGCTCCTCTTCTCAATGTTGCAACATAGATGTTCTTTTGCAAATAGAATTCGCTTTTTCTGGTTTCGGATCGAAATCACTGGTTTTTTGGCAGGTCGATAAGTGATATATTAACTTCGGTCAACCGACGAGATACTGTTCTAGCACTTACTGTCAACAGGAAATCTTGAACCAATTTCCGTGCAGATATGAAGGGATTGATTTTAACTTTTTGAGTCAACAAAGCGTCCGTTCGGGAGCTTGTTTTACGTGGTTGGCCGGAACGATGAACAACAGCTATTTCTTATGGTTTTTTATATCGGCCTATAATTCGGGAAACCAACGATTTATTCATTTTGTATTTCATAGCTATTTCCTCTTGTGAAAAGCCTGATGTGAAATCACCTACAATACGTTGCCTTAACGCATCACACAATTTATAAGGTGCCATTATTACCCTTTTTCAAGATCACTCCAGATCTGCTCTGTGTAAAAATATTTATGCAAGTGAGCCTTCAGGCAACGAACCTCAGACATTTGCTCAATACGGTACAACTCAGAAATAGTGGAAAAAAAAATAGTAGTTGAGCGTTGCAGTCACTTGAGTTGCAATTGTTTTGTCGCGAGAAAATTTTAAGTACCCAATCATAATTCATCGTAACTTAAGAAATATTTATTGGATTTTTATGAATCAGATATTTTTATTTTCCTTAAATATAGAGCTTTAAAAAATATGTGAAAGTTGTTATGATTTCGAATAAAAAAGTAATGAATTTTATGAAATTTCCGAGTTTCTGTTCGAGTTGCAAATGTTTTGTCCGATATTGTATATGCTATTTATAATAACAGTTTCAATAGAAAAAATTCTAACAATCATTGTAGCACTAGTGTTAACAGTACAGATGAAAACAAAAATTGCGATGAAATTATCATTAGTAGCGATGTTGGTATGGACACTTACAATGACAATATGTATCAAGGATTTAATTCCTATAGATGTTGATAATGATGATATAAATCACAAAGAAAATAATGGAAATAGTATTCATTCTGGTGTTCAAAATGATATGAACAATATTTACGATAATACCGATGATAATGACGTACCATATGATTTTGATATTCCGATCGCAGAATGTCAAGAAGTGGCTCATAGTGAATTTTATTTGTCCGACAAACATGTCAATTTATTCCATGAAATAATGAACAGAAAACTCAAAGCTCAACGGGTACATCATTTCGCACAGGATCTAGGTTACGTCGGCGCGTTTCTACGTAATTTACAAGTAATACCAAAATCTGAGATTAATATTCAGATCATTTATAGTGGTCATTTTGGTGTTAACATTATAGGTCACTGGATTTGAACAAAATATGACGGTAATGGCAATGTCCACATCTACGACAGTTTAAATAAGAATTACTTGGAAAACGATCAAATCGATTTTTTGAATGCTCTTAATGAAAGATTTAAAAAAAGGTATATATTTCATAAGGTTCAGAAACAGAGCAATGGTATAGATTGTGGGGCATTCGCAATATATTTTGCAACATTGTTATGTTACGATAAGTTACCGGAAGAGCAAATGCCATATGATGTACCCATTATGCGGAACCATATAGTTGAAACGCTGCTGAATAAAAAATTGTTACCTTTCCCGAACAGTGGATATTTGAACTATTAAAACTTTGTTTTATTATAAACAAAAATTTATCGACACTATTCTCTAAACGTTATCAACAATATCCAACTGTTACAAACAATATTAAATTTCTTTCAAATGTATTCAATTATTATTCACAATATTCGATTGTAATTCACAAAATTCAATTGTTATCAACAATATTCAATTGTTATCAATAATATTCAATTATTATCAACAATGTTCATGAATAAATTATACACTTCATTCATTTTAAAATTCAGCTTGTTTTTGCTTTTTTATTGGATTTCTCGTTAAAAAAAAAAACGGCTGGACCGATTTCGCTGAAAATTCTTTCAGTTCTTTGTTATGTAATTACGCGTCTAATGTATCTAGTCCCATGTTAATATCATCTTTGGTTCTCAAGTAATCGAGATGAAAAATGAATACGAACACACATACACACATACGCACATACGTACATACACACACACGGACATCTCTATAAAAACGTTGGATTTGGATTCTGGTGACCTTGAAACGTGGAGATATGTCAAAATTTGGGAATTTGGGAAATCATAAAATCATTTTGATAAAATGATTAAACAGTTAACAAGTACCCAGACAGATGCCTCCCCGTTCACGTGGTGTGCACTGGAATAGGTGAGTTTTATGATACAGAATTAAAGAACGGGTTATCATCACACTACGTCTCGTGCGAATCACGGTCTAATAACGCCTTAAGTAACGATAATAATTTCACAAGCCCCGTAGCGCTAAGTCAGATAGGAGCTCTTATCAAAGAATATAAGCTTACCCATAAAGTTATAACAAATTGTATTGTCCTTCTTGTCATAAAGCTTAACGACCTTTAATGGTTAAGGTGCTCGTCACTCTTTTTACTATTTTTAAAATTAATTAAGTATATAAGAAAAAACGTCAGGATAGAAGGCACGGTTTCTGTCGCGAACTCCAAAGCGGATTCATTAACGTGCAAAATGGCAAATGCACTAGAACTAGTAATTTTTAAGATCCTTCTCACCATCATTACAATTCAGCTTGTTGCAGGTTCTTTCAAATTGCATTTAAATTCAAATTATCAAGAGGTTGATCGCTTTTTCCTCCTCTCTCTCCTAGGGGACAAGTTTCACCAAGCTGAGTCGTTGTTGGGGAACCACGTTGGCAAACAACGTTCGAGTATGGCCGAAGGAAAGTACACCCCTCCTGAGGAAATGGATGCCAGTTTCTGGATTAATAAGGCTCAGGCTGCCGTGATTGACAAAGCTAGACATCTAACAAACAAAAATAAAGCTAAGAACATTATTATGTTTCTCGGAGACGGCATGTCGATTCCCACGCTGACTGCATCAAGAATATACAAAGGCCAATTGCAAGGCAAAACCGGCGAAGAAGAAACCCTCAACTTTGAAAACTTTCCCTATAGTGGGTTTAGTAAGGTATTAAAATCATACCATACTATGACATACTCATCAATATACTTACATTCATTCTCGTTCAGACCTATTGTGTTAACGGGCAAGTAGCTGATTCAGCATGTACATCCACGGCCTACTTGTGCGGAGTCAAAGCCAATTTGCTTACAATAGGTGTCAACGCTCATGTGGCATATAATAATTGTTCTGCCAGTAGCGATCCAGCGAACCAAGTAGAGTCGATTGCTAAATGGGCTCAAGTCGCCGGAAAGGCTACAGGTATTGTGACTACTACAACGGTGACCCATGCTAGCCCTTCTGGGGCATACGCGCATGTGGCTAATAGGCTTTGGGAAAGTGACAAGGACATAATATCATATGGAGAGGATCCCACGAATTGTAAAGATATTGCCCTTCAACTAGTTACCAATGAGCCAGGCAAAAATTTTAACGTTATTCTTGGCGGTGGTCGGGGCAAATGGATTCCAGAAACGGTCAACGATATCACCGGGGTGAAAGGCCAAAGAAAAGATAAAAGAAACTTGATTCGACAATGGCAGGCCGATCATCCTTGGGGCGTGTACGCAAACAACAGAGATGCACTTTTAAACACTGAATATTCAGAGACTGACCATTTGTTGGGCCTGTTTGGAGTCTCAGATCTGGAATACTATTTGCACGCCGATAAAACCCACCAACCATCGTTAGCTGAAATGACTGAAGCCGCCATTAGTGTATTGCAAAATAACGAAAATGGTTTCTTCCTGTTCGTTGAAGGTGGACTTATAGATCATGGACACCACGCAACGAAGGCTACTTGGGCTCTATCTGAAACACTTGAATTCGAGAAGGCTATTGCTAAGGCCCTTGAATTGACAAACTCCAGTGATACCTTGATTGTAGTAACATCAGATCATGCACATCCTATGTCGATTTCTGGTTACCCTGGTCGTGGTAATCCCATCAACAATCTCAACGAATATGACGTGGATTCAAGTGGTGTGAAATATTCCACCTTAAGTTATGCCGTCGGTCCAAATCAATACTTGGATGCAAATGGTAACAGAATCGATCTCTCTGGAATGTTCAACGACGGTAAGGGTGACAAATCTTGAAAAAAAAAATTCGGACCCATTTTACTTTTATCTCATTTCAGATTTCATATATCCAAGTTATGTCGAGTCAGATATGGGAAATCATGGAGGAGATGACGTCGGAGTATTCGCAAGTGGCCCTTACTCGCATTTGTTTAGTGGAGTAATGGAGCAAAATCTGATTCCTCATCTTATGGCATATGCATCATGTATCGGGAAGGGTCGTACTGCATGCAATCCTGTCATGTGCTACAAAAAATAATAATGAACTTGGAGAAAAGATTGTAATAAAAAATATTGGTGATAAGGATGACTTAAGCCTGACAGCCAACCCGAAGAAAAAGTTTTTAAGTTTTTTTTTATATCTATACGGTCGACTCTAAACTTGAGTGAGAGTCTTGTGCAGGAGCTTTTCTAGTGTACGTTAACTTTCATTGTACGTTTCAGGCAAATGTTGTACCATGCAAATAGGCTGACATAAACGCAATCCTAATGGCCATGTGTTATGTTGTGAAGTGCAGGTGGAACGAATGAGCTTTTGTATATAAAACGACAGCTAGCTGTTTTCAAAACTGTGCTTAATTTGGGACGTATATGAATTAGAGTCTCGTTCGTCTTATCTGTGACAGGCATACTGAAAAAGATTCAAGAGTGAGTTAAATGTACCTGACCTGACCTGAACCCACTCTAGGTCTGCCTACATTTTTGGTTTGGTCCTCCAGGTACACTCGAGACAGTCCTAAATGTAGCCTAACGAAGGATATATCGACCAAAGTTTGCATGAAAATTTCGGCTAACTCCTTGTCCGCAAGGAGTACTAACTGTGTATGATTTAAAAGAATAATTACGCGCCACTACACTTCAACAAAACACCATGTGCTTAGAGTCAACTGTGCTGCATGTGGGAACGAAGATGACACGGCAAATTCTTGTGTCATGTGATGACATGTGTCATATGATCATATGTGTCATCCACATTCGAAAGTAATTGATCATTATAGCAGAAACACAATGTGGCGTTCGCGTGGTCGCGCGTTGACAGATTGACTAGAAACAATGGTATCTTATGGAGAAACACATAATACGACTTCAAGCGTTTGATCGGCTTTTTATCGACTTCAATGCCGAAGTAGAGCTACTTTCTTCTTTGTCATGCATTTTGACAGATGACAATGGTTGTATAGGTTACTTCGTGTTTTTGTATTTGTAAAAAAATTTCTGAATGTGGGTATGGGTTGTTTGAGGAAACGTTGCTTGCATTCTGTCCTATTCCCGACCTTTGAACCGCCGAGCGCCTGAAGCTACATTTCGTTATAGAAATTCCTACGTCGCACGTTTGAAATATGTTTATCGTTAGTCGGTGCAAAGCCTGTCAAACGCGCGACCGCGCGAACGCCACATTGTGTTTCTCTTTCTACTATAACTCTACTCTGACGTTGAGTTCGAACTTACGATATTTACGATATTAGCCGAGCCAACGCCTGAAGCCGCATTCGGTGTTACTCGATATGTCAGGTATTACATGTCGCATCACTCTTGGTGATTTACTTTTGAACTGACATTCCGAGTTGCAGTGGTTATTACATGGCGCATCTCTTTATTTCGCAGTGTTGCGCATTAATCTGACATTTCTCTTTTACTTGATTTGTGCTATTTAATGTCGACGGTCATTTGCGGATTTTAATTAGATATATGTACATACTATAATAAAGATGTAATGGCGGACCCCACAAGCGGACCAGTAGGAATGCAGTTAAGTGGGAAGGTTATGGTCCTACACTTATACACCATAACAACGCCAGAAAGGAAAGAAGAAGAATAAAGATGTAATCGTATGCAAATGAATTAGTAGACTATGCTGAATGCATCTCATAATTATTTATGAGCTCACATGTCAATTCCTTTGTCCACTTAAGATCATTAATTTCACTCATTTTTAAAATAGCTCTACGTAACTCTCTGCTTACTTTTAGAGTGCACACGGAAGTGTGAAACGCATGTGAAGCAAATTCGCAAAACAAAGAACAAACAGATAAGGAAATGTCAAAATGATGCGCGAAGAAACCTACCCTCACATCACTGTGCCAGTGATTTGACTGACCTTTCTCTCTCGCATTTATTTGAGTCTTGGTTACTTTTGCAGCGTGTAATACCGAACTATGAATTCATTGTTCCTACTCAGCTGTCAAAAGCCCGACCGTCCCAACGCTACATTGTGATACGGCCATAAATTCTTTTGTCCCGTAATGTCGAAAGACGTATTTATGAAACCATAATAATAAACTTTACGGATTTGAAACCAGGGTTCTGACTAAGAATGAGAAAAATAGATTTCGGGTCCTTGGAAACAGCTTCTTAAGGGGAATATGGAATGGAAGAACTCGAAGAATTCTGTTCAGCGCCGAGTATTTTCCGACAGAACTGCACAAAATAGTTCCAACCGCGGAACGGACATGGAACGTCTCCTTTCCCTATCGGAACTAGTTCCTGGAACAATTTCCTGGAACAATTTCCTCGGAACTATAATATACCATATACTTAGTGTTTCTATTATTTGATGCAATGACACAATAGTAATCAAAATAATAAGTCTGTTGATAGTTTTCTTTGTTCAAAATACTTCTAATATCACTTCGGACCAAAAGTAACAGTTGACAAGACAATCCCAGAATAGAACTATTTAATAGAAAGAATATAAAACTACGAAATCCGGATACGCTCATGCAGATAGGGAACTAGCAACAGAATTTGGAACTATCGAAACTATTTGCATGATAAGAGAGATCCATGTCCGATGTTGCATACATAATTCGTTCACGAAACACTTGGAACGAATTGCCTGTACGAGTATGTTTGCGGACATTATTGTTTGATCACCCTTCTGCCATTCCATTGTCTGTGAATACGTTGTTATACAACATAGTCGGACGACCGCGTCGTTCGGACGTTCGGCTGGGTTGTATAATATGAACGCCGCTATTGATGAATTTCTAGGTTGAATGGAACTATGGACATGTGTAATGGCGCCACTCCTGAAAATCAAAACGAACGAACCTTTCATCGCCGATGCCCCCTGGACGAATTTGAACGATCTTTGATGGCTTAACGACAGTTTGTTCGTTCGGTCTTCCTTTACGCGCCCTGTCATTGTCATTGTCGGTTGGTACTTTGGAAAGACCGGAGCATAGACAAACCAATGAGACCTGCAACTTAAAATGGCCGCCGACGTTTGCCTACAAGCTGTGCGAGCACGTGGGTACATAAAGTCCTGTCAAAATTATGTAAACAATCGCGCACATTGTTATAATTCCATGAGTGTGTGTGGCGGGAGTACACTGCGGTAAAATGAAATGAGCTCACACGTATTCACGGATAGAGTCGTTTATAACGGGGGTTGTCGGCTTGGTACAAAAACTCCTGTCAAAATTTCCTGAAAAATTTAGGGTGTCACGGGAACAGACGTACGAAAGTTGCATATCTCGTTCATCATCTCTGGACCGGAGGTGCAAACTGCGGTAAGCCATAAGAGTATTACGCCAGAAAGATCATCAACTTTACAATTAGAACAACAAGGGACTACTAGTACTGGCGAGGTTCTTAGCTGTGCGACGAGTACTGGATCATCGATGCTGTTCCGTGTCTTACCCGTTATGCTTTATGGACCAACGAATCGAATCTAAACGTATGCATTGCTAGACGAGGGATCATCCATCACCATGGTGGACCGGGATTTAGCGGATGAGTTAGGACTGCAGGGACAGGAACATCAGTTAAACGTTCGGTGGTTTGGTGATAGAGTGACACAAGAACCTTCAACCGTGGTCAACTTACACGTGAGTGGCGCCACTAAGAGAAAGAGACATGCGTTACAAAATGTCTTCAGTATACGCAATCTCTAACTACCGACGCAAAGTCTACATAGCAGTGATCTTTGTAGAGCATCCAGGGATATAAAACACATACCACTGTCGCCGTAAGCCAATATTACCAACCAAAACATAGGCTTGGACCACTGTCATCTAGGTCTACCAGCTAAAATGCTCTCAGTAAAATCTGGAGGACCATTTGTCGCCAAAACCGAGCTGGGGTGGGTCGGTTTTTATCCAACTCAAGGATCCG
This sequence comes from Merodon equestris, assembly GCA_958301585.1. NCBI lineage: Eukaryota > Metazoa > Arthropoda > Insecta > Diptera > Syrphidae > Merodon > Merodon equestris. The sequence continues at coordinate 261,427,815 of OY284413.1, forward strand.
TATCAATGAGTGCTTCGTGCGTTATGGCTAACGTCCACGAGGATGATGCTCTTCACAAGTTGGTTGAGGACTATTTCAAGACAGAGAACTTTGGTGTAAGGCCAGCACCTATGATCGAAACTGAAGCTGATGTACGTGCTAAAGGAATCCTAGAAACTTCAACTATCAGCGTCAACGGCATATTTCAAACCGGACTGGTCTGGAAGAGCGATCAAATAACATTACCCGACAGCTACGCACGACAGCTGCCACGAAGACATCTGATTGGAGGTGGATCCCCACGAAGGTTAAGGTCGCCGATGAAGCCACACGGCCAGACTATTGCACAGACTTCAGCCATTCATCTAGATGGCTAAGCGGACCGGAGTTCCTATGGAGAAGTGAGAACACCTGGTCTTCTGACTCAGCCAATGTCAGCTGTCATGTAGAAGAGGATGACGAGGACTAAGAAAGGCTTCAGGCGAAATTCACAATGCTTGTCGTAAGTGAGCCTTTTATTAGCTTCACCAAATTTTCCTCTCTCACCAGGCTGAAGCGAACGATTGGCTGGGTCATACGATTCGTTAAGCGTTGTCACTCGATGATGCTGAGATCGTCCTATGTCCCCAAGCTCAAGTGGAGAAGTATAACGTTGAGTTGGGTTAAATCTGTAGCGGACAAGGTGTCGCTAAAGGAAGCGCTCTTTACAAGCTCTCTCCCTATAAAGATGTCGATGGCGTTTTGCGTGTCAACGGACGTATTGATGCGGCCAGCTGGCTACCGTACATAACGAGACGTCCAATAATTTTACCACCTGATCACCGCTTGACCGAACTGATTGTGTTTCATCATCACTGCCAAAAGAAACATCAAAATTTCGAAGCGACGATATGTGAAATCCGCCACAAGTTCTGGATTCCGCGCTTGAGGCAAGTCATGCGCAAAATCATCTCTAATTGTTATGTCTGCAAAATTGTCCGGGTTTCGCCGGTAACACCTATCATGGGCCAGCTGCCAAGGGACCGCTTGACTCCATATGTGAGGCCATTTTCCTACACCGGCTTAGATTACTTCGGACCACTTACAGTTACCATCGGTCATCGATAGCAGAAGCGCCATTTCATTTAGAGGTGGCTCGTGACTTTTCAACGGATTCCTCTATCGTTGTCATTCGTAATTTCATCAATCGTCGCGGAGTGCCAGTAAGAATTCGGACCGATAATGGGAAGAACTTCGTCGGAGCGGACAAAGCCGCTAAGCATTTCTCTGAAGTTTACGGGCAGGAACGCATCCAAGATGAATTTTCAACGAGAGGTGCTGAGTGGCTCTTCAACTGCCCCAATAATTCAACTGAAGATGGCGTGTGGGAACGTATGGTCCAATGCCTAAGAAGGGTATTACGTCATACATTAAAAGAAGTCTCGCCACGGGAGCACACTCTTCAGTGCCTCATAATTGAAGCGGAAAATATAGTGAATTCGCGGTGAACCAAGAGGAACCATTCACTCCAAATCATTTTCTACTGATTTTAACAGCCAACACTACGCAGACGCCCAGTATCTCCGAGCCACCAGAGAAGCTATGCGCGCTAAAAATGCAATGGCGAATTGCCCGTCAAGTGAGGGATAGATTGTGCCGTACTAAATTGTGTCGACAAACAACGCCGCTGAGACCCGGAGATCTGGTATTCGTTTGTGATCCCAACATGCCAAGACAGCAATGTTGTCGTGGTCGAGTTCAACAAGTGTATCAGGGAGCAGATGGTGAAATAAGACAAGCAGATGTGCTCACGAATTCAGGAGTGTTACGTCGTCCAGTGTCCAAGTTGGCCGTCATTAATGTTGATTGCGGTGAATCGAGTCGATCCACGGGGGCGGGGATGTAATGGATTCCGCCACTCCTAAAAATCAAAACGAACGAACCTTTCATCGCCGATGTCCTCTGGACGAATTTGAACGATGCTTTGACGCGCCCTGTCATTGTCATTGTCGGTTGGTACTTTGGAAAGACCGGAGGTGCAAACTGCGGTAAGCCGTCACATATAAGTATGTACTGTATAAATGTCATTCCGTTTCTCTATTAGAAATAAAACAACCAACCAACTGAGCCTGTTGTTATTTTCGAATCTCCGGCCATAGGCCATCGACATGTTATCGTTCAGTTTGCGGAACGATCGGAAATGTTTCCGACTGAGGACATAGTTCCTGAAACTATACATGTTCGGAACGACCCAACTCTATTGTTCGAGTAATATAATCGCGAACATGAACAGGAACACACTCATGACCATTGGGAGTACAAATTATTTCGGTCCGTTTTTTTTAACTTTATCATGTCTTTGTTCATATTCGGGCCGTTTTTCATGTAATACACTGCTCAAACGAGTAACTTCTAGCCCTGCTCTTCGGCCGTAGAACTGGAACGGCAGCGTATGTCAAGCACATTGAATTCCGATCTTGACAGCATAATCGATTGGGGTAAAAATAATAGAGTGGAATTCAATGCTTCCAAAACTCAATGCTGTCTACTGTCGTTAAAGCGAACCCATAATAATCAGCCATTATCCATGAATGGCGCTTGTGTCGACGAAACCGAAAAACTTTCCATCCTTGGTATGTGTATCAACACCAAACTTAATTGGAATGATCACATATTTGAAATCGCCAGAAACGCGGCAAAATGTCTAGGTTTCCTCAAACGATGCAAGAAATATTTCACCCCCTCTGATTTGGCTTCAATTTATAAGGCCTACATCCGCCCCAAGCTTGAGTATAACCCTCATATCTGGTCTGGTGCCCCTAAAACTTCACTGCACCTACTAGACAGGATACAAGAGCGAGCGATAAAACTTATAGGAGACACTAATATTGCAAAGTCAATTGACTCGCTCGAACACCGACGTAATGTGTCTTCCTTGTCACTATTTTATCGCTATTTTAACAACCGTTGCTCAAATGAGTTAGCCAATTGCATTCCTCACCTCCATGAATTCACCCGCAATACTCGTCTTGCCAGGAATGCTCATCAGTTTACCCTTAAGCCTGCTTTCGGACGTACAGTTAAGTTCAGGGATTCGTTCTTCAGCCACACAACACGGTTATGGAATGCTCTTCCCAGCCCAATATTTCCTACTCACTACAATCCACAGACATTTAGGACCAATCTGCACAGGTACCTCCTCTCCCTTTCTCCCTCTATAACTTCGGCCCGTGCTGTGTCTTGATTCCGGACACTTAAGGGTAGTCATAACCCCTTTTGCGCGCGCAAATTATAAAAAAAAAAAAAAAAAACTTCTAGCCTATTCCGATCATCCGTAATAGAATCAACAGGTAGTAACAGCCCATAGTACGTAACACCCCTTTGGTCTTTGGTCCCACACAGCATAATTTTCGAACTCAAATTTTACTTTGGTGCTGATTTGAGGTCGATGGTAATGATTCTTGGTATTATCTCATCCCCAAATACAATCCGATGTAAAAAAAAAACCGCTCGAAAGTGAAAAATCGCCTTTCAGCATCCCTCGATTTCAATTCACGAGAAGCCCAGTTGCCTTGCTTCTAAATCATTCCCATGGATTTAAATCGTACAGAAACTGCTTCCTGAGTTGCTCCTAACGAATTGCAAGCTCTATTTGCGTTTGACTTCGGTCTTTATCGAGTAATGCCTCCAATTCCTTATCTTCGAATTTTTTTGGTTGTCCATAGCGATGTTTATTCACAACGCTGAAATCATCATTCTCAAGGCGTCATTCATGATTTCAGTTGGAGCAATGTCACCATAAAGCTACACTTTTATTTTAGTTAAAGCTAAAAATGAAAACCTTCCGCAAATGTTGCTTAGTTAACACAAAATTTGACATTCAACAAATTAAAAAAACAAGGTTTTTTTTAAACTTAAAGTGGTAGAAACTGAATGTTATAGACATATGTATGCCTATCCTCTCTGAAACAACCGAGATCAGCTTTAAAACATTTATAACAGCCAGAACCATCTTTTGAAAACTGACTGAACGAATTTGTAGCCCAATTGCTATTGAGTTTTATCATTCACAAGAGTTTGTAGTCTTCTAATATCGTTTTACTCTCTGGAAGTGGTCCAGAACTTTGTCGTCAAAGTGAGAAGAAGAAACTAGCAAAGCATTTTCATTTAGAGACATAATCAAAATATTCCTGTTCGCCTTGGCAATATATGATGTTTTAGCTACAATACAAGGCTCTGTTGAATTTCGACACCGTTAACTTCCGCCGTTTAAGTCCGGTTAAGTCATCAAAATTGTATTTTGCAATGTTCTGACATTCCCCCTGTCGTTTATTTTTTTGGGGAAACTTTTCGAAATTCGCCGTTCGGAATTGGCGATCAACACTTCATCTATCACACAAACCATAGGCTGTCACGCTAGCTAATCATTAAAAAAAAGAAATATCAGTTTGATGCAAAAAATCTTGATCCATATTCTCCAACTGTTGAAGTTTTTCTGATTACGTCCCACGGTATGCAATATGATGATGAATTTCAACAAACAGCATTCACAAAACGAACAGGTCGAGATCCAAGCTAACATTTCGGAATAAAGTAACGTAACGAACCTCTCGCCATATCGTTTTGAATTCGCTCTCCTCGTTAAACGTCAGTAATTGTCAACATTTTTTCAACACAATAAAAAGTTCGCTTGTTGTGGCTAGCCAGGACTACCTTGCTTAAAAAAGAAAATACAAAAACTTTGTTCAAATCATTCTATAGGGTTTTATTAGGAATGTAAAAACGTAATATTGAGTTCACATACAGTGTTACTAATCAGACGCGACGTTTTTCCCTCAATATACCAGATTGAGCAGATAGAATAAATTTTGTGATTTTTATCCTCCCCAAGAGTATTTTCCGAAAATTAAGAATACCCGAGCCAAGGATACAAAGATGTCGTCAAATTTTAAATATACAATGCTTAAAACGGTTAAGCCGTACATAAAATATGTTCCTCAGCTCTCGAAACCAGTATTGCGTGTCCTCATCCAAGTCTCGGTGCATTATATTGAAAGTCGCAAATGTTCACCAGAAGTATTAGATCTGGCCTTAACCAAATTAACACATTCCGGTTGTGAAATTCCAGAGAATTTCTGCGAATTATTCGCAGCTATATTACAGATAATGCAGATATTCTTGCGAACTCCGAAAGGGAGTGTTAAAGACGATGAGTTACGACAGTGTCTCAGGGAACTAAAGTAAGATGCGATGAGTATGAAATGGAGCATACCTTTTAAAAGTAATTTCGTATGTTGTTCTAGGTTTACAGAGGATTGTATCGATGATATAAGCAAAGTTTTACACAACCACAGGGATTCACTGACGAAAAATTTCTACGAAGTTAAATGCCTTAGATCGCCACCCAAAAGACTTCAATGGCGTATTAATATATCGTTAGGAGAAAGGTAAATACACTCGCGCCATAGGCAAGACCACAATCCTATCCATGTGTTTGTTATGCTTTACAGTTCCGTTGGACAACTATCACAACCGACTATCCTCATACACTTTCAAACTCAGAATGGCGTTTACCGAACCTTAGAATTCCCGGTTGCAATGTTTCACCGATTGCGATACAACATTGCGCTGCTCTTAAAGGAAATGCAATCCCTCGAGAATCGAGCCTTCATGAAGAAGTATATATAAATCAGAAATCTTTCAATGTGCCCGCACCTATATCTCTCATGTCCTCTTATTAATGCTTAGTTTACTCTGGTTTTTCGTTCGTGTAATCTACTATTATCAAAGCATGCTATGTAGCTTCATTAGCCGATGGTGGCTTCTGTAACTTGTTCGCTTTCGATTGAAACAATGGTTTTCAATTGGTTAATAATGATATTGTATTCGAGTAAATAAAGGCTGTTTGTAGGGTTTAATTTTAAATGTTCAATGTGCCAGTCCAAGACAGAGTTTTCAAATATTGAGGAAAAGTGTTATACACGCATAAATGTTATACAATGTATTGCATATATGTATTTGCCCGTTATAAATATTTATTTCATAGTATATACCATATATGATGAATAAAACGAGTGAGAAATTATACAAATCATGCTCATAACATGTTTATTTTAAAAGAACAAACTCTTTTTTTACAGATTATTCAAGTAGTGGTGTTTCCCATCAGAATCTCGTAGTCTCTGTGCTGCTTGTTCGGGAGTCAAATCGCGCTGTGCTTGGCATAGAAGTTCGTATCCCACCATGAATTTGCGAATACTCGCAGATCGCAATAGTGGAGGATAGTAAATTGCGTGCAACGTCCAATGACTGGTATCCTCATCTAGCTTCTCCCCAGTTGGGGCACCATGCCAGCCCATTGAGTAGGGAAACGAGCATTTGAACAAGTTGTCGTATTTGGTTGTTAGTTCTTTTATAGTTAGAGCTAAATTATCTATTTGTTCGGCAGTTAGATCGTCAATCCGTTTGTTCTTGTTGCGCGAGATCAACATTGTTTCGAATGGCCAAGAAGCCCAAAAGGGCACCACAACCAACCAATCGGGGTTGTTTACAACAATCCTTTCCTTCTTTATCAGTTCTCTCTCAACATAATCGTCTAGTAAGGCACGTGAATGTTGCTGGTAATACTTTCGTAGATTATCGTCTTTTAATTTTGGCTCTGAAGGGAAGAACGAGCATGCCCAGATCTGGCAATGCGGGTGTGGGTTCGAACAACCCATTGCCGAACCTTTGTTTTCAAACACTTGCACCCATGTGTACTGTTTAAGTTCATTGAATTGATTTATCCATCTGAAAAAGATCTTTAAAAACACTGTTTTCCCGTTTTACTTAATATAAGGTACTCTTTGATGACTGTAACTATCTCCTTAGTATCCATTAAAGGAAGTGTGTTGTTTGATTTCGGGTGGAAGCACATAACCCTGCATGTCCCACGCGCCGAGGCTATTTGAAACAGAGGATCATTACTTTCGGGTGGATCTGGAATATCCTCTAGAAGTGCTGGAAAGTCGTTTGTGAATACGAACGTTGACTTATAGTTCGGATTTTTCTGTAACAACCATAAATAGGCACTTCTCCTCGGTTTTATCTTGTTAGATTACTCACAATTCCATTTGGCCTTGTTACACCCGGGCAAAGTGGATTGGTGGGATCGAACTCCAGCAGATTATTTCGCTGCGGAGATTCTTCCTGCCCCGACCATGGACGTTTCATACGATGCGGACAGACGAGTACCCAAACACCAGTCAATGGATTAAAACGTTGATGTTGGTGCTCTAAAATACGTAAAACTCATATAGAAAAGATAGAAATTAAATCAAACTAATTACCAGTTGCAACGAATGTTTCCATGTTTTGTCAATGCCGAACGGTGAATAACTAATCATTTGTAGATTGATTATAGAACGAATGCGAAAAAGACTATTGGATTTGAAGTGGCTTATTGATTATTCAATCACTACTATTTGATTGGTCTTATATCTACAGCATGTTTATTCTAGCTGATAAGGGATATCATCTCCAGCTGACGCAAGCATGCACCTGATCGCACGAAGAGTTGGGAAGTGAATATACTTGAAGCCGTGCGTGAGTGGAAAAAGTAGTAGATCATTACTTAACTTACGGATCTAATAGGAAAAATAGCTAACGCTCGAGACTGGCCGAGTTTCCAAAACAAATTTACTTATACCTTTGAAAAAAAAAGATTTATTTGACAGAAATGTGTGTTAACAGCGTGCTCATGTGTTCCTCTAAGCTGCGCGTTTTGATAGCAAAATCCAAGCAGAATGCTTATGTATTCGTTCACACACGAGGCTGTGGCAATAACTTATCATTAAACATACAGTACAGTCCGCTTATATTGACCTCCTTTTTAAATGCTTTCTGGGTCTTCAGTTTGGTTTTTAATATAAACGTGTTTATATTCAAAAAAAAAAACTTAATACTCGGCGGTTACTTTGGCATTTACAAAAGCTACCACCGTCTTCGAAGTCATCCCGGAAAGGGTCTAGCACCACTCCTCTAAAACAAATACCCTTGCAGGAGATTTTTAAAAGTGCTTAAAGCCACAACCATTTTAACAGATTTGTGCAGAGCTGGTGTATTGCGGTATATACAGGCTGTTAAATGAATTTTAATCCAACATTTCAAAACGGATGTTCCATCGCAATTGTTACATCCGTAGACGATATGAAAAGAGCAGTTATGGATACCTAAAGGCCCCATTTCATAGAATCCGTCGATTCGTTTCTCTGTCATTCTCCTTCGTTTTTAACTGATAACAAACTTATTGCCGAAAAGAGCAGTCTTATAGAATCCGCGACCTACCTAGGTTCAGAGATGACAGCAAGATATTTCCAAAAATAATTTTAAATCGAAATATCGATAAATGTGTCTACAGTCAATTTGTGAACGATCAGATTTTGTCAGTCGATGTTCATGTATTCCTTGATTTTGGGTCACCTTCTTCAGATTGTAATAAACATGTTTTGGAATTAAATAATAAACAAAAGTGAATTCACATAAAAATGCTTTGGAAGAGTTTTGGTGGGCACTGATAGTGAAATTAGTGTGTTTAGTGACTCGTCAACAACATTTTTCAGTGATGGTATGTATGTTTTAGCGAGGACTTTCGTGCTTTTTCAATGAGTGTAGTTTTCAAAGTGTAGTTTTAACAAACATGTAGATGCTGCTCTGGCAAGGGCCCGGGGCGCTTTCGCTCTGACAAGATGGCTGTCTCATAGCAGCCAACTTGATTCCAGTGTGAAGGTAATCTACTACATGGCCTTAATCAGCCCCATGGTTGCCTATGGATGTCCCGTCTAGTTCAATGTAAGAGCCAGCTTAATGGAAAAGATTCGGGTGTTTGAGAGACAGTGTCTCAGGACTTGTCTCGGGTTACATAGGACACCTGAATCCGAGTACGAAATTTTACCCGAACGAGGTACTATACAATAGGGCCACGGGTAGACAATTTTCTGATAAAACTGATTCGAAGCCATGTTGCAAGGGCAATGACTTCGGTCAATAACCTGATCTCCGGGGCTTACCAACCCAACTACTTGTACCACGAGAGGGTGCGCCTTAACGGCTTTGTCCCACCAGAGGCATTCCTCTATTTAGATCAATGTGGGCTGATCCAAGAAAGATTGGCGGAAATTCTGTTGAACGACGGTTCCTCTACGAACGTGACGTCGCGCTCCACGAGCCCGAGCGCCTCAGGTTCAGTAGGTCGAATTCACGCTGAGATCGAGAGGACGTCGTCCGACAGCATCAACGTTTTTGGTGGCTGGAGCGGACTACGTCTGTGATAAATATGGATAGGTCAGCCTCTTCAAGGTAAAGCCCGCAGGTTAGGGTAAAATAAATTTTTTTTTTTTTTAAAACAAAAGCAACAAAAAAATTATTAAAAACAAACATTAAATAAAATAAAAATAATAAAACAAAATAAATAAAAAAATATATTGTATATATACAATACATAGGTATATATATTATATATTTTGTATATATATTATAGTTAAGGTAGATTAAGTTAATTTTTAGTTAGGTTTAAGTTTTATATAAAAAAATAAAAAATCAGATGCTAGGTGTATTTAAAAAAACCTAATTTTCTTAGTTTAAGTTTTTAACTATTTTAATTATTATATATAACTTTTTTACTGCTTACTTTAGAGTGTCCGTATAGGGACAGTAAGGTAAAAGGTTTTCCAATGGGGACTTGACTCAGGCGTCCGTAGCAAACGATCCAAATCAGTCAATTCCACGGCGTTCTCAAAAATTGGGCATCGCTCAGACCACATTATGGCGTATTTTGCGTAAGGATCTTGGTTTACACCCATACAAGATCAAGCTGACTCAAGAATTGAAGCCGATGTACCATTTGAAGCGACGTACATTCTCCGATTGGGCTCTGGAGAAGATGTGCCAAGATGATGAATTTCATCGCAAAATCATCTTCAGTGACAAAGCTCATTTTTGGCTCGATGGGTTCGTCAATAAGCAAAATATGCGTTATTGGTCGGGTGAAAATCCACATGTGCTTCATGAATCACCACTTCATCCACAAAAAATAACTGTTTGGTACGGTTTGCATGCCGGCGGCGTTATTGGGCCATATTTTATCGTCGACGATAACGATCGTCACGTTACTGTGAATGGCCAGCGTTATCGCGCCATGATTACCGATTATTTTTGGCCCGAATTGGAAGATATGAACTTGGACGACATGTGCTTTCAACAGGATGGTGCCATAAGCTACGCAGCACACGTTACAATCGATTTATTGAAGAGTAAGTTTGAGGAGCGTGTTATTTCAAGAAATGGGCCAGTCGATTGGCCGCCTTGTTCGTGCGATTTAACGCCTCTAGACTATTTTCTTTGGGGCTACGTAAAGTCATTGGTTTATGCCAACAAGCCGTTTCGTCCGAAATGTGTGGCCTAGTCATCGAAAATTTGGGTCCAACGAATCGACCACTGCAAACGTGCTCGCGGTGGCCATATGAACGTATGAACGAAGTCGAGTTCCATTCATAGATGTTTTGATTGTACTCCAAGCCGATAATAAAGTTTTTGAAATATTTCAAATGGTTTGAATTTTATTTAAAAAAAAAAGTTGTTAAGTCCTTTTTGGAAAACCCTATATATATAAGTTAGTTAAGCTAGTTTAATCATTTTTGTCTGGCGCGTAAGATATGTAGTTTTAAGAAATTAATAATAAACATGAATTAAAAAAAATGTTCCATAACTTAAAAAGCTATAATAGACGATATTCATGGTGAAAAGTGAGTTAATCTCCAGCGTAATCCAAATTTAAGTTGCATGAAAGTAGCCGGATCCGCAGATCTTTCGTTTCAGATTGAAACTTCGAGCTTATAAACAATAAATAGCGTCAGATTTTCATTTACTGATTTCTCATCTAATATTTGTTATAAAAATAAACTCACAACATTATACCTTTAATTGACTATTTTCAAAATTTTATAAAGTTAAATTCGCTGCTGAGACTTCTGCAGACAATTTCATGCAGATATCAAATTGTAAACACTACATCTGCCTACAGCTAACAAAATTCCGCCATCTGCGATCGTTGACGAACTATCGTGCCAGGTAGGTAGGCGAGTTCAGGTATTGAGTCTGCTTCTAAGCCTGTTCTGGAAAGCTTATCTTAGACCTCATTTACCAAGATCAATGGCCTAAAATGGAAACGAAACTGCGAATTAAAATTTTCATCTTTACTCTTGTGTTCAGGCGATACTAAAGTTAAGCTCAACTTGGCTGTCGCTTCCTATACAGATGCTCCCTTCTTTCTACCTATGTTTCACTGCAATAAGTAGTGCGGTTGGGAGTTTTCGTGCTTGACAAAGATCCATGGACCAGATCCTCACCTAGACCGGAATCGCCTTAAAGATAGGAAAACATTTCTGCGAAGAAAAGGTCAATATCATGTTAGCGAACGAACCGTGCAAGAACTTGTGTTTTCTCTACGCCATACTGATTAGAAGCATTATATATGTTGTTTAAAATTTCTATTGTCAAAAGCCCCCTAAATATTAAAGAAAATGCCAATCACTTAAAAAAAGTTAAACTAATAGGTTTGAAAGCATGTTGGAAGACTCGCTTTTGTGAGGAGATGTTGGCAAGTTATGGAGGCTTGAACTGGATAAGATTAGGGTTTCTTTTGTTATAATATATCCTTGAGTAGTGGTGTTTATATATCAGTTGGTGATCAGGGTGGTTTCGATTCCTCTTTTCATGACTTTTAACAGATCAGTCTCGTTGGATGGGTTGAATAGGAATTTTGGGGTTTTATACTGGAACCCACATGATTTTAATTCTTTGTTTCTGATTTTAAAAGAGTATCTTTAAGCATCATTATCGTTAGTGTGTTGTTATTGGGATTTGTGATATGTTTGATGCATGAATAAAAAAAATGCTATCGGAGCATATTATCCAACGTCCTTTGTGTTTGTGGTGTATTTTAAGGCTTCAAAGTTCGCTTGTGTTTCCGTGGAGAAAATTGATGCGTACTCGGGGAGCAGACCTTGCCTTATAAGTTCACCATTTTCTGTCGTTACGGCTAAGCTTGTTTTATATCGTATTTTTGACCCGCCAGAGAATGTGATTTCGAATCTGAATTTTGAGTTAATTTTCAATTCATTTGAATTGAAATGAATTTGAATTGAAACATGAATTTTATTTGGTAAATATGTTTTGGAGTTTGCCTTTTTGATCAGTAAATGTCGAGCTTTGACACCCGTGCATTTTAGCTGGAAATATCAATATAGCATCGTGGCGCAGAGAGCAGTGCGTCGGCCTCTCACGCGCGATCCCGATAAACACCTTCTCGGCTCGTTCGGAATCGGCATTAAAAGTGTAGCTCTCGTTCACTTGTGTGAAAAACAAATCGCACACAACATACATAAGTGAATGAGAGAAACTTAGCACTGGCTTTTCATAAGCAATAACGACAATATTACAATAATATGTAAGAAAAAATAAGGACGGCAAATGTTCTGATAAAGGCCAAATATCTACGACCACAATTGTTATGAGTAAAAAAAAAACACTAATTATAGTTTCTAGACCCGTTTGCAAAAACTGTTTGAGATATAAGCACAATGTGATGAAAGTAAATTGTACATTATTTTCCAACAACTTTTCCTAAGATATCAGATAAGAATTACTTGCAAATACTCGAAACGTGTTTTTCACAAATATTTTCAAAATGCATTTTAAAAATGAATAGGCGACATGCAATCAATACGTCCCATAGAGTGCCGTTCCCGACAGAAAACAATACTAGGAACTCCACTTACATACGTCTGATTTCCGGTAAGATAAGACAACGTTAAAAATTATCTCCTAAATGAGTATGAATGTGTGCAAAGGTCCAATCACCATTATATGATATAATTTTACTATTTAGTTTACGTTATATCTCTTATCCAAGTTATTTACATACACAAATCTATATAAACTTCAGTATTTGGTTGAGGTGTGAATTGCAAAATTGTAAGCAAGATACGAATGGGTGGCTAAAAACATTGTTCCATGACTTTGTTCCTTTTTTGTTTTTTTTTGTTGGAGGCTTCTACTATCTGTTGGAGCACTCAGACACAAATACTGGTCCATTGTATCATCAGAGACACCTTGTCTTTATTGTATTTTCCCCGTTGTCCGTAGAAAAGTGAGGCTTCAGTGATGTAGAGCTAAGATATTCGGCACCCACCACGTCGGCCCCTAGGGTGCGCCATCGTGCGCGAGCGAAGGCGGGACAGTTGCAGAGAAAGTGTTCTGCTGTGTCATCCTCCTCGCAACATGCAGCACAGATAGGCGTCTAACTGATGCCAAGCATGTAGAGATGCTTGGCAATAGTGTAACGGCCCGTAAGCCTTTTGCAATAATTTCTCCTTAAGGATAAGAAAAATGTTTCGGACTTCTTGCAGACATCAGGGCATACGCACTTAGTCATCCTGCATCCTGGATATTCCCTCCATCTACGACTGTGTGCATTAAAGACCCAGTAATTGATGTCAGATTTGACCGTGGAAGCAGATAGACCTAAGGCGGGTTCAGGTCCTGAGAAACTCTCCTCTGAGCCTCTTCTAGCGAGTTCATCGGAGATCTCGTTTCCTGGGACCCATACAAGCCTAAGTGAATTTAATCATCCGACTTTGTTCAAAAATGTCTTGAGTTCATGCACTAATTTGGAATTGGATAGAGGGTTGGACACAGCTTTGAGTGCAGCTTGGCTGTTACTGCAGACGCATATGCTTTTCCCTTCCAACTGTCTTTCACAACATAGTACATGGCCATTAGGATTGCGTAAATCTCCGATTGAAAGACAGACGCATATTTTCCTAACGAGAAGTGCGATAAGCCCCATGTTTTGCCAAAAGCACCTTTGCATTGCCATAAAGATGACAACGCTTTTGTGGTTTTGGACTCAATATGCTTTGACCAAAGAAGCTTGCTATATAGGATGACTCCCAGGTACTTACGAGTAGCTTCCTTGGATATCGGGATGGGAATGTCTTTTAGCACCAGCTGAGTAATACCAGTATTTTTCTTCCTTCTCCTTTCGTCCTTAGTACGAATACAAGTTGTCATCTACAGCCCTTCTGTAAGTATGGAATACTGTATTGTACCAAATGTCGGTCTATGTAAGGCATTTCCCAACATCGACCGGAAAAAAAACCGAGTCATCGTCTAGATGCCGATAAGCGGATGAAGAACGTTTCATCGCAATTATCAACACCGATTAGCTGGTTCACAGGACAAACATTGACTACATTTTTCGGTTGAGATCATCGTATTCTATATGCCGATCTTAACCGATTAGTTTATACTTACTCGTGTGATTTGCAACTAAAAAACGGTTAATGAAATACGTCAATATTCCAACAACGACAGCATTGAGAGAGACGTAGTTTGTATTCATCTTCGGTTTCAAAAATAAATCCCCTAGCCAACGCAGGATGTAGATAAAATAGAAATGCACTAAACTACATATATAGGAATATAGGGGGAATAACGTATCGAATTCAGTATTGTATCGCTCTGAGTTTCCAAATTCAAGATATGTACATTAGGGTGTCCCAAATTTAGGGGAGAAAAAAAAAGTTCTTATTTTTTGAGGTCTTACCCTCTTGTATTGTACCTATTAATATCCTGAATACCTCACATAAATTTCATGTCAATTGAACATCGTTAACACGTGCCGACTGGAAGTTGAACATTTAGAGAGTGGATAACTACTGTTGCAATACCACTTAAAATCACTAGATTGCAAATACACTATGTTACAGAATGTGCTTTTGGTTTTTAGGAAATTAAATATAAACTGCTTATTTGCAGTCCAAATTAATTGTTCCCGTATATTTAATAAAATCATTGATTCAATTAAGCAGATAAGGGGGATGTCGATTGGCCGACAGATCGCTATTGAGGAAGGCACCAGTAATGACGCATACAAAATAAATAATTAGGAGCATTCAAAATAAAACAGACATTACAAACAATCACTTTAATTTATTTTTTAAATGATTTCAAACATTTTAATTAATAAGAGATTAAGAATGTACATTATTCAATAAATTTTCGTTTTAAGGTAAGTTTGTTACAGTCAGGATAGAACTGCCGATGCTCTTGGACACACTGCAATACATATTCTTTTTGGTCCTTTTTCACATTTAATAGGCCATGAAAATCTTCCATGAGCTTTACCGCTCTTTCAGCTGTATCATTGACTGCTTTCAATGAATCGGCAATTTTTTTACACCTTAAAAATGAATTATTTGACTCCCATGAAGAAGGACAATGATTTAAAAATTCAGGATCAAGCTCAAAACGGGAGAAAAGGTTCTTACTCTTCTTGGATATAAACTCATCTATTGTTTTACCTTTCATAATTCATTTAAATTAGAAAGAAAATTCCATACTTATGTTCATAATATTAAAAAAATTAACCAATTACTTACAGAAAAATTTGTCACCAACTGCATCAAGAGGTAGTATGTATCTTCTATCGATACCAAGCTCTTCATTGTCTAAATTATTTACCATTTTTCTTTTCGTTTCAACTTTAACAGTGTCATAAAATAAGGATAGAATTGCCACTTCTTCCTTTAGGTACCACTAGTGATTCATAAATTTCTTTAAACCTGCTTTTGAGATGTTTTGATCTAAACGCTCAAAATCTTTGATTGATTTAAGAAAATTTAAATCTTGGTTTGGAGCTTTTACTGCTGAATCGCAGGATAGCCAGGGCCTTATGTAAACTTTAACAATAAAAACACAAATCATCAGAAGGGAAGTACGATATTCTGCCATTAAGCCGAATTCCGCTCTTAAAAGATATATCTTAAGAGCATAGGTATATTGCTCGAGCCATCGGGCATGATGCATTGCACCTGGTGGTCGAATTTTAATATTTTTCTCTAAATTTTCACCCAGGAAAAGTATTGCTAATTCTATTAACTCAAGTGAATCACCTCGCTTTTTTTTATTTTGCCAATAGGTTTTTAATGCTAATAATAGTGAATCTAGTTCTTCCCTAATGAACCAAGAATTAATACACTCTTGGCCGTTCAGTACGTTTTCACTATTAATGCTATCCCAGGATTCCCTAAATCTTTTGAATAAACGGCTCTCGGGACTAGTTTTTGGTTGGGGAATTTTAGCTTCAAATGCACAACTTAAAACTAATTCATATAGGAAAAAACATTAGGCCCCTTTCTAACTTTTGCTCTATCAACACTGCTGCTCCGTTAATTCGGCCAGTGTTTGATGCAGTCGTGTCACAGCATATGACTTGTATTTTGTCCTCCAATTGCCAATCTTTAATAGATTCCCAAATTGCCAGTGCCTGCTCTTTTCCAGATGAGTTTATTAGTTTTGGAATCCCGATGAGTTACTCCTTTTCTTCGTAGGTGATAACTATCGGTAATCGCTCTTCCTTTGGGTCTCGGACATTCATAGCCGACATTAACTTACCGTCCCAATGCAATGTTACAAATTTAGGAAAATTTGTTTTAAACGCAGATTTGATTGCGTCAGCTCGTTCTTTTCTAAACTTCTCTCGAGCTCTCTGAATCGTAGACCGACTAATTGTAAGATAATTTGTTTATATCCTAAAGCCTCAATTACAGCTTGAATGACATACACAGAGTCACGAACACTCATCTGGCATCTGCCTAGCGTAGCAAGCAATTTTTCCGTCATAAAGTCTGATTTATTTTTCTTAATTTTATCTCCCGTCAGTAAGCTATTGGTGGTCTCAGTCTTAAAATCACTTGAAGAACTATCACATTCTTCGTTGTCAGACGAAAATATAGAGCATAGATCAGTAGAAGTAGATGCCAAATTTAAATTGCCTTTTTGTCTTTCTAGGCGGCTTAATCGTTGTAATTCCTGTCTTTTTTCTTTGGCACTCATCTTTTTATAAACCCCCAAAAGGCAGCCTTTTCGTCCTCGTTCTCTTTGACGCAAAAGAAAATCTTTATCTTCTTCTAATTTCATCATGCTTAGTGCATCAGCATGAGCAATATCAACAAGGTTATATAAGTTATTTTTAAATTCCTCTATACATATATATTTGATGGCTAGTTCTGCCCACTAAAAAAATGTTATTATCTCCACTGCGTAATCCGTAAGACATCACAAAAAGAATGACACAATACAACATTCACTGACAATAACTCGGTGGTGACTGAGTGAGAAGCGTGAGAAGCGAAGTCAGGGCGGGAGCGGTAAGTGGCCACAAGTCGGCACGGGCTGGCAATGTCTGATCGAGCTGGTTTTGGATTTTATGTAACTTTTAGAGTACTAGGTACAATATTAGGGGGTAAGACCTGTAGATTTTCAAAGTCGACTTTTTTGGGACACCCTAATGTACATATACGTCTTTTATGAAATACTAGCTGGATGTCCCCGCTTTGCTGCGTCCTTTAATAGATTTTTATAGGGTTCGCGCAGATTCAAGAGCTCTTATGGCGTTTGTCATACAACCTGGACAACCTGAGATTCGACTGAATTTGTCGTGTTGGTTGTAGTTCGCGGTAACTTATTTTATTTCCATGTCATTAAGGTGTTATATATATGCATGCATATGAGTATAAAGTACGTGCATTTGGAACAAAATAGCAAACAGAGAATAGAGAAAAACAAAAAAAGGTTCGTTAAGTGCACGTAAACATGTACCCAACTCCCACATTAACCGTTATATTATTGACAGCGAAAACTCGCGAGTGAATGTCATTTTTGGTTGATATACATAGATTGTGCTTGCTATTCCAGTTGCTGTTCCAATTGAAACAGTTATGATCGTATCACAATGTGGCGTTCGGGTGCTCGGGCTTTTGACAGCGTCAGTGGGAACAATGCATTCATTCGGAGTAACACGGAATGCAACCTCAGGCGTTGCCTCGGCTAATATCGTAAGCTCGAGCTTAAAGCCAGAGTAGAGCTACTGACTATTCGGTCGTGCGAGTTACATACAAGACACCAAGAAGAACAATTCCGTCACCACAGAACAAGTTCAACAGAGGTCATACTCCAATACCGATGTCACCGGATCGTTCTTTGATTAGGGTCTTTTGAACGTGTACAGTACATTGACATATCAATAATAAAAAGACTTAATTAAAGTTCCGTGAAAAGTGTTTTTAATGAATAGTAAGAAAGCACTTAACTTGCGTTTTGACAGCTGACAATGCTAATATGGGTTATTTCGTATACATATTTTTGTAACTAAAAAAAAGGAAAACAAAATTTGAAAAGTTAAATTTCAATGTTATTTTCTGTCATATTCCCGATCTTTGAACACCCGAGCGCCTGAAGTCAAATTTCGTTATAGAGATTCCTAGGTCGCGCGTTTGACATAGGCTTATCGTAACACCGTACAACACCTATCAAAAGCCCGAGCATTCGAATGCCGCATTGTGATACGGCCATTATGTAAGACAAATATTAACATAAGAAACCTACAATAGTCCAAAGGAAGAAGAGAGAAGAAAAAAAAAATGCTTATTACTTCCGTTATAAGAATCACAGAATAATGATTGATACATCAATCTCTTCACCAGGAAATATACTAATCGAAGAATAAAGTCATGTTCAAATCTGTTCAGCCATTTTGTGGTAATATATGTGTAAAGTATAAAATAGGCTCTTTTTTCAGTTAAAAAGTCATTTAAAATGGGGATACTAAAAACCATCATATGTAATACGGCTAATCACGGCAAATCGATTGATATATATATTATTGAGGTATCGTTAAGTATCTACTCCGTATTCGGGGACAAACAAAAAAATGTGTTCGCTTTTATAGATGTAGAGAAGAGATAAGTGATAACATGATTCAATATTGAAAATATATTAATCCATCATACCATTTCCCAAAAATAAATGAATGGGCAACACTTAGTATATTTATGTATGTACAAACGCTTTATTTTGATAATCGTTATCAATATTTAAAGTAGAGATTAACGTCCCAATTGTTTAAAAATAATATAAAAAGAACCCTTTACGTATGACGAAACAATTAACTTTTATTTTATATGTATTGTCGTTAACAATATAAAAATACCAAACAGAAAACAATTTTGGATAAAACAATATGTACAAAAGTAGGTTTTTGGTACACTTCTCTTTGAATTATCTACACACAATTTCATGAGCTAAATTTCGCTTTGTAACTCAACAAGACACCCAGGTTGGTTGTCCTGATTGGTATAAACAGATATAATTAAGGATTCAATAATTTGGAAAGTCCGAAGTAAAAATTAGAAATAGAATCGAGTTAAATTTTACGTTTTCCTAAATCTGTAATTTTATTTTAGAGCCTACGCTAAATCGTTAGAACATATGTATACTGTTTCATACGTCAACCCGTACATACATACATATATATACATATATACGTACCAGCACGTTTATAAGGAGGATACAAAAAAAATTAAACTAAATAAGAATGTTGGGCGTCATCGGCTTAAAGATGACCGTTTAAAATGTCCATATTGCTGCGCAAATAAACAGGAGACGTAAATGATTTTCCGCTGACTACATTCTCCAAGCCTTCGCCGGCATATGATAGGAATGGTGAGATCTCGCACTCGGTGCCATGAACAATTCCGCCCGCAGCTTCTATGTACTTCTTGTGCAACCGATAAAGATCGTTTCGAGCTGTGGATGGGCAATTTTTCCCCTCGCTGTCTGCGTTCTTAAGTGCACTAAACTCTTCATCGCGCGGCACTTGCATTGCAACGAATTTTTGAGTAAATTCAAATACATCGAAAATGAATTTCTCTATTTTGATTCCGTTGGGTTTTTCAGGTACGATACGCTTTCCAGAATTGTCTACAAATGGAATTTTTTTCTTTGCAACATGTAGCTTGAGTTCCGGCTCGAAAGTGTTTCCTACTTTATTGAGAAAGGCTGCTGTGAAGAAGTGATTGCATATGTTACCAGCATTGAAGGTAAGTCTTCCATCAGCATTGCGCATTTCGGCTGTTTTTGAGGAAATCTCACTGTATTCGACAACCTGGTATTTGCCATCAACAATACAAACAACCCCAACGGCTTCGTTTGGGTGAGACTTTTCTACAACTTTTGCAGCACAATCAGCGTTCTCCTTAATACAGTAACCAATAAAAATCGGGTCCGCTACCTTGATCAGAATATTATCAACACTATGGGCATGCAAGTACAAAATGCCTCTGGAATGCATGTGTTTTAAGATTCCCCGATTTTTCAAAGCTCTATATATGCCCCCATTGCCGTCCGGTGCACGAGCAATTCGATGCTTTTGGTCAAGAATTATCTTTCCATCATACTCGAAGCACGGCAGAGAACCCTGCTCAAACATGACAACATTGTCCTTTTTCAAACCGAAATAGTTGTTTTCCACGAAATATTGACGTGTTGCCTTGATCGTATGTTCCGAGGTCATAATGTACCATGTAATGTGCCCAAGCTGGCCGGTACTCTCGAACGCCAATTGCTCCAGTTTTAAAATACGTTCGGCTTGTATGCGGAATAAAGTTTTACGGGACGGAAGCTTGACGTCATACATACCTTTTGGGTATGCAAATCCCAGACGTGTTCCTAAAAAAAAAAGAGAAACATGTTATATTAAATACTGGTGAGGTAGAAGCTGCACAATTATTTATCTACCCAAGAGGAAATTAGTACATTAATTGGAGACCTTATCATTGATACTATCTCGCTTGGGACGAACAGGTTATTCTTTTTTTCTTCTTATCGCCCGTTCATTATTGTTTTAATATTGCACACTTCAATCAGCAAATTGCCAATTATAGTTTCTGTTGCCGCAAGAGAGGAAAATGTATGCAAACAAAAGAAAACATCCCGCTTTGCTACCATATCACGCACAACGCACATCCATATGTTGTTCATAAATAGGTTCTTTATCAGAACGAATATTGAAATGCGATATAGCGATATTTTCATAATTTATATTTTGCGTTTGTACAACAATGGAAATGCTATTATGATGGGAGTTTATCTACATAGTTTGTCCACCTAAGTAATAAAAATACTGAATTACACATTACGATGAAAACAGCTGCTTTAAATAGCCGGGATAGCCACTTGAGACGACTAATTATAAGGTTTACTAAAACGAATTCCATTATTTTTATTTAGAATGATCCAATTCAGGTCAAACTTATGCCTCTCTCACATAAGCTCTCGTTATTGAAAAATAAAAACTGGTGCAGTCGTTTTCACAAGCCTCTCTTGGGACGAAATTATCACCAGCAAAATCGATCACCTTGGACATAAACTGGTGGTAATCACTTGGTGACAGGTTCGGACTATAAGTGGAGGCGTGAGAACCTTCGCCTTTTGGCGAGTCACTATCGCTATGTGTGGTCCGGGTTGTCCTGATGGAACACAATTTCTTCCTATTGGCCAAAGCTGACCATTTCTGGGTGATTACTTCCTTTATACACTTAACAGTACAGTTCTGCCTTAGGGGAGCAACACATAGTACACATAGTAACACATAGTACACACAATCTCACCAAACACGTAGCAAAACCTTCCGTCCGCCAATCCTGGCTTGGCCACTAGCGCGATTCGACCACACCGCTTGAAATTGTCGTAAGTGATCCACCTTTCATCACCAGATTGTATCGAGCTTTCTGAACCGATGTCCGTCACATAAATTTATTGTTGTGACACCCGCAGACTCACTAGTTGTGTCAGTGCGGATCTGACTGACAGCGAATGGTTCTGAGTAGCGTGGGACCAAGCCCGTTTGGGTGAAAACCCGAGTCGGGGCTCTAATTATTGTTGGCTTCGTTTTAAAACCCAAATCGGAGGGTTAGTCACACGGTATTTACCTAGGGAGTAATCTCGTATGGGTTAATACCCGAGTCGGAGTCTTAATTTCCATGTTACGACTCTCTACTCGCCGAGCGAAAAACTCTGCTATTGTAGGCCACGCCATTCGTTCTCGCTTATAAGCAACGTGTTTATAAAAAAAGGAATTATTTCCACGTGCAGAGTGTTGTCGCCTTAAGATCACCACAGCCTTGTTGATGTCTTAAAACCGCAGCTAAACTGGACGGAAATATTCCAGTCGTCACTGCCATTTCCCCTGTTTACGGGATATGTCTACGGTGACACCAGCTATGCTTGTTCGTCTTCGATGTCATCGACCCTTGGTCACATTTTAAAATATGTTAAAATTGATTTTTTTTCTTTTCTTCTTTTGGAAGAATATGTAGCCAATTTGATTTTCCTTCACAAATTCCATCTGCTCCAGAAACTAATCGGTTTTGTTGCGATTCAGCAACGATTCGCAGGTATAAATTCGGTGCATAAGGATTTATTGCGTTAGCTCGCATGGCATCCACACATCAGGCTTTTTTGCATTCAGCCTTATGGAACTGTGTGGTTCCAAACGGTTTTTTGTACAATATTTAGTTCCCGGGCAATTGAAACACTGCTTACATGACGACCAGACCCGACGATTTCCTTGGTTTTATCGAAATTTTCGACAAATGGCCTGGTAGAATGTGGTGCATCAAAACTGCGTGAAATTGGCTGTTACAATATCACTATCCGAAACACAAGTCGCATTTTCAGCCGCCTGGCTTACGTGTTCACCGTTATCAAAGAAAGACTGTGAGTCTTATTAGTATTTTCTCTTTGCTGGTGTTCATCTTTGAGGCGCGCTCAAACAAAACTGAATCAACCAATTAGAAACCTGTAAGAGAAGTTATTTTAGTACGAAACTTCACCTTTCTATCGCCATCTAGTGTGCGTCCGATGGGCGTTTATATCGCGATACAGATTACAAAAGCCATCTGTTGGAAAAATAATGGATTGCTTTTTACTACACCTAATCAATTGTCCCTTAATTGTGCTTATTTAATACTGTCTAAGGCAAGGCAAGGGATCCTATGAATGACAAAAGTATTTTGTTTATGAAATAAGATATAATAATATGTGTTATGTGCGAATAGAAGCTACAACGACGGCATATTATTTACAATAGCGAGCATCGGAAACCACTCGTATCAGTAGCAAATACCAATTTAAGTTCTTTTTTCTTTTTATATAGAGATAGGAAACAGGAACATATTGTCTCGATCTCACAGCATTCACCCGCGCCAACTATGTGAAAAGATCTTTAATCATTGCCACGTCAATGACAATGTATATCCTTATACATAATAAGAGAATGCTGACAGGTCCAGTTTCTGCTAAGACGTACATAAATTCCAAACTCCGTCAGTAAATTCTAGCGATTTGTTATTTTTGAAATCGAATCATATGTATTTCTTTAATGCAGCGTTTGATCTATTTTTGTTTATTAGTAAAACCGCAAACCTGGGCACTGGAATTGCAAGTGAAAGGAGTGATACGGAATGTAGTACAATAATTTAAAACTAATTCACATTAAGCAAGCCGATAAAATTAAAAAGAAGTAATAACACGGATTATGCAACGAGAGCCGAACTGTAAATCGAATCATGAGTCAATTTTAACCGCTCTTGGCGGAATCTGTGTCAGACAGACAATGTATCAAAGTTGGCATTTACCGAAAACACGTTTGTGCCGAAGGCAAAAATACGCGAGCGAGGTATCAGTGAACGACCTTTTGTTTAATAACCAAGAAGAAATATACCAGTCTGTTCGCATAATATTCATAGTGGATTTCTATAAACCTAAAGACCAAGTAGAAATATATAAAAGCAAACAAATCCGTAAAATGCATTTGCGTGATCGGTATACTTAATGATGGAGACACTGAAGAAAAGGCAATAGGAAAGTAGCTGTCGCATATGTGCATGGACATATACATGTAGCATTCATACCCACCGAATGATCGATTTTATTTTACTTACCCTGGCCACCAGCCATCAGAATAACTCCTACGTGCCCGTTACTGATCTGCCTGTATCCTTCATTCCGGTATTCAGCAAGAATGTCATCAGAAGTTCGTGAGATGCTTATCAATTTGTTCTCTGGAATTGGTTGAAGTTTGTCGTCCAGCTTGATACCATTTTCACTCAACGAGCTTGTACATCGATCAAAATACTGCTTCAATTCATCGAGCTCCAACTCCTCTATGTCGGCGACCAATTGCGATTGCTGCTGCTCGGATAGCTCATTCCAGAATTTGAGCAAATGTTCCTGGCCCACACTAGTCAATCGCTCAAGTAATTCCTCGTACGTGGACATATTTGCGATTTTGCCCGCTAAATTGCTTTTTTTTTTGTTTACCTTTGAACCGAGATAAACAGATCTCCAAGTTAATATATTAGCTGGAAAGAAAACAGGGACCAGTTAAAGACAAATCAACCAAAAGCACCAGCAAACAACCGAACGCTCGCGAACTAAAATCTGAACTAAAAATAACGTTTTTACTGCCGCACTAGAAGGTGGTATCGAATCCACTGCGACTGTGAGTGAAGACATGTTTACACAAACGTACCTAAGTTTTTTAATATCTTGCTTCTGATATTTGTCGTCGTCCCTGAGCAAGTGAAAGTGGTAATCTATAGGCAACCACCAACCACCAGTAAGAGATACTGGCCTATAGAATAGAGTCAATACAATATAATTGTACCGGTACAGATCAATTCTAGTAGATCAAGGAAAACTTATGTTTGTATCAGTCCAAGAGCTGTGATCAAAGAATTAAACAATACATCCATACGAGAAAAGAAATCCGGTTTCTTGTGACAACGCCGTATCAACCGAGTAACCATTGTTTTACATTTCAACACTTAACTATTTATCTACATTCAGATTTGATTTCTTCACTTCTTTTTATTGGAATTGCACACCATCTGACACGTCAGGAATGAAAATACCTGTCACCTCTTGCTCTCGATTCTTTAAACGCCACTTGATAGTGCGAAACGTCAACTAAACATTTCTCGTTTCTGGACTTTGTGCAGTGTGGCCAGACATACAGGTTTTATTCGTTATAACATTCTTTTATTTTTAGGATTATAACAAAGGCGGATGTAGAAATTAAAGAAATATTTCCTTTCTTAAGTAATTTTATATAAATAAATATCTTCTGTATAGACCAACGAATATTATTATAAGCACATTGGTTTTCTTTATAAGTTCATGCAGCATATGATCATTTTCATCTCTTTCGACTAGTGCATGCTTCTGTGTTTAACCGTTGAAAAATCAACAAAGCCATGAAATACAACTTATATCCAATCCAACCGGTCTCTACTTGCCAAACTACACAACAATACAAATACCAGTTCTTCGCGTAACCTTCAACCGTTAAAATGCCATAATACCAGCATATCAACAGTAGAAAAGTATCTAGACCAAAACAAGAGTGGTAAGTGTGCTTACATTTTTTTCCTAATCAAATGCCATACCTCTTTGCCAGCGAGGCAGTAGTATGAAGTGGTGGGAAGGAACTAGTTTACCTTGCAATCGACGGCGACATTCAACCCAGGTAGTGGGTGTCGACAATCATCTTTTGCCATACTTGGGATAAAATTGTATAATGCACTGAAAGTGAAAACTGGGAGCTTGTCTACGAATATTTGATCGGCACTCGATATGGGCAGCGTGGCCGAGCGGTCTAAGGCGCTGGTTTTAGGCACCAGTCCGAAAGGGCGTGGGTTCGAATCCCACCGCTGTCAAGCAGTTTTTTTGTTTTTTTTTTTTTTTAATGGATGGGGTGGATTTGTTTTCAATTTAAAATTGAAAAATTCTGGCTAAGCAAAGCCGATATGATATGATATAAGTCATTGAGATGGTAAGATGGATAGGTTATTGACCGAAGTCATTTCTCTTGCAGCGTGATCTCGTATGAGTTTAATCAGAAAATTATTCACCCGTTTAATTCTGGCCCTACTGTATAGGACCTCGTCTATTTAATCCGAAACAAGTCCTGAGACATTGTCTCTCAAACACCCGAATCCTTTCATTGAGCTGAACCACTCGGAACATCCATAGGTAATCATCTCCCTGATTAACGCCATACACTGGAATCAAGTTGGCTGCTCTAAAACAGCCATCTTGAGTCCCGGGCTCTTGCCAGAGCAGCGTCTAGATGTTTGTCAAAATATAGAAACTCCTAAGGTATCTGAATATGTTTCGTTTCGCCAGTAGAGGTCTAAAATTGAAAGCTTCACTAATTTATTCTAGTGTACCGAGAGGCCCCAAACAAAGTCGTGTTGAATACAATTGATTCTGATTTCTGGAAGTTAATTTTCAACATCCAATCGACACAATACTGCTGAATTAGTCAAAGTCATGCTGCAGTAATGCCGTCGATCGTTGAGCAGATCCCGTAGATAAATGCCGAAGAGATTCATCGGGATCATCATTCCCTGTTACAGTCCATTTTTGATTTCATATGTTTAGGTCAAGGCCATGTTGACGACGAGCTTTCTACCGATTAACATGCCAAAAATTATATATAGCAACCTGCTGGGCTTGTAATAAAGGCCTTCGGTATCGAAAGGCTTTGGCCATTCGATCAAACAGGCACCTGCGGTTCTCACATTTGATCCACTGGATATCCGATAAGAATTCCAACGCGTCATGAATAGTGTCTTGCCCTGCTCTGAAACCGAATTGGTTATCCGGAACGATTTTATTGCCCTTAGCACACTTTGCTGATGCTTCGAAGGTAGAAGTGATGAAGCAGTGCTCTGTTCTCCAGGTCGTGGTTCGGCCGAATGCCACAATATCAGTCACCTTATACACCTCCTGAAAAACGCCTGTTCATAGCAAACGTTTATTGTGTTCTCGGAAGGAACGTTATTTTGATTGTTTCTCCGAAATATTTGCTGTTATAGTACGAATTCTGTTCTTTCGTCAGGAGATTGGCAAAAAGTGGCCAACGTGCCCCACTGTAATCGAAGGGCTGCATTTGAACATACTTTGCCATCTCCGCGAACTCGGCATATAGTCCACACTGGTCATTGTCGTATGCGCAGGTCCGTAGACAGACTCGTTCGTATCAGTTAGTATCAGTTGAGTGTCCATTAGCATCAGATTCAGATATGGGCTATCCTAGGATACGACGGACTATCCGTTGCAAGCACCTTGACTCTATATTCAGTTTTACGCAGAACCTATCAATGACTTATTGTTAGTAGGCAGCCCATGTGTTGGGTATGTTGTTCCGAAGGGATACAATTTTTTTATAAAACATTCTCGATCCTGCCAAGATTAGGTTAGGTTAAGGAAAGGGAGTGTGATGGTTGAACATCATTTCCACTCGGAGGCCAAAGAGCTAATTGTGAAACCCTTCATTTGTGGAGTACACATTCTTTTAACCTGTCCTATCACGTGGTGGCTGAAACCACCTCGGGCTCTTTATGAATTTTAAAAGATCCGATATATCTGCATTTACTACGTCCGCAGTCTGTGTGAAGTATTTATGGCCCAGCGAAGCTAGCCGCCGATTCTGGGCAGATCCTGCCAAACACTCTTATACATATAGAGGCATCTTCTCATTTCCAAACAATAATAAACGCTTTATGTTATACAACCGATTGATTTAATGTTTAAAAATGTTAACTTACAACTCTAAGTGTATCACTTTTATTTACTAGTCTTATTTTTATAGAACAGAACGTTAACATTG
Source organism: Merodon equestris (assembly GCA_958301585.1). Classification (NCBI taxonomy): domain Eukaryota; kingdom Metazoa; phylum Arthropoda; class Insecta; order Diptera; family Syrphidae; genus Merodon; species Merodon equestris. The sequence goes on from OY284413.1 coordinate 261,455,389, forward strand.
ACGTAATAAAAGTATATTTAGTTAGCCTTAAAAATAATTTCAAACTCGTACAAAACTCTATAAAATTACTTTACAAACAAATGATAGGCTGATTGATTATTTTTTCCGTTAAAAATACCTTGTTCGCGAAAACATAGAGATTGCACTTTACTCAAGCTAAAATGTATTTAAAACGTTCTTCTAAGGCTATACCGCTAAGGTACAAATCGATTTCTGTTAAGTTAATGCTTTTTCGATATGTGCCCCTTTTTCTTCAACTGACGCAAAGCACACTTTGCAGCCGTGCATTTTGCAATTCGATAATTCCGGCCAATACCACGAAATGTTCCCTTGCAAAATACCTCAACGGTCACTCTGACTCTCCGTCCATCGGCCAGTTTTTCCGGTTTTCTATGGGTTTCAAAAGATATTCGTAAAAGGAGATTGAAAAATAATTCTATTAATTACTTACCCAAATTTAGCTGTTTCCGGCTCCAACTCCAGTAGTTCACGAATCGGAGATTTCGGGACGGAGTTACTGAATTGTTCGATTTCTGGTTTCATCATGTTACTGTATATTTTCCAAACTGTGTCCAGGGACATGTTCGAATCAAGGAAAATCGCACCGGCAATTGATTCAAATACATCTCCTAAAGCCTTTGGCACTTCGACATCTTCCGCATCGTCGCATTCTTCTTCAGACAACAAGTAATACTAATTCGAAATTCGAAAATTAACAATATAAGAGTACAATGTCTCACAATGATTAAATATACCTCTTCGCTGATACTGTGTCCATTTTCATGTTGAATCCGAACGAATCTATCAATAACTTCATTCAGACCCGGTGAAAGATGCCTAAAATACTTATGGAAGCCGTGACGCACAGCCAACGAAGCGAAAATTGTATTATTTACTAGTGCGGAACGAAGATCAGTTAATGCTCCTGGGGAATGCTGACGTGGATCTTCATATAAATGTCTAGTGATAAGGTAATCTAAGACGGCATCACCTAAAAACTCAAGACGTTGATAGCAATCAGTTAAACGATTCGGCGAATAGCTAGCGTGAGTCATGGCTTGTAACAGATACGAACGATCATTAAAGGTGTAACCTATAGCGACTTCAAAATCACTATAACCGTCGAGCAAGGTTTCAAGTTGTGCTCGGGGATTTGGCGCGTATTCGAGTAATGGAGATTTCGGTGCAGACCAAGAGCCGTACACAATTATTTCGTCACTTTCCTTGCTGGGCTGAGTACTTCCAGGAATTCGAGGTTCATGTGGATCGAATTTCTTTACTGTGAATGGCAGAACGCGTATACCTAACCACGCCATAAAAAGTAAAGCTCCTCTGGGACCACATTCAATTAAATAAGCTCCAATCAATGCCTCCACGCAATCAGCAATCGATTTATCTAGAGATTTGCAATTATATAATTTTGGGTACAAAAATAGAATGGAAATCCATTGTACCTGGTATGCTGTGCTGAGTGACGAGGTTATAAGGGATTAAAGATGTGAAATCGAAATCGTCACCATCGCCACTGTCTGGTGTAAGACTCTCAATTGGATCACAGCATGTAAATGCATTATTGTTCTGACCACAATCCTTTAATTATAATACGGTTTATAAAGGCTTTCGATATTAGGAATAGTAAAAAGAAATCCATTATACAATTTATGTTAAGGGTGCGTCAAGAATGTACACCAATAAAGAGAAAATTCGTCCTATATTACAGTTTCTTTTCGATAAAGGTGGAAACTCAAGGCAGGCGGCTGAATAGTGTGTGGGGTATTGATATTGTCACCTGCAGTTTTGGTGTCGTCCATTCCTTTCCGATAATATCGATGTCCAAGATACACCACGCTCTGGAAGGCTTAGTGTCGATAATGTTGATACAATCATGGAAATCTTCGAGTCCTATCCTGATGTAAGCATTGTTTTGATAGTCCTGGAGCCAAACATTGGCGAACAACTGTTTGGAATCATTTGAACAAGGATACACAAAGAAGCTCGGGATATGAGAACTACACGAATTAAGGCAAAAAAAACGTCACGAACCGAAATTCTATCTGCGATGCGCTGATGAACCGTAACAAAATTGTACCATTTCTAAAGCGGGTGGTGACCAGTGGTGAAAATTGGGTCACTTACGCCAATTTCATAGACTTCTGTGTCCACAAAGGTATATCGAAGATTAGTTCAGCCGCAAAAACCGGCCTCGAACTGTCATCTGACCGCTCCCCCATTGTTATCACCTACCAGGCTTATTCATAACACAAGGCTTAACAACAAAAGAATTGTCGACAAACTTTAGAAGACATCATCATAAAAGACCTGCCACTCATTATTCCTCTAAAATATCCTGATAATCTAGAAAATGCAATAATTCACCTCAATGACACCAGAACACATACATGGATCTGATGATCCACACCAAGGACAACAATCCATATAATCTACATTTCCAAATCACAAACAAAGCCAATCAAATCACACTCACGACTAAAGAAAAATGAACTTTCACATGAAGCATAGTATTAAACCTAATAAAGGTCTGGGACATGATTTGATAGACGGAAAAATCCTAAAAGAATTGCCTCTACATGGAATTGTTTATACAGCGTGCGACATCTCATATGGGTCGATGTAAATTTCGAATAACTTCAACAATTCTCAACCGATTTTGGAAATTCAAAAACTTTTATTCCATATAGATCTTTACAATTTATTTTGATAAATTTTTGAAAACAATATCAATTAAGAGGTAACACCACTCTAGAGGCCGAAAAAAGGTGTAATTTTGCGGATTTTTCATGGGATTATGGGAAAAGGGATTGTATTGAAATTTACAGGGTTTATTCAACATATATTGAAGTATAAAAAAATTTATTATCGATTTCGTGCAAAATGGCGGCGCCACAGCGGATCTCCGATACAAGGTTTTTTTGAAGACGCTCCGCGGGCGTACCCATTCCTCGGCAACCGTGAACAAAAATCCAAAATTTTTTTGAAACTACATACTAATAGCTATCGAAGTACGTAGGATTTTTCTTTTTTTTCAATTTTTGTAGAAACTGTGCATATCTGAACAAAAAGTATGAATTTTCGACTAAAAAAGAGCAGTAAATTGTTAATAAAACAAGTAATTTTCAAAATATCAAAAAACGGCTACGTACTTCGGAGGAGAATATATATATGAAGCTACTGTAAAAATTTGAAGTCAATCCATGCAATAGTTTTGAAGCTACGAGTACGCCCGATTTGAAAAAAACAGTTTCGAGAAAAACGAGAAAAACATTGAACCCTGGTGGACTTCTCATAAACCACTATGCCCATAAGCAATAGAATTCGGCGCGCGCTCCGAGGCGTTGCGGCAGATTTAAGAATTAGACCCCTTCCACATTGAATTTCAATATAAAACCAATTGGATATGTTTTTTAAAGTCCTTAAGTATACTTTAAGCAAAAAAAAAAAATCGAATTTTTGAAAATCCTAGAGTGGTGTTAACCCTTAAATGACCGCCTTTATTGCCGATGCAAAAATGGGCTCGTTTTCGCGCATTCTCCATGACATTTTCGAACATTTCGGTCGAAATTTCTGCGATTTCCGCACGAATGTTTCTTTTGTTCTATTGTCTTCAGGCCGTTAGCATACACCTTGCTTTTCAAGTATCCCCAAAGAAAAAAGTCTGGAGGAGTCAAATCCGGCGATCTCGGAGGCCAGTCAATATCGCCCTTTTTTTATACCAATCTTCCAGAGAACTTCTTACGCAAAAGGTTCATTGTTATGTCCGCAGTATGGCATGTCGCGCCGTCTTGTTGAAACTAAATTTTGCCAGAGAGCGTAAAATGTGCCTCATCGGTCATCAAAATTTGCTGCCAGAACTCCGGCTCAGCATTAATAATTGCAACGACATTTTGTGCGTATGCCAAGCGCCGTGGCTCATATTGTGGCACAATTCTTTGTGTTATCTGCACTTTGTATGGAAATAAGTGAAGATCATCCTTTAAAATTCTCCGCAAAGTGGTCCCACTGATGCCTAACTGCTGCGAACGGCGCCGATATGACAAACTTGGGTCTTCTTGAACACTGGCCTTCACAGACTGAATAGAGGAGTTTGAACGCCGCGGACGTGGCCTAGGTTGTTCACGAGGCCCAACGACGAATTTTAATTTTTTTGGGCGCAACACGATCACGATATTTTGCACGATATGCACGTTGAGTTAGCACAATCGAGCGTTCATTTTTAATGAATGTTCTTTTGGTGTGAAGCGATTCGTGGTTAAAATTGTACTGAATTGGCGTTTCCAAAATGCTATGACGTATGAAAATCGGTTGACAATTGTTGAAGTTATTCGAAGTTTACATCGACCCATATGAGATGGCGCACTCTGTATTAGGAATCTATTCAACGTCATATTTCGAACAAAATTCTTCCCAAAAACATGGGCGGTAGCTAAAGTACACGCCTTCCCGAAAAAAGAAAACAAAAGTATATGGCTACAGCCCGATTTGCCTGTTACCAATCTTATCTCTGAAAAAATCATACACAAAAGGCTACAACCAGTACTCGACCATAGCAAAATTGTACCGAATTACCAATTCGGATTCAGTCAAAATCACTTGACTATGCAACAAACGCACATAACAAAAAATACTTTCAAGTGACTTAGAATTAACTTTACAAACTCAATAAATCCTTACTACTAAACTTTTACCTGCTACTTAAAAGCTAACTTGACAAAAGCATTTTTATGTAAAATAAGAGGACGAATACTCCACACTGCATAGGGTTCAAGCTGACGTTCCCCAGGGTAGCGTAATGGGGCCACTTCTTTACTTGATATACACAGCCGATATACCTATCCCGACAGCGCAGTACTTCTAGCCACGTTTGCGGACGACACAATCTTTTTGCAAGCTAGCAAAGACGTAACGAATGCAGACAATAAACTCCAAAGATATTTAAACAGCACCACTAAATGGGGAATTCAGATTAACGAAGAGAAAGCTTTCCAGGTAATGTAAACCACGAGGAAAATCGGCAAACAACAGAAGCATAAGAACAACTGATCACACCAAGTACTTTTTTTTTCTTTTTTTTTTTTTTTGTTGGAGGCTTCTACTATCTGCTGGAGCACTCAGACACAAGTACTGGTCCATTGTACTACCAGACAGACACCTTGTCTTTATTGTATTTTCCCCGTTGTCCGGAGAAAAGTGAGGAGGGGCTTCAGTGATGTTGAGCTAAGAGATTCGGCACCCACCACGTCGGCCCCAAGGGTGCGCCACCGTGCACGAGCGAAGGCGGGACAGTCGCAGAGAAAATGTTCCGCTGTGTCGTCCTCCTCGCAACAAGCAGCACAGGTAGGCGTCTCACTGATGCCAAGCACGTAAAGATGCCTGGCAAAAGTGTAATGGCCCGTAATGACGCCCGTTAGCCTTCTGCAGTCATTTCTTCTTAAGGATAAGAAGAATGTTGCGGACGTTTTACAGACGTCAGGGCGTACGCGCTGTAATGACCCAGTCATTGATGTCAGATTTAACCGTTGAAGCTGGTAGACCTAAGGCGGGTTCAGGCCCTGAGAAACTCTCCTCTGAGCCTTTTCTAGCGAGTTCATCGGAGATCTCGTTTCCTGGGATACCAGAGTGACCTGGAACCCATACAAGCCTAAGTGAATTAAGTCTTCCGACTTTGTTCAAGAAGGTCTTGAGTTCATGCACTAGTTTGGAGTTGGACAGAGGATTGGATACAGCTTTGAGTGCAGCTTGGCTGTCACTGCAGACACATATGCTCTTTCCCCTCCATCTGTGTTTCACAACATAGTGCATGGCCATTAGGATTGCGTAAATCTCCGCCTGAAAGACAGACGCATATTTTCCTAACGAGAAGTGCAGTCGAATGTTTTCGCGCTCAAAGAAAACTCCGGCGCCGGATCCCTGATCAGTCCTGGAGCCATCTGTGAAGATGCGAAGACATTCTATTCCAGGTTCAGTGTCTGGCCAAAGCCAGTCCTGACGCCAAGGAAATGTGACTGTGTAGTTACAGCGCAGTAGGATGGCAGGTGTCATTGCGTCAGAGGGCATATCCATGAGACAGTGATCGTAGGATATTTCTCTCTCAAGTACACTTTCACTCCACTGCGAGTTGTACCAAAGACCATTCCTCTTTAGGTGAGAAATAGTTTTCAGTGCACACCCTATATATATGTCAAGGGGTGGAAGGTTCATCATAGCATCCAAAGCAGCTCCCGGTGTGCTGGGGAAAGCCCCCGTGCAACTGAGGCAAACCGCTCTTTGGAGTTTGGTGAGTGAAGCCACAACGTGTTTTCGTGTCAGCCTGCTCCACCAAACAACCGATGCATATGAGATAATCGGTCTTACCATTGCCGTGTAGATCCAAAGGACCTTTTTCGGCGATAAGCCCCATGTTTTGCCAAAGGCACCTTTGCATTGCCAGAAAGCTGACAGCGCTTTGGTGGTTTTGGACTCAACATGTTTTGACCAGAGAAGTTTGTTATCTATAATGACTCCCAGATTCCAGCTTCCTTGGATATAGGGATGGGAATGCCTTTTAGCACCAGCTGAGCAATGCCAGTTGTTTTCCTCCTTCTCGTGAAGAGAACGACATCGGTCTTAAGAGGATTAACCGACAGCCCATTTCTCGTGCACCAGTCATCGATCACGTTTAGCGCCGCCTGCGCTTTGAGACAGACATTCGCTAAACATGAGCCGACAGAGAGAACAGCAACATCATCCGCATAGGCCTGGGCATAAATTCCAGAGGCATTGAAAGCATCTAACAGAGAGTCGACCACCATGCACCATAACAGCGGAGACAAGACGCCACCTTGCGGGCAGCCCCTGTTTACTCCAGACTTGACACATTGTTCGAGGCCTGTATCAGCGATTAGTGTCCTGTGCACAAGCATTGCTTTGATCCACAAAACCAGTGCTTCATCTACGCCATGCCGTCTAACCAAGTACTTAGGCATGGTCATTGACAGTGAATTAACATTGAAGCAACACATTTGGGGAACTTTAAAAGCGACAAGAGGTGCTCAGTGTTTGCCAATTACGTATCGTAATTTAAGCAAACGCTGTAAAGGACATCGGTCTAAGACTGTATCTGAACACATATTTATGGATATACCACAGTGAAGTTTATGAAAATCAACTGCCAGTTTTTTACCAATGGGGACAAGGTTTTCTATTTAGATTACCTTCAAAATTACAACAATGATCGTATAAAATAGCACATATTTGACCTAAATTGGATCTATCTAATCAAGCTAAATAAAGCCTTCAATTTCATGCAAACATAATGGATTTCTTTTTACTACACTTTATATAAACTTACATAAAGATGCCCGAGCTTTTCAGCCTTTTCTCGAACAAGTTCGCATAGCTCTTCACTGCTGAGTTGTTTGATATTCGGCAGGTCTGCCAATTTCCAGTGATGTGGCGGAATCTTTAATGGTAATTATACATATATATAAGTACGAATGACCCTTCATTGTTATCTTACCCTTGCTTTGATCAGCGTTTTTTCGAGCTCCTTTGGCACATAATAACATGGAGGTAACCAGTTGTCGTGCGGTTCGAATTTTGTAGCTATCATGCATTCGCCAAGCATTTTCTTCCTTCCCAAGCGATAAAGATTCAAATTGGCCACTTGTTTCGAACGCAAGTGACTTAATTTGCCCTCATGCACGTCCTCGTAGGTAATGTACAAATATGTGGTAATAGCGTACTTAAGAAACGAATCACCTATTGTTTCCAATCTTTCCAGATTTATGCCATCATTTGCATTTGACATCGTTAAGGCCTGAAGAATTATGCTAGGACTAGGTCCCGGATGGCCGACTAGCTCGGGTTGATAGTCAAAACTGAAATCAATACCCTGTTCACCACGGGGAATAGAATTGGACTGGGTCACTTCTGTTTTCTGTTTCGGAATATTCTCTTCGAAATTGACATATACGAGTTTTTCATCCGAGCATATCATTGGTGGAAGGTTGTTGTTGAAGTTATCGAAGAGATCACTGTTACCCTCTATATAGTACTTCTCATGTCCACCTATAGCCGCTAAATAAACTTTATTCAGATTTCTACAATCAGCTATTGTGAGCTGATAGTCTTGTAAATTCTTCTTTATCTCCACATAGTACGCTATCAATTGCTCAACATTTAAGTAAGGAAATAATTGCTGTATATTTCTGAGATTTCTCGGATATCTCTGCTCAGGCACAAGTTGCCTTTTAGGCAAGCATAGGTTTTGATCAGACCTAACTAGCATGCCCGATTGCTGAATTTCCTTTTTAAGCTTTTCGGTCGATACTAGGAATGCTTCTTCGGAAGATTTCAATTCGTACTCTATATTATTGTCGATGTTGCTGAAGTTAAATCCCACCTGGAGGTTTTTCTTACTTTGGTAATCGCGCTCATTCGCAATGGTATCCTGAATAATCGACAATTGCTTTTGTCGTTTTAGTATCTCGTCTTCGGTTTCAATTGCTTCCGCTACATTCTCAGAAGTAAACTCGATCCTAATCGGGCCATCGCTTTCGTCAGCGCTGCTTGAAAAAACCTCATCATCGTAGTCAAAACTGGAATTTAACGAATCGTCTGAGGCGTACACGAAGCTGGACGCCTTTTTGCGGTCCAACTTAGAAGTCATCGAATTTTCAATGTCCCAGAAAGTTGGAGATCCATATCGAGTCGATTTTTCCGGAGGAATAATTTCTAAAAGACATTCAATCACTTTTTTTTTTTTTTGATAATTAGAGTCGAAATTTAAACTTACCAAAATCTGTCTTACAAAAGCTCACATTAGGCGGTAAAAATTCAGAACAAAACTCTTCGTCTTCCATGTCGGTATCATCTGCACTTACGTTATTCGCCATATCATTAGACCATGTTCCAATCTCTATGAATGTATCAGCCTGCAACAAGAACATACGTTCTAGAACGACAATTACGATTCTTTGTCATTCCACTTACTTTTAACTTTTCTTCACCTTCCAATACAATTTCATTGGCCGACTTCTCTACTTTAACAGCTTCTACTTCATCTTGGACAAGTTTAATGTCCTCTTTTATATCTTCGTGTTCACTCACTATTTCCTCGTTTAAAATTAATGGAGCAGAATCAAATTCAGTCTTTAGCTCTTCCACATTATTCTTGGATTCCTTATTTTTCTTTAAAACTTCAGCTAAGCTCCAGCCAAAATCCAAAATAGGCCATTCGAATTGATCATCCTCAATTTCCATACACCCTAAGCCGATATCGAACGACACCTTCTTACGGATTTCATCCGCAAGTAGAAGACCATTAATCCTGTATAGAATACAGGGCAAGCAAACGGCTGTTCTCCAAAGTGAAGCCGGAAATGGATGAATGGTACACAGTTCCGGCACTAAAATCTGTTTTTGCTCCAAATTTTCTCGTTTCGCGCGTTTTGTTTCCTCCGAACTCGTTGGTAACGCCACACCCTTACGATTCACATATCGAGGAGTTAGGAAATTCAATCTAGCACTTGTGTGATCGACATCTAAAAGCGGTTGTTTGACATTCTGAACAATAATCCCGTACTTTTGAAAGTAATAATGTTTGAAGGTGTTATAGTTCTCGCCAGGAAAACAACTCAACGGTGAAAGTTGATGGCAAATTTCAGCCACGTAGAAGTATTGTGGTTGATCTTGGTTCCGGTACCAAGGCATTACTACAGCATCTTTGAACTTATCAGCATCGAACTCCTGGTTTTTTCTCACTTCGTCCGGAACTATCTGAGGCATCATGTTACAGTTTTTCGAAATGACTTCCAGAAACTCCCAGTCAATAACGACGTCGTTGGAATTCGTCTTGATCGTTGGAACAATGAATATACAGTTTTCTGTAGAATCCACGTCGAAGAGCATAAGGAACTTCTGAAGCCTCAATACATTACTGAATGTGTAATTGACAAATGTATTTATTTTGTTCACTTGATCTTCATTCAGTATTATTCGATCTTTAGACAGATCTATGGAAACTTTCACTTCTCCCGATCGTGTAAATATTGGAAATGCACTAACCTTTGGAATTTTTTTCAACGTCAATATTCCAAAGCCCTGCATGGCCTCCTCTGGTGGATATATTTTTCGCCCACGTGTGTTCTGCTCCTCGGGGATCGGACATTGCAAAGTCAGATTTATTAAGTACAAGTATGATGAAGAGCCAGCTGTAGGTCGGCAATTCGAGAATTCTGAAGCAATCTGTTAAACGTTTGAAATTATTTTTATTCAAAGTTGATTCATAACGAATTAAATTATTTTAAAAATAATAAAATGTAAGCTGCCTAGCTGCTAGGGCTTACGGCTATTTGAAAGGAAAAATTAGACAAGGTCTTCTAGATTAAGGCCTGATATTAATCTATACAACTTGTTTATATTGTCGTATGTGCCTTGGGTTGAAAGATGGGATAAAATTTGTTGGGCGTTGGTTTTGCTTATTAGATTAATCTGTTTGCATGAAACAAACGTTTGGTTTCCGTTACAAAAGTGGCAGAGTGGGGAAGTTTTTTTACTGATAAGACGCTCGGGAGCTAAGTTGGTGTGACTCATCCGCAGTTTCATATATGTTTTTATCTTTTTGGGTGATATGTTTTAAGGGTAGTTTGGTTTTTCAGTATTAGGGTTTAGCTGTGATAACCCAATCAATTAGATTTCCTTTTGTATTTCCATGTCGTAAGTACAATAAGTTTTTTGTATGTCCTTTTTTTAATGTAGGTGTAGAATGTGCTGAAGTTACTTTAATTTCTCTGTGTCTCAGGATTCACGCCATTTTTATCACATCATTTCTAGAGATGAGTTTATCATGGATGGATTCAATAATTTCACAACCGTTATTATTTTTACGTAAGAAAGGCTTGGACTTTTGCTTTGCCGACTGCAGTGTGGCCCTCTTGAAAACTCGAAATTTATCAGAAGGATTGAGAGGGATGAGGCAATGATATCGCATAGGTATAGAAGTGCATCGATAGTGCTGCTCTGTGTTTTTAATGTCACTTAACGGCAGTCGAAAAGGTTTTTTTTTCAGGTAACAAAAACACAAGTCTTCGAAAACAAGATTTTGAGGAGAATCTAAGTTGGAAAACAGGACGAAGAAACAGGCGAATGGAGAAAACTACACAATCAGGAACTCTCTTCACCCACTAGCCATTTCCGAGTAATTAAATCGCGGAGACTAAGATGGGCAGGATATGTTGAACGAATGGACAGTGGACGAACAGTCAAATGAATAATGAGTGGAAAATCCATAGAAAAAAGACCGCCATGAAGGCTGTGTCGTAAATGAGAGGGCAATATCAGGATGGATCTGGTAGATTTCAGCAGAACTCATGGCAGTGAGGCATGTTAACGAGCCTCTGAACTTCTGAGTTCCAAAGAGTCGGTAATAATATAACAAACGTCTGACTATCATTTTTTTCAGGATTTTATCTTTTCCTATACAAGGTAGAAGCGATATAGCACAGTACCCAGAAAGCAAAGAGGGGTATTGCTAATAATGCTACATCTCTTCCATGCATGTGGAATTATGCCCTGGTTAAATATTTCGTTAAATATAGTCAATAACCTTTTTTTTAAGTTACGGAACCATTTTTTTTTTGCATGCGATAAGATGTTCCTTTTAGATGGCCAATATTCTAATTCTCATATTCTATTTAATGGACATTCAATTAGAGCTGCGGAGGGGTTGATGATATAGGATAGAGTTGCGAGGTTGAATGTCCTCTTGTTTTTTCTGATGACAGTGAATATTTGCGTCAGAGAGTTCCTTTTTTTGCAAAAAAAAAAATGTCAGAAATTTCTTGAGAGCTCGTAATAGTCTCTGTTTCGTCTTTGTGTGACGGTTTTTACAATATATCAGTCGAGTCGTTTAGATTTGGAGTTTGGGTTGATGTTCGAAGTGAACTTACATTTTTTCTGCTTTTAAAGCTTTACATAATTGGGCATTGATTTTGAAGCGACTCCCGAGCTTTTTTTTCTTTTTTTTTCGCGGGGTTCGCTCAACTCTGTATTAGACAGGGGTACGACTTTTTTGCAAGTTTGTTGCAGATCTTATACATTTTCGTTTAAAGGCAACTATTACATATATCCATATGTGAGAAAGTTTTATGTGTTAAAACATTTGTCGGGCGATCGAGGATCGCAAGACCGGAGTTGTTGATTAAGAGTTCGACTGCTTTCCTATTACGAATGCTTAAGGTGAGGTTGAAAGAGTGAATAGGGGGTAGGTGATGGAGATACATTGTTGTTATTGATGACTGTGTTAATGGAAGAAGCGGGGTGTAAAGATGGGTAGTATGTTCGCGAAGAACCTGGGTATTATTATTGGGCTGTTTATGAGTTAAATTGAAAGAATTTTTCGAGGCTGTTAGAGAATTGAGTATTTATTTAAGAGGGACGGTGCCGGTTTTTTTAAGCTGATCATTGTTTGGGTTTAATTCATTGTAAATACTTTTGACTTCATCCAGGCTGCATTTACGGGCAGTTTTTATTTTTATCTTTTTTTGTCTTACTGATTATCGCCGTAGTTTGCGCATCATATACGGGTGCATTCTTCAGGTATGAATGATGAAAGGTTAAGTTGTAAGTTATACCATACAATGTTTAAGGTAGTAGGTGGTCGGAAAAGGTCAAAGGTGAATAAAGTTAAGCCGGTATCAATTTTTTGATTTTTTAAATTTGAAAACCTCAGTGTTTCACTTTCTGGAATATTATTAAAATATGGAGCACACAGGGCATAGTTTGGAAAGTGCTTTTTTATATTTAAATTATGATCGCAATTTTATTGTCTTGGCGAAAACAGGAATACTTTCATCTTGGAGTTGGGTTACTTGGTCGTACTAATCCTTCGATTGCTTTTTTCGAGCAAGAAAACGCTGGGGAAAAACGTTCAGGAGGAGATTATAATGAAAGAATATTCGTAGGTGTAGAGGAAAGGTTATTTCTTTTCGTTCTATTGCTTTTTTGATCAAGTGGCGGGTCTGTGTCAAGATCGCTAAGGCGATTGCCCGAAAGCAGGCGTGGCACAGTAGTCATAGCACTTTCCAACTGCAACTAGTGGCGAGAAAAGGGGCAATAAAAAACAAACTACAGGGCTCGTATAACAGGTATGTAGATAACCAGATCACACAAAGGAAAAGTCAAAACACAGACGGTTGAGTACTGTAAACGCATTACAATGGACCAGTACTTGTGTCTGAGTGCTCCAGCAGATAGTAGAAGCCTCCAACAAAAAAAAAAAAAAAAAAAAAACTGTAAACGCATCGGGTTAGTCGATGATTATCCTAAATTAAGTTTAGTATATTAAGTTACTTCGTTTTTCGTCTACTTACTCGTTTGTAATAATATTGTCTTCGTTTTGTCGTTCCCGGGCGAGGTTCTAAATTTTCAGTAACAATTTGTTCATCTAGTTTCTCGAGTTCGAAATCCTCCCAATCCGGTTCAAATGCTTTAAAACCCTCTTTCCCGATTGGCTGCAAGGCATTATCCAATTCACCTGATTTATGTAGTTCTTTACAAGCCTGCAGAGCTACCATACGCCTGGCAAGTATTCTAGTTGGCATAGGCAGACCCTAAATGGATATTAAACGCAAACATCAAATGATGACAATTTCTAGTATAACAGTGATGCACTTACAACTATGTCATATTTCACTGGCGAATTAATTGGAAGACGTAAGGTGTACTGATATATGTCAAATTGCTTGCGTTTCGTCTTGGCACATCTTGACAACGGGGTCAGTTTGGTAAATGTGTCACTTGGGAGTTTTGCACAATACTTGTTTATAAGGGCAATTGCTGATGATAAATCCACTGTAGCACCGGTAAGCAATTCCGGCAACGGTTTGTATGGGGCTATACAATTCGAAAATTTATCAGCCTCCTTGTGCTCATCTTCAGTTGGCTCAGTATTTGCGCAATTATGCAACAACATCTGTGAGGTGAAAAACAACGTTTTTTAAAGACCAAAAAAAAATCGATTGAGACATATTTCTTTTCGACCAACCTTTTCTATTTCGCGGTATTGTGCTAGAAGATCAACCATTTGATTCGTTGCATTTTCCATCTCCAATGACTGATTCTCGCACAGATTGTTTTCAAGTTCAGTTTTCGGCACCATGCATTCATATTCTTCCGTTTCGTCGCGCTCGACGGTGGAATTTTCTGTCTCGCAATTGCTTTGGGAACTTGTATCAAGGCTTGCTTTCTCTTTATGTATGGAACTTATCAATTCATTAAGTGGAATAAGCTCATAACAGTCATTAAAATTTTTCTTTTTTGACTTCTTAGTAGCGCTACTACTGTTACTATCTATCGATGTTTTGGAATCATTTAACGTACTTAAATCCGATAGATTTGCATCCGAGTTACAGTCGTTTGTACTCATTGAATTCGATACAGAAACGAGTTCTAAGCAGTTATCAGTTGAGTCATCATTTGTGGATTTGTTCGAACTGCTTGAAATGTTTAAATCCGCTAACTCAGTTGAATTCGCGGATTGATATGAAATATTGGAAATTCGAGGGCTCTTTTCGATATTCTTATTTAACTTACCAGTGCTTGCGGCCAAGGAACGTGCTATCACTTCGGGATTGAGAATTTTCACAGACGCACCCGAGGAATGTTCGAAAGTAATTGAATTCGACTGAGAATCATTATCCAAATGCATATCGCTCTTACATTGGATATAGTCTTTGGCATTTTTGGCTGATTCCGTGCAAATAATTCGATGCGATTTATTACTAAGTGACTCTGTTGTGTAACTATATTGATCTATTTTAAAAGTAGAGGCTACCAATATAATGTGGTACGCTTGTGGAGCCCGTGCTCTGCCTTTGCATTGTACGTAGCTGCGATAGGTTGCTGGAGGATTCCATCGAATAACAAGATTACATTTAGGTAGATCAATACCTTCCTCCAGAACCGAAGTGCCGATCAGCAAATTACAATCGTGTATTCGAAATCTTTTCAAAACCTCCTCTTGGCGCCGATGTTCGAGCTCCGCTTCTTTAGGCTCCGTAATTGGATCGGCCACGCGATCGGTAGTATATTGGCATTTTAAAAATTTCAGTAGCGGATCGTGGCGACTCATCTCAGCTAGTAAATCAAACAGAACTCTCGCAGTGTATTTACTATTACAAAAGATAATGCCACACAATGCGTCCGGGTCGTTGGAAGAATCCCGATTGTATCGTCGAGAAAATGGGCGCTTTTTATAACGGGTATTTTGATTTCTACGATTCTTTAACGAATTCATTAATTGGTGGTTCGTATCGTTTCTTTGATAAATCTCGCCATAGTTCTTACGATCGACCTGATACCTTGGTGCAGTTTCCTTCAAAATCGGATCGAGACTTTCTATGATGTCTTTCGAAACGGATTTACTTAAGTTTTCAACGGTCAGAAATGTGTGCTCTAGGTTTTGCTTCAATTTGTGAAAGTTTAGCTTATCAATTTCCTTCGTAATGTTTCCAAGCTGTTCGTTTTCGCTTACTGACTCGTCGGGCTTGAAAAGTCTTAGGATCTCCAACAGCCTCAGAACTTTTGGGCTTGAGAATCGTTCTATCCTCTCTCTTTCAGACGGCACCGCAAGAAACGCATGCTCGCATAACGTGTGTATTTCAAAAAAGGCCGACGTAACAAGACATAACAGAAGGTAGTGCCTTTCATATGGAGTTTTGATTTTTTGCTTTTCAATTTGATTGATTAAACTAACAGCTATTCTATCCGCACACCATGGTCCCATTTCGTGAAGCGACTCCAAAAATATATCCAAAAAATATATCGGCTCAGTTCTTGGATCCGGAATTCCTGCAAAAGTATTATTGCGTATGGCTTGGTAACATACATATAATCGTGGGAAAGATATACCTTTAAGTTCTTCCAAGAATTCGTCACTGTATATTTCTGAAGGATCATACCTATGGTCAATCAGAAAGGTTTTTCTTGTACAAGCTATTTCTTCCAAGATCTTTGTTAGATCGTCTTTTTGCATTGGACTGCATTGCAAGATGAATTCAGTTGGTTTTGAGCAATATCTTGATGCCGAAGGAGAAATTTTATTAGAATCCTACATATGCTTGCATGCACTTACCTTAATACAGTCACAATATCACTTGCTGTTTCGGCCTTACAATATACCATCTTCTCAAGAATTTCTAGCATAGCGTTCAAGTCCTCCGGTGCACAGCCAGCACTGTGGAGTGGGCCGGCTAATGCAAGAACCTTAGGTCTATTCACAAGTTGGCTATAAAATTCCCGAAATATCGAGAACATTTCGCCTTGTTCTTCAATTTCATGACAATCCTCCAGAACGATAAGATTGACATTATTAAGGTCGATTTTTTTCCTTCGCAATGAAACAAGGCATGTCTTTGGACGCAGAATTAATACTTGTGATTGCCCGAAAACTACTCCCCTCTCTTCGTTATCTTCGCTTTCCACCTTTTCCTTATACACACTCAAATCAGTCAGATGATAAATTAAGTTGAACGTCGATTCGCCCGGCAACCGGCTTAAATATATGCTCTTTTTCAACGGATTATGCCGAAGCTCATTTGCCTTTTCTTGAAGAAGTTTTAAAGCTATAAATTCTTTGGAAGATTTATGCCCGAGACATAGCATAATGTTTTTTTCAAATGCTGATGCAAGAAGTTCGACTTGGTAGTCTCGCGGCGTAAACGATGTCGTGTGGACAGTATCACTCCAGTGGAATGCCATTGTATTTTACTTTCTACTATTCCTCGAATTAAATTTTATTGAACAACTAGAACTTACACATTAATAGCATAACGATGAACTAAGTTCAGCCGAATCACTTAATCTATGTTGTAAAAATAACTTGCCAGCAGCAATAGACACAGGAACTGTCAAATGATTTTATTCTTTTTATTTGTTTACACTCGGCCGTGTTTAAGGTCGTTACACAATAGAAGGAAACATAAAAACCGACGTTACACCGCTAGTTAATGAAACCGTTTTTTTATTGAATTAATTTTTAAAGTAAATTGAAAACTACTATTCTCTATGTTCAAACTTTTGGAAACAATTAAGCGAGAAAATGCATTTGTGTTGAAAATGTATGAAACGCAATACAAAGGAAATCGTATTGTACAGAGGTTATAAATCTAGGTAAGGAACCAATATGATCTATAACCTTTTTTTATCTTATCCTTACAATTGATCTTAATCACATAATGCCCGGAAATAAGGACGCTGAAATCATTGATTACAAACACTCACTTACTAATCAAGAAAATAGATTTGCGGCAAATCTTTACTGGAACAACAAGATTAATCCTATGAAATTTAAAAACCCGAGTATGTTCCCGAAGATAACTTAGATCTTTAGCCGAAATAACCATAATGAGCTTAAGTCTTCTGAAACACCTTGAACAACTAACAACACCCAACTTTTTCGTGACCGAAGATCCGCAGGAAGAAGTTGAAGTAATGAAAGCTTCTTTCGATGAGGTATACAAGATCAATGAAAATATTGACCTGAATTACAAAGCGGAAAGCGAAGTAATATTACAAAAGTATTATCGTCGATAGGAGATTCAGGTTTATCGATCTGAAAGTTTGGATTTGACCTAGTTCAAGGACGACATCTTGGCAAATAATGGCGTTACCAATGGAAAGGTACACAGTCCGTTCATTCCGAAATCAGAGCTCCTAGCGATTTGCGAATCATTGAAGAAGAAAAAATCTGTTGGGTTTTGATTCTTAAACTCTTTCTAATTGAAACTGTGAAGATTTACGACACCCTATTTAATTATGCCCTGGTGATGCCACCCACCGCAAAAAGAGCAAATCTAATTATTAGCAAGGTGTTCGAGAAAATGATAAATAGGGCTCTGATCAAATGGATTGAGAACAAAAATATAATTACGGATAACCGATAATGGAACAAAAACGAAAACCCATTCACTTCAATTTGTTTGATTGATTGGAAAAATCCTTTGACTTTATATGGCTAGAGGAACTTTTTTTTAAGTTTGGTTGCCGGCTGGCATAAGCCTCTTAGACAGTTCATTGCTAAAAAAAACTGCAATAAACTTCCTACCAGATATTTGATATTAAAAATGTTTTGCAACAGGGAACAGAAAATTTGCCGATCTTACTTTACATAATTGCAAGTGATTTAATAGGTTCTCCACGCCAGGCAATTGTGTACACAGATGACTTAGTTGTATAAAGATCAGGTCTGAAAATCGATACTATTGTAAATTAATTATAGCTTGACGTCGATACGATCCAGTGGTATTCTAACGCCTGGAAATTAAATATAAATGTTCAGAAGTCAAAAGTTATTCTATTGTACTTAGAGCGCCGGCGTTTAGAGCTTTAAGGGGCATTAGGAAAACTGGCAAAAAGTTTTTGGATTACGAGGGTGGTCCGATAAGTACTTAGCCTACCAAAGGAAAACCAAAATTTTGGAGAAATGGCGATTTATTTTTCAATATAGTCTCCTTTTAGCTCGATACACTTGACCCAGTGATGTTCCAACTTCTTTAACCCGTCTGAAAAATACGTTTTCTCGAGGTCTGCAAAGTAGGCCTCCGTGGTGGAGATGACCTCCTCATTTGACTGAAATTTCTGCCCGACGATTGACTTTTTCAAGTTTGGAAACAAAAAGAAGTCGCACGGGGCCAAATCTGGAGAATACGGTAGATGGGCCAGCAGTCCGTAGCCCAATTCGACCAATTTGGCCGTGGCGAGGGCGGAGGTGTGAGCCGGTGCGTTATCATGGTGGAAGAGCACTTTTTTCTTCGCCAAATGTGGCCGTTTTTTTTTCAATTCGGCGTCGAATCGGCCAAATAATTTGGCATAGTACAGCCCTGTGACCGTTTTGCCCTTCTACAGGTAGTCGATGTGGATCACACCTTGTGAATCCCAGAAAACGGTGGCCATCACCTTTCCGGCTGATGGGACAGTCTTCGCCTTCTTCGGAGCACGTTCGCCGGGTGAAGTCCACTGTTTCGACTGTTCCTTGGTCTCTGGTGTGTACCAGTGGATCCATGTTTCGTCGACTGTCACGAAACGACGCAGAAACTCCTTCGGATTGCGCTTAAACAGCGTCAAACACTGCTCTGAAGTGGTCTCACGGTTGCGCTTGTCGGAGTGAGCAAACGCGGCACCCATCCCGCCGACAGCTTTCTCATGTCCAAAATTTCAAGCAGTAATGACCCACGCGATCTTTTGAAATGCCTACTGTCTCAGCTATCTCGCGCACCTTCAATCGGCGGTCTGCCAATACGAGATCGTGGATTTTTGTCACGTTATCCTCCGTGGTAGCCGTTTTCGGGGCACTTGGACTTGGCTCATCAAAAACCGACGTGCGACGATCGAATCACCGACCGATATTGCTCTTTTTCCATTTTTCTAAAATCCGCGGACCCTCCCGCTTTCACACGCGGTCAAAACAAAACAAAACGAGTTCGATCTGTCTGAAATTTCGACAGTAGGCGTCTACTAGAATGTACTACACGATAGTAAGTTGCTCTTGCGATACTGGCGCCACCCTTCCTATACTTCCTATGTGTTAGACAATGCAATGCAAAAATTTCAAGAAAATCGGAGGTGAGTATTTTTCGGAACTTTATCCACAATTTCTACCTTGCCCTTATAGAAATTATTCATACGGATTACAAGAATTGTAAGATATGATATAAAAGAACTAGCTGTGTGTACCCGCTTTGCTGGGTCCTTTAGATGATAATAATAAAGCAAATTTAAAAAAAAAAAAGTAGATCTTTAATTCATGTTCACTTAACAAAACTTTCTATAATTCAAAATGGAAAACAACAAATTGTAAGAAAAAAAACAAATAAAACAAAAACAATTTCAATGTCATCAATTTTGCACATACAACTTTAGGGTATGCGCCCCTTATTGCGCAAAACTTTTTCTACACGTTTTGTCAGAATTTCCACCAATTTCTCTATAATTTCATTTGAAATACTCTGCCATTGCCGCACTCGCTGTCAAAGATCTTCCAGGTTAGTTGGAGTTGATCGGTATTGTCCCAACCATGTTTTCACGATTGACTACAAATTCTCAATCAGATTGAAGTCGGGACTTTGGGCCGGCCACTGCATTAGTTTGAAATTTTGTTCGGTAAGCCATTCCCCCATTATTTTGGACGTGTGCTTTGGGTCATTACCGTGTTGAAATATGACCTCCTCTTCAGGATAAAATTGGGAAGATGTGTCTACAAGATACGCAAATAATCATCTTTTCTCAATATTTCATTAATTTTTTTGAAGTGGTCCAACGTGCTACCATGTGAATCAACCCCACACCACGACACTTCCCTCACCGTGCTTTACTTTTTCCTTAACATGGTGCCTTTGGATGATTTCCTAAGGACGGCACGGCGCCAGCAATATTGTTTACCGTCGGACTAAATCCGATTAAATGTTGATTCGTCTGACCACACTACACGTCAGAAACCAAAAATGGTGGTTTCTGCTACACGTTTGCAGTCATTTGCTGTCCAATTTCTATGTTCTCTCGCGAACTTCATCCGAGCTTTAATATTTTTTTACCAACAATGCAGGTTTCTGTTTCTCTATGTTTATCACGCTCATATCGTTGAGCTGTATACTATACTGAAATGCATATGTTTCTTTGCACACACATACGTTTTTCAATTTCAACCAAATTTCATAGAAACCATATATAAACCAAAGATGTGTGAAATTTTGGTTGAAATCGGTAGCCTTGTCTCAAGTTCAAAATTTTTTGCACTAAAAAGAAGGCATGAATGAAGGCTTAATTAACAGAAGTCAGACCGGCGTTTATGTCTCTCGTAAACAGTTTTTACGTTTCTTGCAACATTTGAAACAAATGCAAAATGGTCTTTAGAAAGTGGATTTAATTATATTTCCCTGACTGTAAGCACTTGTCTGACATGACAAATGTCACTTCAATCGGCTGTCGCAGTTGCCGCCAGGATTCAACTTTCAATTTTCAATTTAAATAGCTTGACAGAAGTGACTTGGTTTCTACGTGACTTGTTTTGTTGTTATTACGTGTTTGTTTAAAAAAAAAAGAATCAAGAAATGTTCCACTAGTTACTAACATTTTAGAGACAGAACAACCGCTCACATGGCTAGTGGCAGGAACTCTTCGAAGGAGGCTGATTCGTGGATTCACTTAAAAGATGAAGATGACGACTTGTTTTTACTTAACGATAGTGTTCATTTGAACACGTCCTCCTTGCGAAGCGACGAAAAATATTTAGGCTTCGACAACAATGTCGGAGATACTTGGATTTATCCAGCTAATTTTCCTGAGCGGGCATATCAATACAATATAGTACAAAAAGCTTTATTCCACAATACCCTTGTGGCCCTGCCTACAGGTTTAGGGAAAACTTTCATCGCTGCGGTGGTTATGTATAACATGTATCGATGGTACCCAATGGGCAAAGTTATTTTTATGGCACCAACCCGTCCATTAGTGGCTCAACAAATCGAGGCGTGCTGCAAGGTTGTGGGAATCCCCAATACTGATTCTGTAGAGGTTACTGGTAAATTAAACAAGGCAAATCGAGCCCAATTATGGCAGTCGAAACGGGTTTTCTTCGCGACTCCACAATCAGTTCTCTCCGATATTCAGGATGCAGATGTTAATTTTCCCTTTCAATCAGTTAAATTAATTGTTGTCGATGAAGCCCACCGGGCAAAAGGTCGGTATGCTTACACGGACGTATTAAGCTGCGTTTGGAAGAAAAATAAATATTTTCGAATCCTCGGGCTTTCTGCTACTCCTGGGCGTCGTAAAGAAGATGTGGAAGATGTAATTCGCAATCTTTTCATATCAAACATCGAAATTCGCACAGAGGAATCCGTCGACGTGGTATCGTACGTTCATAAAAGACATCTCAAGACAGTAGTGGTCAAATTAGGGCAACGTTTGACCGAAATTCGTGATGAACTCTTTGCCATTGTTGATCCATATTTGCGGAAACTTATCGAAAACCGACTAATCACAGGAAGACCAGGCAACATAAGCCGAAACTGGTTAGTATTGGAGCATAAGAAATTTCGGGAAAATCACGATATCCCTCAAGCTCGCAAGCAGGAACTGAATACAGATTTTAATATCTGTATAAGTCTGTACTACTCAATTGAGCTTCTCGAGCGCCATGGTGTCCGGGTTTTCCTTAACAATTTTGAACAATTTGATGATAATGCCGTCAAGTTTGTGATATTTGCTTGCCCACAATTGCGGCAGCTTATTGAAAAAGTTCGTGCTGATGTCGGACCTGATCCGTTTGCATTTGATGATCAGTCAATGTTGAATGGAGAGATAGCTCCAATACCAAGGCACATCGATTTCGGCCATCCAAAGTATGAAATTGCGAGAGATCATATACTGGCTCATTTTGAGGTGACTTCATTTGAATTAACGGCTTTAATTTATTAATTTTTTTTGTTTTCCAGTCTAACGATAAATCTCGTTCAATTGTTTTCTGCGAATATCGCGAGTCTGTCATGCTGATGCACCGGCTACTCTTACAGCATAGACCGCTCATAAGATCCAGGATTTTCGTTGGTTAGATCTTATCATGTTCGCTATGGCATTTCGTTATTGATATGTTGTTTCTTTTAGGTCAAGGTGGCACTGGCTCTATACGAGCTGTAACACAAAAACAACAAATGAAAATTATGAAAGATTTTCGCAGCGGGGAGAGTAACATATTGATCGCTACATCGGTCGCAGAGGAAGGCATAGACGTAGGTGAAGTGGATTTAATAATTTGTTTTGATATCAACACTACAAATCCAACAAGGCTGGTGCAAAGAATCGGCCGGACAGGACGAACAAGCGAGGGTAAAGTGATTCTACTGGCTACAGAAGGTAAAGAACAGGCTATACTAAAGGAAGTGCTCTTGGAGCGAAATAGAATCAATAAGTATATCTCTCGACCCAATGAGTTTGCTTCTACATTTTACAAACATTCACCGAGAATGGTTCCGACAGAGTTCAACCCAAAATGCCAGAAAACTTTCATCCAGCAACAAGAAATACAGATATCTCCGCAGAAAAACAGATCCGACCGCCCAAAAACCAAGAAGCCAAAAACAAAGAATGCATTGGTTTCCAATGCGAAACCACAGCTAGACTTAAGACATTTTTTCAAGCTGAATCCAAATCTCACCAACGAAGAAAAGCTCACATTCGAAGTATCAATGCCACCAGTCAATAAATCTAATCACAACAGTCTGTCTAATGTAGAATTATCTCAATTCGACCAAATGGAATTTTCTCCCCCGAAATTAAAAAGCGTTTGTAATAGAAATATGACTAAAGTTGCTAAATTTATAAGAGCCAATCCCCAAACGCAAACAGTTCCAACGAAACAAATTATCACTACGAACAGACTTTCCAAGACTTCTTTGCACTGTCTAATCGATTTTAGTCCAGATTTTTTATCTAATCTCTGGTCGCAAATGCAAGATCTTTGGAAAAAGGGAATTGATGAAACAAACATCCCACTTAAAGGAATAACTCCAGATGAACGACAAACTATGCGAGCCTACTCACAAGTTGTAGATGTTCTTGGTTCTAAAGAAAACGTTAAAAACGTCGTGAATAAAAGGCATGAGGCAGTGAAGCCCTTGAGCTACTCTATTTTAAAAGAGAAATACAGATCGATTTTTGGAGACTCTTGCTCTGCTAGCATATGCTGCAGCAACACCGAATATCTGTTGAAAAAATGGAAGAGATTGGCTCATATTAAGGCACCAGAGCGGCAATCGACTAATAGTTTTACAGAATCTATTATATACGAGGAAGACGATTTGTCCGATAATTTCTCGAAAAACGAAGAAAGCAAAGAATGGATCGTGCATTCAAAATACATGAGCCAGTGGGAAGACCAAGAAAGTAATATCAGTAAAAGCAATTCAACGCCTAGATTAGATATGGCTGGCGAAAATAGAAAAACGTTAAGCGCACACAATACCCAACGTATTTCCATACAATCTACACCTTTTCAACCAGCTTCAATACAGAAGCCCCTCCAAAGCTTTATCGGCACTCCAACAACAAGTAAAGATGTTTCTTCCACATCACATCCGATCGAAAAGATAAAATACGAGCAAAATATTGAAGGTCTCTCGAACTTTTTTGATGATCAGTTCGACGACATGATAGCAGCAAACAGTGGCATCATAGACTACATTGAAAACACTCTCCATACTCCACCTGAAAAGAGCCAGTCATGTGTATCAACAGACACGAGAGCAAAACATGCTCAAAACCAAAGCACAAGTGCCAATAAATCTACAGACAATACAACTTCCTTAGAGGATAACTGCAATGAGATCTCTGTCAATGATAACGAAATGTGTTATCTTTCTAATAAAACAATCCATAGCAATGGTATTAGAGTAGATGTGGAAGAAAGTCCCAGGCATTCGAATAGAAAAACCGAAAAAGTGGAGCGAAGATCATCCCCAGATCTATTTGAAGATCTTGCCGATTCTGTTGTGACGAAAAAATCATCAGTCAAGGCGAACACAAACGACCACGTGGCAAATACCTCTCCATGTCTTCTTACAAGGAATGCACTAACATGGAGGGAAATTCGTTCAAAATATATCAAAGACTCAGAATCAAAGAATGCACACGGAAATTCTGAACTGAACGAAAGTGCTTCTCATATGCCACTGAAAGCTAAACGAAGAAGAATAATTCTAAGTGAATCCGACAATTCAAGCAATGAGGCAAAATCACCAGAAAAGTCGAATGTAAATCCAGGCGATCGTAAAGTACTCGTAAGTCCAAGTATCTTACTAATAACATTGTTTCACTGTTTACCCTTAGACTGTTAATAGGACGACGAGACCCAAATTAAAGAAAAAGTGCAGCAATATTTTCATTGATGACGAGGCACACTTGAGTGGTAGTGCAAGTGAAGATGAAATGGAAAACACCGCCGGCGATTACATGTTGGATTCAGTTGTCGTTCATGATGATGAAGCGGAGAACGATGCAACGAACATGATGCAGATCTACTTGCAGTCAGTGAAGTAATACAAGACATACATACATCAGATTCTGTGTGATACCTCTGACGGCATTGTTTTTGCTTATTACAGGAGCCCATGCAGGAAAGGCAATTTCAAAATACCAGAACGGCGGCGATTTAACGACGCTTCGAAGATATTTTCACAAAATAACTTCGAAGATAGTCACTATGTTAATGATTCGTTTGTCGTATGTGACGAAGAGCCTGCAATTGAGCAACTGTCTTGTCCATTAGAAAGAGCCGAGGAAATCTTACGGAACAAAAGACGAGCTAAACGAAAAGCTAAACGACTTATTGATTCCGATCTCAAACTGCCAAAGAAACGACGGATCTTACGAATTAGCAACAGCTCCGATGAGGAGTAATGCAAGAGAAAAACACAGACTTGTTTAAAAACATACTTTAATAAATTTATACTTTTTATTTCTTACAATTGCAACGGTTTTACAGAAATTGATATGCTTCTTAAGCATACTAGAATAATGCGGAGATTGCGCCGGGCGGGTAGGCATAAAATTACCCCTTTTGGGCCTTTGCTTTGCTTTTAACCTTTTTCACTCGCTTCAGGCCATCCATGTTGCTTTTCATAAACTGCGCATACATGGACATCATTTTAGGAACATCTTCCTGCTTCACAACAGTAGAAATCTGCAAATGATAAATGTTAAATTTATAAGAGAGTACTCGTATATAACGTAAAGTGTATAAAGTTCCTTTCTCACAATATATGACCAGTCTACCCTAACTAAGTGCAAAGATACATATATACTGCCATCGGTTCAAAACAATAAGGATTTTTGTAACTTTGTTAATTTTTTTCAAATCATTAGAAATAGAGTTTTTTTCAATAAGGACATAAAAAAATGTATTTTATTCCAAATAGATATTTAAACTTTTTTCATGATATGTCGATATCAAAAGGTCAGCCAAGGTTTACATTTCGTACTTGTAAAGTTCACCAGCGAGTCACGTTCGGGAATTATTAAGGATTACTTACGCTTACTCCAATTTTGGGTCATAATAATTATCCCGCCAGACGGACTGTGAGTGCTTTATGATTAGTTTGAATAAAAATATTTACGGGGGGTGCTCCAAAAGTAGCGATAATCGGTTACTTTTCTGCTTGAATTTCATTGAAATTAATGAAAATGATTATTTTTGTTATCATTACTTTTGGATCATCCCGTATTATTGATTCTTCCCGTGCCAGTGAGACAACGCACTGGCCGAAGTACATACGATACCGCACCCTTCTCAAGAATTGCGCATAAAAATATTGGGTTGTGCCCTTATAAGATGAGCATAACTCGAAAACTAAAGCATCTAGATTATTTGTACGGAAATCATGTAATCACGAAAAACGATTGACCTCTTCGCTCATGCGATTTAACGCCGTTGGATTTCTTATGGGGTTACGTTGTAGATTTAGGTAATCAGACAACAATGTTAGACTTAAGGAACATTGTCGAAAGCGAAGCTGCGGACATTCTGGCCGATTTGTGTTAGAGAGCAGTGGAAAATTGACTCCAAAAAATCAATCACTAGAAACATGATCACCGTGGTCATAGAAACGAGATCGAATTCCAAAATTAAATTTAACATGCATATATTTATACATTTATGCTAGAGTTGTGCCGAATAGTGATTTGGCCGGAGACCGGATACCGAATATTCGGCCTGCAGCTAGGCCGGATAGCCTAATATTCGGCGGCCGGATACCTGCCCAAATTAAAAGTATAATAGTATAAGACCGGTAAAATTAAAAGCAACTTAAACAACTTTATTTCCTTCTCCTCCACGAGATATTCTTATTTTTTACACAGCAAATATAAAGCGCATTTGTTGTTCCTCACTTTTGACGCTCACATATGTTTCATTACATTTTCGTACCCATGTTTACTCGCACGTCGCACTATCTCAGAGTACTTATGTTTTACTAAGAAAACGGAGATTAAAAGAAACAGAAAATCAACTCAAGCACGTGCAAGCGTTAAAAGAAAAACGATATTAAAATAAACTGAATAAATCCGTTATCCCGTTAACTGCAGACAAAATAAATGTTCTGTCATTTCATTTACTGGATGAAGAGTGAAGACTGAGACTGGTAGTTGAGAAGAGAAGTTTATTACTTGTTGGATTTTTAACAAATATAGCTAGTATGTACTATTTTTGACCACAAATAATTATTTGTTTTTGGATACTTATTAATTACATTACTTATAGAAAATATGTCAATGTCGACAGTTACGAACAGTTAAGATCTGCGATTTGGAAATATTTTAATGTTTGCGAGGAGGAAAAAAAATTGCTTTATGTTTGCTCTGTAAACTTAAAATATCTCGTGGATAGAGATTCAGATAAGTTTTGTGAAGTTGCAAGCGTCGACACTGAAGCGGAACCCAGTCCTTCTACAAGTGCTTCAATTTTGCTTAAAAATAAGAAATCAACTCAGTTAACTTTAACAGAAACTTTGGAAAGAGAATCAACTTGGAACATTAATGATGCGAAATCGAAAGAATATCATTATTTGATTGCGGAAATGATTGCTTTAGACAATCAACCCATATACATATATTGTGGAGCATGTTGGCTTTAAAAGGTTATTGGAGAAAGCGTTGCCTCGTTATAAAATTCCATCTCAGAAATATATATCTGAAAAAATTATTCCTGACGTATATAATCGAATGCACTCTAAAATCGAAGGACAAATCACAAAAGCTTCTGTGATTTCTGTAACCTCGGATATATGGACCTGTCGAAACAACAATAAAAGCTTCTTGAGCTTTACAGCTCACTGAATATCTTATGAATTCAAATTAGATCATGCTGTACTCGCAATAAATCCTTTTGAAGGATCTCACACAGGAGAAAATGTTGCGAAAGAGCTGAATGCAATCGCAACTGGCTGGAATATAAATGAATCGAAAATACATCTCCTTGTTCATGACAGTGGAGCTAACATGGTGAAAGGTGTAAGAGTCGGTGGATATAGATGTTTCATTCATTCGCTACAACGAGCTATAAATGAAGCTTTGAATTCTCAGCCTGAAGTTTGGGAGATGATACAAGCTGCACGACGAATTGTTACACATTTCAATCATTCGAGCTTAGGTCAAGAAAAATTGGTAGCGCTTCAGCTAGAACTACATTTGCCACAATATCAATTAATCCAAGATATTAGTAAACATTGGAAGTTTACTTATTTTTTGCTAGAACGGTTATTGGAACAGAAGCGAGCGATTTCTCTCTACATAGCTGACCACGATACATTATATAACTTGGCAGCGTGTCAGTGGGATCTATTGGAACAGTGTATAAGACTTCTTAAACTTTTTGAAGAAATAACGAAAATAACTAGTTCTGGTCTTTCTTGCATCTCAGAAGTAATACCACATGTTGCCACATTAATAAGAAATCTTGAAAAAGAGGAAACTTTACGAAAAACCTACAATTTAATTGACATGATTGGTTCATTGAAGACTGAACATAAAAATCGATTTAATGGCCTTGATGAAGATTTAAATTACTTGCCAGCAACTTTTCTGGACCCAGGGTTTGAGACAAGTTTCCTTGGACCGGTTCAGGCTGAGAGCGCCCGCCAAAGAATATAGTTGGATAGTTTACAAATGAGCTGTGATGACGAATCATTAAGTAGTGAGGAAACAGGAGATTCACCCTGTAACAAAAAAAAAATAAAACTGGTGCTGATGATGAAGATAATATTCATGAGACGTTTTGGGACTGTTTTAAAGAGATTGCGGAAGGCAATAGTCAGATTGAGTTATCTGCCAAAAGTGATACCGCCAACGAGCTTGATTTATTTCTGAGAACAGTTAGGCTTGAACGGAATAGTGACCCTTGGGCTTGGTGGTCAGCAAATGAAAGGCAGTATCCAATTTTGTCCAAATTCGCCAAAACTTATCTTTCACCTCCATGTAGCAGTGTATATAGTGAGAGAATGTCGTATACGAAAACAAACGTAATCCTTTATTACCCCTGAATGCAGAAAAACTGATTTTCATTCACCATAATTTGGCTCTAGTAAATTTCCAATATTAAATTGCTAGACAAACCACCTATTTATTATATGTTAAATAAAATCAATCAGATCAAAAAACTTGATATTGTTTTGTTTGTTTTTGTTTTACTAAAAAAACGACTATCCGGTATTCGGCCGAATAAGATTATTCGGCTTAGGCCGGATATTATAAAGGACGCCGGATAGGCCGAATACTTACCGGATATCCGTCACATCTCTAATTTATACATTTCAGTCTGATACTCAATTATTCCGTGCTTTATTGTTGTCCTTATTAGAAGACTGTACTTTTTTGGGAAATTGTTTTTACCGCCGTTACCCCAGCATGGCATTGTATTGCCGTATTATCATATACGCTACCTACCTATATAATGCGTATTGGTGATTCTCCTCAATAACTCGTACTGAAATGCGAATTAGCCAAGTCCCATCATGCTTAGAAGCCGAAATAAAAATATGAAGAGAAAGCATGCTTAGGATGACTGTTAAAGCGTAAGTCGGGAGGATATGATAACCCTCCAAATTGTGTACACACAAGATTGAAGCATGTTGATGTACTAAGATTGTTGCGAGGTTAGAAACTTGAGCCGATTCTGAATTCATATCAAAATGAATTCAAAGCGGATTCACTTATAAGCTCTCCGGTTAGAGACTACATATCATATTCCCATTTTCTGCCCTCAGTACTCCTATTGTTAGTAGTCTAATCTTCGAACAATGCATATATGTACATGTTGATTTGTTACTTATTTAAAAAAAAATGTTTCGACAAACTACCTTTTTGGATTTTGTTTGAGCCCGTATTAAACAGGAGAATTCTTCAGGTTTAGGCAGTGCGGGTCTTCCTTCGCGAGGTTCTGGCTTATTATGACCATCAACTAGGAAGTAAAATTTACAGAAATAATTCAGACTTGTTTTCGTGGCTTACTTACACCGTTTAAATGTTACCGTGAACGAAGAGTCATTTTTAGCAGCCACAGCAAACTTTTCCAGCCTTAAAATAAACTGAACGAATACACAAAACGTAAATTCATATTTTTATTAATAAAAATCAATTTTACCGATGAATTGTCTAATAAAACCATTGTTCAACTTTAACATTGAAATTTGGCTGATGCTGTTTAAAGACAGAGTGACACCGCGAATCAATTGACATGAACGTGTCAAGAAAACTCAACGAAACAGAAAATATTTACTCGAAGAATGGTGCGTTTGCATTGCAGAGTCTAAAAATGGCAATATTAGTTCATTTAATTTGGAATAATATTTTTTAATCGGAATTTATAAAATACATAATATTGAATATACAGAGATATAACATAGGCTTATCACAACAATATGGAACAATGAAACTAATCCCGATGAATGGAAAAACTAGGACATCACTCCCATCTTTAAAAAGGGTGGCCGAACCCAATGCAACATTTACCGAGGAATATCACTGCTACCAAGATGTTTCTTTTACGTACGATATATAGAATGTATGATAGTGGCTGAACAGTCAAAAGAATAAAAGACCACCAGCTAGAAGAGATGAAACAGAAAAGCGAAATATGCAAGAAACACTCTTATGTTAAGGAGGCTTGGCGAAAGGTTGTAAAAGAGGGACTTAAAGACTACCAAATGGCCGGTAATTTTTTTTTTGCATAGAGGAGTGTGAGAAACGTTAATGTGCACAAGAAATGGGCCCGTTCTATTTCAAGTAGTATGGTAATCAAACCCAACGAAAATCCATCACAACACCTTATCGTCTTGACACAATGCACTTCAGAGAGGTGTCATTTTCTGTCCCAGGGAGGGGAGAAAGCCGTCTTTTCCATTTCGTCTTCTTTTCATATTTTCTTTTTTCTTAGGGCGGATTCGAAATTTGCGCGAATTTTTATCCAGTTCGCGTTGCTCGAGACCAACTTCTGGACCACGTTTTCTAGGGAGATGGGACCTACCTCCACCTCTAACCGGCTAAGCGAAAAATAAATAAATAAATTCGTGCTGAATGCACACATTAAGCTTGTGGATTGTAGACGCAATCCACCATGTGAGGAATGGTTTACGTCATATCATAGGTAATAAAGGTTTAGGGGAATACTAACAAAATTGTGTCATCCGTGATGACGACACCACCGACTTTAACGTCATCGATCGGAATGTTATTATGTTATTTGGTTGAATCAGAGATAATAATATGTCCTTCACTGGTATAATCTATGCCACGCGGCATGTGTTTTGGCCTATGACGGAATAGATTAGTACGATTTTGTGAAGAACCATGGTATTTAGACGAAGCTATCTGTGAAACGTATGTACGTTTGGGATTTTTTTTAGATAAGTAAGTAAAGCGAAGGTTATCTTCTCAGCAGTTAACATTGATATTTTATAAGATTTACATGAATGCGAATTTTGCCCACAAAACCTATTGAACATACATAATATGTTCGAAAATTGATTTTGTGGGAAAAAGAACTAGGGGGTGACAATTTGTATCCTTCGACACCGTATGGTTAGAAGGTCTGTTTTATAAGCCCACCAGGTTAGGCATGCCAAGTCGCCTTCTTTGCATGACTATGGGAACGAAGTTTGTTTTTAAATGTGACAACATTATTTCGAGCAGGATCTTTGACATTAAAAACGGCTTACAACAGAAAGCGATTAATTCTCCGATACTGTTTTACATCTACACAAGCAAGCTTATAAGTTTTCTCAACCATTCAATAGCGTATGCAGGTGATTTAATAGTCGGAAACGATAATGATTGGGACTCCATTGTAGAGGACATCAAGGGATACCAGTAAGAACTGGAGAAAATTCGCGATCATTGACAGCCATAAGCGGTGAAGCTCGATTTGATGTCTTGGTATCTGGCCAGTATCTACATATACATATTTCAGTAGATAGTGGCGACAAAATAAATAGCATAGTTACATGGTATCCACTAGTTATGCTCCAAATCGTCTAAGCACAACATAGTTAACATAGTTTTAGAATTTACAATGTGTAGCTTTTCTGTAAGTTTACGTTTCATGTTGCCATTTAAATCATACCTGGTTTTTAAAATTAAATTTTCATTTGTAAAAAAAAAAAAAAAAATTTTCATTTTGTAAAAATTGGCGGCTTAAGTGAGGACAATTCAAATAGCACACCTTTTCCTGAGTAAGTAATAATAAATAGATCCTTTTGCAAAAAATGCCGAGTATTTAATGAATTAGGTACATCAACATCACTATGAGTCGAGGAGATCATTCCACGGAAGAATTCCTATATTCTTGCTATAAGAATAGAGGACACTCCAATGCAGATAGAGCCCGAAAATTGGAGTGCTCAAGGAAAAAAGTAATTAATACCATCCAACATTGCAAATAAAAGGATCGGGTGCGAAACACCACCTCTAGAACCGATTCGACCATAGTTCGTTTGAGCAAACTCAAACTCGGTCCATGTTTGACAGCTCCTAAAATAAAGCTAAAAATTGAACAACTAAATGGAAACGTATCAGTAAGTACAATTAAAAATCTCCTCCGAAAAAACAAATTGTTCGGACGTATTGCTAGGCACACACCATTGGTGTCAAAACGTAATTTGTCCTTCCGTTTGGAGTTTGCACGCGATCATGTAAATAAAGATCCCAACTGGTGACAAATATTAGAATTAGACCGAAAAAAATATGTAAGACCCGGGATAAGCCAAGAATTCAACTCTAAGTTCACCATAAAAACGGTGAAGCATAGTGGAGGCAACGTCCTTGTATGGGGCTGTTTTCCTTGGCGTGGTGTTGGTCCAATTTATCGGATTGATGGCATTATTGACCAAGTGAAGAGGAAATGCCACTGACATGGAAATTTCAGCACGATAATGACCCAAAACACACAGCTAAATCTGTAAAGCAATGGATAATGGTTTCAAAAATGTACGTTTTAAGCTGGACAGGTCAGGAGAACTTGTGGAATGATGTAGATAAATTAAATTAATAGAGCTTTGGCAGCAAATTTGGATCAATTTTGGGTAGAAATTCAGCAATACCGGTAGAAAAATGTAAGGCCCTTTTATCGTCAATGTGCCACCGATGAACTGCGATTATCAAAAATTTCGACTACGCGACGAAATATTGATGAAACTCATATTTATTTTTTTTTATTTTCATTAATATTTCACTAATTTAAATTAATTTCATAAGTGTGCTATTTATTTTGACCGCGAAAAATTGTTTTTTTTTTATTTTTTTAAATATCAACGAAATGTTTATAGTTTTCATTTTCTTAAGTTAAATGCCTTTTTTTGTATGCTATATAAAAAAAATACGTTTGAAAAAATGAAACCTGGGTGTGCTATTTATTTTGTCGCCACTGTATAGATGCTTGTCTTGCTCGAGGTAAGAAAACCTTCGGGATGACAAAGAGGCTGTTTCACGGCAGTCAAGTTGACCGCAGGGTAAAAATCATATGCTGGCCCTAATAAGGTGCATCATCATGTATGATTGTTGGGTGTGGTATAAAGTAGCGTATCTTATATGAAAAAGATACGTATATTCTCGGAGCAGTGCCTTAGGGTCTGCTTTTAATGTACCTACACAACGCCGAGGTTCATTAAGTATTACCTTAATAAGGCCTTGTACGACGGAGCAGGCATAAACAGAAACGACAATTTTCTCTTTAAAATGAACCGAAAGAACATTGGATTAAAATCTCGCCGATTATTGGTGGCTGTCGTAAATAGTTCGTAAATTTAGTTTAAGGTTGGCTAGGGGATCTTTTAGTGGCTGGGCGCGTTATAATGCTGAGATAAGCCTGAGAACTCTCTGATGCCTGACTTCGTTTTAGGGCATGCAGAGCTAGTAAGTAAAATGGCGAGGCCCAGTTGCTGAAAGACGCAATCAGGAGACTGACCACTTGGAACGAAACACACGGGTGGTAGCCAAACTGATTATAGGAAAACTAGAATTAAGTAACTTAGATGTAGGTTAGACATTACGATAAGCAAAACAATAATTCTAGGTTCTCTATACATTTTTTTTTTTTTGAAACAAAACATGAAATGTACTCCTAGTCATACGAAACTAGAATAGATACATAGGTTTAAGCCGAAAGGCATAAGCAATTAATTAATATAGTTAGAATTAGAATGCCCGCACATTGCCAGTATTACACAATTAAACATTAGTAAAAGTTGGGTTTTAAGATTTTTGCCTAGTGAATAAGAGTACTCCTTTTCATTGAGGATCAACATACTTACTGTTTAAACATAACATGGTGTTACCCCCCTGGCCCGAGCCTGCCAAAAGTCTTGATTTCAGTCGGTCAACTAAGCTCATTTTTCCGTTTTTGTCATCAGAATCCTATAGCACATTACAACACTGTTAACAGAATCCGAAGTTCATTTATTTTGCACTGTCATCCCATGATGTATAAAAATAGTATGTGAAGACGGGGCGTATGTGAGCCTTAATTTTCCTTAAACATAAAATAGATTTTGTGTTTTTATTTTTTATAACAATTTTTTATTATCATTAATATGTTTGCTTGTTAAAGTTACGAGTTCAAAGTTAAAAATGTCTGATTCATTTGCATCACTATTTTGATCTTACTATTTGCTACAACTTTTTACATTTATAGTTTTCGTACTACTTTTACATACTATATGTTCGGTTGAATATGTGTGATACTTTCTTTATGCTTCGGGTTAGTGTTGACATTACATGTTTAATAGATACAGATTGCAGTCGCTAAGACAATTTCTTTAACCTTAATATCATATTTTTAGTTATGTTTATCGAAATGGTAAGTTCCAAATAATAAGTGTAGCATAATATAAATCATAAGCCGAAATCATGTTGTAATTTGATTTATTGTTTAGCCATGCGATTGAGTATGTATGTTAGTTGCATATGCCTAATGTTTTCTTTGCTCCATTTAATACTAAACATTTTTATTGTGACATTTATCTACACATATATATATGTGTACACACCATACGTAGGTATGTACTCGATTATGACTGCTTTTTAGTAGAAAGCATCAAGCTACTCGGACTAAAAAATATTTCGTAATATTGATTCGTTTCACTGGTTGTAATTGTTGTTTTTCTAAAGAAATAGTAACCGTAAATCGTGTTCATCGTATATCTATGAATATACAGTAAAAAATATACTTAAGTCGTTTTTAATTTTTAATACATACGCGAGATGTTTTTTTTTTTTTTTTTGGTTTTTTCGTCTATAACGTTAAGACAAACAGCCCTGTGATTTCCAACAAACAACAAGAAAACAATAACAAACCGAACATAAATTCAAATAAAACTGAAATACTGAAGTATATAGTTCGTTTCGTCGCCTTAAAATATAACGTAAATCGGCCCGTACTAATCTGCATCAAACTTTCTCCGACTGTTATATTCGAAATTTAGTGGGAAAAATCCACTCGACTCCAAGCCCATTGTCGAATCGTCTTCGGAGTAGTCCTCATCGTCATTATTACTTGGTTTCTCGTTTATTGGCGGTGCAGTAGCACTATGGGACCCCCGCGATGACGCTGATATGGATTCCAGGAGGGCGGCTTCATTTAATTCGTTTTGTTTTATTAAGTGATGTTTCGACAGACTGTTTGGAGTTTCGGTCTCCGCGGCATCTATTTGTTTTTGGGCTTTAATCACAGCTGTTGCGCTTTGTAAATTAAGAAACGTTGAATCCTTATTCCGAAGGTACTGGATGCGATGTTGCTGATAATATTCGTACAAATTATGATAGAATTGCTCTGCCGATATTTCCGACGAGTTTAAAAGTTGTATCGCGATTTGTTCAGGGATAACTATTTTGTCTAAAACGAAAAAGGTTTGGTTTAACAAATAGAGCAAAATTAGTTTTTTTCTGTGTATATATATGATATGTTAGGTAATGAAAATATATTTGTTATCAATTAGCACCCACATCATATGCACTTACCACAATTGGCAACTTTTGTAACAAATGGCCGAATACTTGGATCCCAAATAAACACATAGTAAAGGGACAACATGATAGCAGCCAACGATACACAAAAAACGTAAACCGCAACCGTAAGAATCCTAATGGCCTTCCGGTTGCTTTGGGGTTGTTGATAAAATCTACTTATTGTTTCGGTAGCTGGAAGTTTGATTTTTTCCTCCAACGAGCCTAGTTTCGAAATCATCTCCGCGTGTGTATTTGTGTAATAAAAAAACTAAAACTTTAAAGTATATTTGAACTCTTATGAACTGATATGTTCGGTAACGGTTTAAGATGAACAATTAATACATTGACACGTTGATTTAGTTGGGACTAAGTTAGAACTGTCTGTCGCGATTTATGTTCGAAATGCAACTGCACCGATAATAATTTCAGATTCTTTGTGTTGCAGATTCAACTTAAAATAGCTTTTCACTGGAGTGTAGTAAGCAAGAATGGGGCACGACACGACACACTTATGAGAGTCGTGTTTAAACTGCTTGGATGTGTGTACAAGCACACTCCCTCTTTTTGAATATCCTGCCTCTACAAATCAATATTTCTACAATTGTGTGCAAAAAGGATTCAGGTGAGTGACCGAAAATTGGGTCACTGGGACATCATGCAATTTAGAGATTTTGTTTGTGTGTATAAAAAGCTTTCAAGGTGGAAGCGACTTGCCGTGTCAAACTTTTTCCTCTCTCTTTCTAGTGACTTGATTGAATAATTTCGAATTTAATTTTGAAAACTAAACAATAAAATATGTTTACGCCAAAAAAGTAAATAGACAGTGGGTGAAATGATATAGGTTATTATCAGTATTGATTCGTCGACTCAACGACTACGAATCTGACTTTAATTCTACTGGAAATGTATGCCAACTAATCTGGGGCACGCTCATAGATTTCCTTAAATCACAAACGTGCGCATATGTATTGTTTTTCTTTTTTGTATTTGAATGCCTATTTATATACAATAAGAATTATTCGTTATTCTTGGTTCTCGATTTTATGCGAAATTTGCAACTTAACAATGCAATTAAATTCTTTTCCGTGCTAGACTCCAAATGTATAAAAATAAAAATACAATAGAACGAAAAATAGAAAAACGCAAATGCGAAACCACCTGCACCCGCGCCCTCCTCTGGTTATAAACAAAATACAGCATGGATACTATGTATAATTATATAAACGTTCGAGTAAATAAAGTATTTTTCTGCTAATCGATTTTCCTCCACAAAACACAAATTGAATTTAAGGGAAACTTTCGTTGAATGCTTGAGCGAAACCCTTAAAGTGCATAAGTAAGTAAGCTATGATATGTGGTACTCGTATTCAAACAAATATACAACAACAGATCGCATTTTATGGTACTTCTTCATAACCTTCAATGGTTCAATGGTCTATGTTCCTGCAAAGTATTTAACTTAATTTATGTTTCTGTAAATATATATGTATATGGTATGCAATGGCGCAATATACCTTTTAAAGTTAAGCATAAAAATTGCGCTTTTTTGTGACTTTATAGAGAAAATGAGAATAAATGGGAATGAAGCGGTTAGCGGCTTTTTCTATAGCCCAACTTTAATACTTTATATTATATTGAGTATGCTTCGAAGAGGCTATCCAAGAGAAATAGTCGTCAGAATCAACATCATCAGATTGCTGTTATGTATACAGATTAATGACCGATAGATTTTAGTTCCAGATTAAACAAAATGAGGTTAATTTCATTGAATTTGAAAGAATCCCTATTCAATGCGCTAAGAGAGTGATTTTACCTATCCAGGTCAGGTCTAATCTCTTTCGAGATTACGAGCTGTGAACATTTCTTTACCAATCCAAATCGATAATAAAGGATCAGGTTGTAACATAACGACTATTTAAAAGTAAATAATTTGAATCAGATGTAAAAATTTAGTAGTGAATGTAGAGCTTCTTGGACTTCATTCCGAGACCTGGATATCTGGAGAATAAGGCGGATGCCCCATTTTTCGCAACTCCTGTAACTGTGTGTAGGTGGTCCCAGCCGTATGAGGGCGAACGTCATCCTGATGGAATAGAACTCCTCTTCGGTCACATCAGATCACTTGACAGTAGACTTCTGCGCTGATACAAACGCCAAGCATAAGTATGCTTTTTTTTTTTTAATTAATTTTTATCGTTCTTATTCTATCCTTATTTACTAGACAAAAATGGTTAAATCTAATCTAAGTCTAAATATATTTCTTAATTCCTGATTCAATATTTCTTAAAGGCTTAAGTCTACTCTATTTTGGTATACCTACATTTTAAAATTTGATTTTCTATGAAAATTTTATTAAAAACCTAGATCAATTTTTTTTCTTATCCTAGAGCCTAACTTACCCTAAGCTGCACTCGTGTGTTTCGTTCCGAGGGATCACGCTCCTAATTGAGTCTTTTAGTGACGCCATCTCGCTCATTCTGCATGCTCACTAAGGTTAACAGGCATCATACATTTCTCATGTTCATCTTAGCTCATGAACGTCGTCAACGTACCCGTCGCGGATGAGGTGGCAGTGATAAATAACTAGGATATCATCTCTATTTTGCACTAGCCTTTCAGAATCTACGAATATATGAAAAAATACTTCTTTGGGAACAAAGCCCGATTGGAATGTGGTCTCGTAGTATTGTAGTATTGGGGTAGTAAGCATCGCAGGTCGTTGCCATTGCGATGTGCTTTCGCATCATTCCATATAAGATGGAGCTACATTAAACCACACTGGACAACCATACGTGATGATGTGTCTTATTAGGGCCACGTAGCATATGATTTTTACCCTGCGGTCAAGTTGACTGCTGTGAAACAGACTGGTGTGGTATTCCAGCTATCTCTTTGTATGACTTTTAGAATTATTTTAGGATGTCGGTGGATGGTCATATGGCTTACGTTGAGTTCCCTTACCGTAACAGTTCAAATTCTTTCTACGATGTACTCCAGGAGCTTATCGTTTAGCTCTTCCTACCCGAACGAGGTTCTTCCTTTAGGGCTCGCTGAGAACACTCCCTTCATACACATTTTCGATTTCTCTAATGGCTTCACTTTCTGATTTTTTTGGAACAAAAACAATAAAATATGCCGATAATACTCTTCTGATACATGTGTTCACTTAAAATTGCTCACAATGATGTTAATACAATGAAACTTGTAATAAACCTCGAGCACTAATTTCAAGAACGTTTTCAATATTAAATTGTTTTTGTTCATTTTATGGCACTTGGAAAATAGCCCCCGAAAAGAACACGCAAGAAACACTTATGTAACGACCTGGTATATAGAATGGGTGGGTGTTGTATTTTTATTGCATATGAACTACTATATTTTCACTTTTTAGATGGAAAGTATCTATTGTATATATAGCAGTATCAATCTTATAATATATATAGGGAAATTCCCTGTCCACTTTTCCAAATAATTTAGTATGAAAAAAAGAAGCATTCACTTCTATTAAAAATTCCTTAAGCCAATTTTTATAATTAAAAAACGCTAAATATTTGTATTCACATGTGCAAGTTTTGCTTACGTTGAGGCCCATCCATCTATTTTATTATTCGATATCCTCGACACAATGAATATTAATTTTTTTTTTTTTCAACAAAATATAATTATTTAATAATATTTTTTTGTCAATGATTTGTACACTGGCGGCATTTTGGAGTCCCAAAAGAAAATATAATAAAAAGATAAAGCAACACCAATACCAGATAAACCACATAAATATATGAATAATAAAAAACATCGTAAAAAACGTTCAGAATAATGTGGTTGACTTAGCGCGTCGTCTTCAGGTTCCCTTGGAACAACCAATTCAGTTTCAGCTGTTTCAATTATTTGAACAAACTTTAATCCTTGCTGAGACATCCTTCAACTCGTCTATAGTAGAATGATAAAAAGTAACTTCTAAACGCGAATCAAAGTTAAGACTGACAAGTGTCACAAACCAATCTGGTTTCAAATTCTTTTTCTGTGAATC
Organism: Merodon equestris; assembly: GCA_958301585.1. Lineage (NCBI taxonomy): Eukaryota > Metazoa > Arthropoda > Insecta > Diptera > Syrphidae > Merodon > Merodon equestris. The sequence continues at coordinate 261,495,455 of OY284413.1, forward strand.
CAATTAAACCTAACATCCAGCTAAATAAAGTAATTGAAAGTGTAGTGTAGATTCAGCGTAATCTAATCCTTTTAGCATGTGATAAAAATACTTTAATGCAGGTGGGACGTTGATAGGACGGGCAAATCAAAAACTTACCATAGGTCGTATAGTATCTATCCAACGTGATGATGACTTTTTATTTCCGGTATAGGAGGCATTTTCGAGTCCCAGAGGAATAGATGATAGAATGCCAATGTCATTCCGAGTCCACTTAATCCAGCCAAATAGATGGCCAGAGTGAGGAGCTTAAATGTTTTTGATTCCAAAAAGCTAGGCTCCTTTGGCTGTGGCGCTTCATCTTTTTTTTCTTTATTAGCTTCGTCCGACATTATTGTTATAATTTATTTGCGTTTATTATTTTTATTTTTATCGTTTTATCGTTCGTTTCGATGATTTTGGTTAAGCGCCAATTAAACCGGTGGTATTGTGTGTATCGACTCTAAATTTCCACTAAACTAGTCTTTACAATATTCTGAACAGAATTTGCACAGTTTCAATTAGGCTGTGTTGCCCATATTAGGAACGAGAATAAAATACGCAAAAAACATGACAACAAAAAACATTAAACACCTTGGTGGCTTAGTGGTTTCTCTTTGCCTACTTACGAGGTACTTATGGTAGGTGTACATAAGTACGCCTCTAGATTCAGTGTACTTCTTTCTTTCATTGGTTTTTTTTCTAGAATAAACATTTTTTATGTGTATTTACAATAACATTTTGGTATTCGAGTAGATATGCCAGTTGCAGTGATCAGCAATTTACAGATAAAAGGAAAGAATTCTAGATTTTAATAGTACGAGTAGTATAGGTAGACTTGACTTAATATTAAACTGCGTATGCAATGTTCTACATTTAATATGTATAACAGTATATATATACAGGGTGTCCCACGAGCAGTGTGGCAAAAAGCTACAGCGTGTAGGTCTAGTCAAGACAAGAAAAAAATCGTATGGGAGGGGGGGTCTATTTCCCCCCGTTTAGCCGGGAGGGGCAATTTTCTAAAAAATTGACTTATTTTGGAAAAATAATTATTAAAAATCAACAGTTACATCCACAATGCCACGATATACCTTTTTGTAAAGTCAGAAACCTCTTCTTTCATATTGATTTTAAATGAAGCTGTTTTAAGGAGTAGTTTTTGAGAAATTAATTTTCAAACTCAAAATTTTGAAAAAAAATTGAAAAAAAACAAATTTCGAACTATTTTTTTTCAAAATTGTATGTAATTAAGTAGTAATTTTTTTTCAAAAATTCAATGCTCTCATTAGTTTTTAGTTAAAAACAGAAAACCGGATGCAAAAATGTCTTGTAGTTTTTGAGAAATTAAAAAAAAACATACACCCGTACCATTTTAGGCCAGTTCAGGGACTTACCTCAAACGACAAGTTTTTGAGAGCAGAGTTTTGTCGATCATTACTGCTTCGAGATGAAACTGAACGAAACTATTTTGCAAGGATATTCTGGACGGATGAAGCACAGTTTACCAGAGATGGGGTTACTTCCACAATTTGCATCATTGGAGTAGCACCAATCCACACAACAAAAAACAAAATAAATTACAACACCGCTTTAGCTGTAATGTTTGGCTTGGTATTGTTGGACAAACTGTAATCGGGGCCCGGTTTTTGAATGCCGTTATTAAGGGAGAATCATACCTGCAGTTCCTACGAGACCTTTTGCCCGATTTGATGGACAACGTTCCTTTGGCCATAGCAGATAATTTAATCTACCAGCAAGATGGAGCACCAGCACAGTACGGGTTAGACACTGGCTGGATGATCATTTTAGTGACCGTTGAATCGGAAGAAGGGGCCCCACGAAATGGCCACCTAGATCACCAGATTTAACTCCTCTAGATTTTTATGTGTGGGGATTCATGAAAAATTATGTTTACGAAGTGGAAATAGTATCTTTGGAACAACGGATTGAAGTCGCTGGAGTCAAATTGCAGGAAAATTTGTCAAACATAGACTAATGTGCAGCCATTAGAAGAAGATATAATCTTTGCCTTCTAAAAAATGGGGATTATATTGAAAATTTATTATAATAAAACTCCGAATTTTTTAAAAATAATAAAAAAGAGGTCAATGTTTCATACATTCATTTGCCTACAAGTCCAGCCGCCTTAAAACCAAAAAAAAAGGTTTTTCTTAGAAAAAAATGGTTCGGGTTTTTTTTTAATTTCTCAAAAACTACAAGACATTTTTGCATCCGGTTTTCTGTTTTTAACTAAAAACTAATAAGGGAATTGAATTTTGTAAAAAAAAAATAGTACTTAATTACATACAATTTTGAAAAAAAATAGTTAGAAATTTTTTTTTTTAATTTTTTTTTTCAAAATTTTGAGTTTGAAAATTAATTTCTCAAAAACTATTCCTTAAAACAGCTTCGTTTAGAAACAGGATGAAAGAAGAGGTTTCTGGCTTTACAAAAAAGTATATCACGTCATTGTGGATGTAACTGTTGATTTTTAATAATTTTTTTTTTTCAAATTAAGTCAATTTTTTAAAAAATTGCCCCCCCGGCTAAACGGGGGGGAATAGACCCCCCCCTCCCATACGATTTTTTTCTTGTCTTGACCAGACCTACACGCTCTAGCTTTTTCGCACTAGACGATGTGCCGCTGGAATTCCAAAAAAAAAAAATGTGTTTGTGATCGTTTTGTGAATAGCTTTTGGAAATGTGTAAATAAAATCAAATTCAACTAATTTATTTTCTTCTATTAAATTTGAAATCACAATGAATCTCAAGGTGTTTTATTTACATTTCTATTTCAATATCATTTTTTTGATGGTATACGTATGTATTTTTGTATATATTGTATATTTTAGTTAAGGTAGGGTTAAGTTGTTTTTAGTTATAAGCTTTTTTATAAAAAAATTATCTGATGCTAAGTTTTTAAAAAATATCACTTTCTTAGCCTAAGTTGTTTATTTATTTTAATTATTGCAAATTAATCATAAGGCCGAAAGGCATAGTCTTAAATTGTTCTGTTTGCTTTAGAGTGTCCGTATAGGGCCAGTAAGGTATTTTATGTTAGTTGTTATGTAAGCTAGTTTTAAACATTTTTGTCTAGGGTAAGTGTGTTCTTAATATATAAAAACAAAAATGAAATAAAAAAAAAAAAAAAAAAAAATCATTTTTTTGATTGTTTGCGCGAACATCACCATTTCGTACACTGTACACGACATTTTTAGTTTGTTGTCTGGCGCGTAAACAAATAAAGCTGAGGAGGGGACAGGCGACTACGAAGGTCGCAAGTTCGATTTAAAAAAATCTGTAAAAAATCCTTTTCGCCCACGTGTTGCAAAATAATAATAATTAAAACATAAGATTGATCACTACAGAAAACAAAACAAAAATTCATTAAACACAAGTTGGATCTGTTGACTAATGTCTTGAATGTTTTTTTCAAATATTTTGGGTATGAAGCGTGTGGCAACGAGTTTTATTCCGAAATTGCTAAATTTTGATGAAGAGAACCGTCGCTTGAGCATCGCTCAGGAGCTGTTGAATGACGATCCAGATTGGCTGAAAACCCTAACGAATCAATGCCCAATCATCCCAGAAGAGTCAAGACCAAAAAAAGGACGTATAGTTCGGTAAAATGTGAACTGTTTTGTTCGATTACATTTATCTTATCGGAAGGTCGTGTGGTCAAAAAGAAATATGAACCGGATCGGAAAAAGCGCCGACGCAATTGTATTATATCTGAGGGGATAACATTGAAGGAGACAAAACAGATATTGATGAGAACAAAAAATTGGGTTTCGCGGTCACCTGGTTTTCGATGATAAAAAATTAGAAATTCAACCGATCTTCATGATTTCTTTTTTTCAATGTTCGTTTTCACGGCGGATTTCATATAAAAAATAAAAAATGTTTTTATATCCGTATTTCGAACAGTTTTTTAGCTTTGAATTCTGAAAAAAAATCAGTTTCTTCAAAAAAAAAAACCTCTCCAGCTTTTTTTCATGCTCAACTTATTATATTTTTTCCGTAATCTACACGAAAAAAAGAACAAACTGAAAAAAATGATTTGATTTTTTATTACTAAGAACATACTTTTTTTCAGCATTAAAAGCTAAAAAATACTATTTGGAATCCGTGATTGAGGTTTTTTTAATATTTTTTATAAGAAATCTGTCGTGAAAACGAACATTGAAAAAAAGAAATCATGAAAATCGGTTGAATATTGAATTTTTTATCGCCAAAAAACCAGGTGACCGCGAAAGTGTATAATTACCAAAATCGGAAAAAAAATTAATTCACCTTTTTTTTAACCAACCTCGTACATCGAATCATACTCGCAGAACGTGGTAAAATAGTGAAAATTCATTACAAACACGGTGAAAAATCGGGAAATGTTTCATAAAGTTTGCACGGCCATTATATATCATGAAGCGCCTCAGCTCAGCTAGATTAGTGGTGTAAAGACTCCGTCTGCGGAGTCCGGATTATTCTACTGAACAATGTTGATTAACTTTTTTTTTGCCCGAAAGATGACTATTTTTAGGCTGAGGTTGGTATTTGTAGGCGTTAAAATAAAAATGTTGCGTTTTTCCTTTGATTTAGATTGACTTGTTGAATGCTGGTCATTGATTTTGTTGATTTTGCTTGGTGTCATATATCGGGCAACACCAAAATCAGATTGCGTGATACTGGCGAGGGTTTTTTTCGTATTTTACCAATTGTATCAAACATTTTATTAGTGTGAAAAGAAGTGATTATTTCTCCTATAAATCCATAACGTTGCGTAGACGTGGGGGAAAAAATCCGTTCTGGAAATATTGATGTAAAACATCATTCTGCTCCCGTCGAATTATTATCAACAAAAAAACGGTCCAGAATTTGATCATGATAACAACAGCCCACACATATTTAATGACGCAGCAAAGCTGACAGAACTTGGTTGGGATGTTTTGATGAACCGACGGTGTAGCTCAGGCCAAATTTTCTAAATGAAAATAATTTTCCGTCAAAAAGACTGTGAAAATAATTTTTTTTTAAATCGTTCGTGCAGGTTGAAGAGTGTACGTTCTTATGGTGTTTGTCACACAACCTGGACGGGGTGCAGATGATTTGTGTCGAATATGTTCGTTCACTACTCTCCAGGGGTGATTGTCCTAGATAGGATTTGAAAGATTCGACTGAATTTGCGTTTGTTGTTGTAACAGTAACTCTTTTGTTTCAATGTCATTATATGGAAAATTAACACACAGGGTATGAATTTTAAAGTGATTTTATGCTGCGAATGTTAAGCCTTCGTCAGCATTTCTCATCTCTCATTCACAACTGATGTGGTTGCACAATTTTTTTCCGTTTAAGAATTGAAGGGTTGTAAGTCTAAAGGGTCTAAGTGCCAAAAAATCAAAAGTCAATATTTTTAGGAAAATACAATCTAAGTTCCAAGCCTAATAATATCCAAATGGATCCAAGTGTCCATTCTTTTAAAATTTTACCCACACACAAATAAAGTTGTGGTAGGGTCTAAGTGCCAAAGAACTTTCGCTCAAAAGGGTCTGTGCCTGTGTGCATTCAGGGCGAATTAGCGGGTGGTGGTGGCTGTTAGCATGGGCTTATGTTTGCTAACACTTAGTTGATTAAATTACACGTTACGAAATGGACGCTACATCATCGAGTGATCAAAACATTCAGAGAAAACCTAACCCAGAAAATTTATTTTTATTATGTATTTTACGTATATCTCTTAATAACAAAATTGGCACTTAGACCCTTTAGACTTACAACCCTTCAATTATTCTTGGCTAAGGACAGACTTGAACTACAACGATGATTACATTACATTGCACCACGACCACCCCGTGTTTTAGTTATTTCGCCAGAAATGTCAGATTTTACTTTGATAGAATTATGGAACTGCCCACAAGATGGTAAAACGGCATTTAAAATAATAATAAATAAAATTAATTTTGAATGAAACAAACATTTAAAAATACCCAACACTTTTTTACAATTAATATATATAATAAAGGTATGTACTTGATTCGATTTCTTTCTTTCGATCCACTTTATATTGCCTGTGATTTCTATGGAGCTAAGAAAAGGGTTCATTTCCTTACGAGTATAATCGATAAACTCTATGTGTTACACTGAAATTCGTTGGTCACTTCATTTTCACAAAGTCGTTCAGACAGATATACAGATCATATGATATTGTATTTATGAATTACTTCACCACGGACTTAAAAGTCTTGTTTTACGGTATGTACGAGTAGACAAATAATGGCTTAAAAAATGAGTCACAAATATATCCTATAACTTCTTCCAAAGTCAGAAAGAATTAAAGCAAAATCTTATTAAAATGCGTTTTAAGCATTTTCAAAGCTTCTAATTTATTCCCGAATAATGGGACGTTTACAAAATCACTAGTTTGAAGTCTATAGACCGTCACCTGGGCAAAATGAAATCACTGCCATCTAAATGTCAACCTTGCTAGAAAAGGCTATACAAACCCTATAAATTTACAATAAAAAGTTTAATTTAAGTTTAACTTAATACATAGTATTTGGTATATAGTCCAGGTATAAATTCAAGGTTGATTTCAAAGTAAGCATGACTTTTTCAAAATGAGAAAAATTTTATTTTAATTAAATTGATACCATATAGCAAGAGATCAGCGTTTTCCCTTCCATCCTTGTTACGGAATAATCATCCATAACCTAAAGCTTATTTGTTAAATGGAAGCATTTCAATGAAAGTTTGACCAAGTTTGAAACAGAACCTCACTTTCGATATTAATTCTTGTATCAATTCAGGAAATCCATTTATAACATAATAATCATTTAATGACCATGAAATGTAACCTGAACACCAGTGGAAGATGTACATTTCCAACTCAGGTATTCATCAATATACGGCGCCAGTAGGATGTGGGACTTTGATAATGTCTTTCTTCTTCTTCTTTTCCTTTTTATCCCGGCGTCGTTATGGTCAGAAGTGTAGGACCATAACCTTCCCACTTAACTGCATTCCTACTGGTCCGCTTGTGGGGTCCGCCTTTGATAATGTCTTTATTGGGTAAAAATACGCCATGCAGGTAATAAATTGTTTTTTCCCTCTATAGCAGAGAACACTGTTTTTTATTTCATTTTACCCGAAACAATATATTTTTTAATTTTTATATAAGAAATAAGTTATTAATTTTTGAAATGAAAGTCGACAAATGATTTGTTACCTTATGGGATCCAAACGCGTGCAAACATCAAGTTGCTGAACAAAACGCTATTTTATCATTTCTCCTTTCTCTGTATTCACTTAAAATAGTATTTACAAAAGTATGTTGGATTAGGTCTTATGTATATGCAGCATATACATATTTACAAGTATATACATATTTATATTTACAAGTATATAGATATTTACATATTATTTATCGAATATCGATATATACAATATTTAACTGTTTTAGAGCATATTCACTGAATACAAGAATAGAAAATTAATATAAAAGGTTATTTCGTAGAAAAAATATTAAACCTATTCATAATAGGTAAATACAATGAAAGATATATGTAGTTAAGCATTTGAAACAATCTAATAAATTTCATGACCCGGAATATTTGCCACTGGCGGCATGGTGGAGTCCCATACGAAAAAATGATACGCAGACAACATAAGACCTAACCCACTGACCATACTAATGTACATAAACACAGTAAACAATCTAAAGCACTTTGAATCCTGCTGCGATCGAAAGGCAAAAGCCGCTCCTTCCCTGCCCGCCTCAACATCACTGGCTGTCGACGTCGAAGACATATTTCCACTATTTTTTCAAATTCGTATTCGGCTAATAACTTTGTATTTTTTAGGAAAATAGCTAAGAAATACGTATGCCAGACTATACTAACGGTTGGTACCAAACTAAATTTATTTCTATTTCTGTTTAGTTAAAAAAAGTAAAAATATAGATTTTAGCTTAAAAATCGCGATTCGGTAAAACCAATGTCATTAGTTTTGCATGTTGTAAGTTTGTTCATGTAAAGAAGGTATGCACAATACGTTACATATAACAAGGCAAATGCCAGGGATTTTATTTCCCCCTTAGTTTTATTTACCAATCGATTACGTTATATTCGAAGCACGTAGTTGAGAGAAAGAAAAACAGTGTGAAAAATAATTAAAAAAATAAAAATCGACGGAAAATCTTTCAGAAAAGATGTATTGTATTTTGTAAAATACATAAATATAAATATAATTCAAGTACAATTCATTAAAATGATATTTTATAATTTAAGCGCACAGATAAAAAATTATATGAACAGGTGAGACATTCTGTATTTTACTAAAAAAGTAGTGAAAATAGTTTTGAATGCCACTTCAAATATTTATTGAAACTTTATTTAACGTTTATGATGGGATGGCCATAAACGACAAAAGTAATTCTTAGTAAAGATCAAGGAAAAGTGAGAGAAAAAGTAAAGAAATTTAAGTGAGAGTTATATCAGAATGTCGAAAGTAACAGATTCCAAACTAGCGTAGTTGAGATTGAGAAGCCAAGATTTTGCACATTTTAAGAAAATTCCAGGTATTGTTATTGCTTTAATAGACTGTGGAAGCTTATTAAATAGTCGAAATGACAAGACAAAGTAAAAATTACGGTATGCAGTAGTACGAGCAAATGGAACAGAAATTAGTCGAAAATTTCGATTACCAGATTTCATGAAGAATAACTTCAATACTTTAAAACAATACAGATGACGAACTGGAAGGATTTTCAGGTCACAGAACAAGGGGAAACTAGGATATCTAACAGGTTTACAACATAAAATTCTTAATAATTGCTTCTGTAAAACTAAGAGAGGTTCTATTTTATTAAGATAAGCACCTCCCCAACAAGAGATCCCATATTGAAGCTTGGAGTGAAAAATATCTTGGTAAATTTTCTTTAGTAAATAGCTTTGTGGAGCAGACATTTCGCAAATAATAGAAGTATCTTAGAGTGGAACGTAGATATTTCTTCAGAGATTCTGTGTGGTTCGAGAGGCTCATATTGGAATCCTATAATATAAGCCCTAGATATTTATATTCTTCTACTTCTTCGATAAGAAAACAGTTATCAATGCAACTAAGAGAACTACAAAAGGTGGAAGTAGTAGGTTTATGTGTACAATTGAAATTGGTAAATCTGAATTTTTGACACTGAGGTGCATGAAAGTAGGCATTTGGCCCTGCATAGTGTACCGAGGGCAAAGAAAAATACATTATTTTTGTCTTGGAGCTAATTAACAATTTATGATTCTCGAACCAGATTCTCAACAAATTCAATTCCCAATCCCAGATCCTGAACATTGATGAGCAATGATTTCGAAAATAAGATTGTATGGTATGGTAAGTTCTCTTGCATTGATAAATAATTTATAATAAATTTGATAAATATTATTTTAACACCACGGCCGCTAAACACATTCCGAAAGGCCTTATTAAAACAGCCTTTGTGTGCAACTCCGATTCTCAAATCTTCAGAATGAAAGCCTAACTTTCGCTCTCTTAACATGACCGTTTTAGTTTAGTTTTAGGTCATGTATACGCAACCGGTTTTCAAGATTTATTGTTACTTTAATTAAAAAGTGTTCGACCTGCCTAGGTGTAGATAAAATATAATCAATAACAGTAACAGTGCTAATTACTCCTAGATATGTGATCATGTATGACCACCCTTCCTACCTAAAGTGTCGGATACTAAAATTCTAAATGTTTGAATTTTTTTTTTAAGCCGAAAGTACATTGAAGGGTAGTATCCTGACTTTTGGCGTCAACTGTATTTCCATACCAGTGTAATTGATACACTAAAGGGATTGAACAACAAAACTGAAGAGAACTGTCTTGGATTATGTTTTGGGCATTCAACTAAAAAAGCACTCACATATGACAGTGGGTACGTTGGCATATATGTATGTATGCATGTAAGTCAACAAGTTTTGCAATATGTGAAATATGTGAATCCGTGGTTGCACATAATTGATTTTCTATTTGTTTTTTTTTTTTTTTTAAATACAATAATGAACTTACACCTGCCGGGTATAAAAATGGTTGACATTCAGTGTTCTCAGCATTAACGTACGTTAACGCAAAGGGAAAGCACAATAATCATCGAAGAAAATATTGGTAATCATAGGCTATTTGTATATTTATAAATCATGAGTGAATCAAACGAAAAAACAGAAACACCAACAGAAGAAAAAAAGCCGGATTTTTTCGATTCAAAGTTATTTCGACTCATAACAGTCGGCATCTATCTGGGAGGGGTTGGCGGACTGGGTTTTACCTTGGCCTTATATTATCTTTTCATCTGGGAATCAAAAATGCCGGAACTGCCTGTTTTAAAGAAAATTTGAAAACATTTAATTTTTCATAAGATGTGCATGTACGACTATGAATATAAGCTACATATATACATATTTTTGGCCAGTATTTCTGCTAAAGTAGTAAAGTAGATATTTTTACTTTTGTATTCTAATAAATACAGTGCCCCATGCTATATGTTCGCACTAGCCCCCTAGTTAAAAAAGGGGTGTAAACTTAAATCGTCTTTTTCCTTAGAAAACTCTTTATTAAAAAAACCCAATAAAAAAGACGAAGCACGTTACCCCGAGACTTAAGTGAATCTATAATATTCTTACCGCCTATGAATGTTAACACTTATTATCGTACCATATCGAGCAGGGGAATTAAGTCTTGGGAACACCTGCCTAGATAGGAGAATTATTTTTTTTTCATATTTCGAATTCCACTATTAAAACAGAGATCAGGTGATAAACCAAAGATTAGTTTTCGAAGTTAAGATTTGTGCGTTTTTTTCGGACTGATATTTATTCACCATTTATTTTTGAAATACCCTTTGGACATGAATGGAAGGAATTTTAATATACAATACAATGCATAATTTGAAAAATAAAAAATTCAGTAAAATACTAATAAACAAACCCGTTGGAGTTCAATATTAAAAAAATAGGTCCGAATTGATTCCGCATACATATTTCTGAAGGGTCATGCAACCGTAAAGCATAGCATGTCCTTTACAATTCTTTGACGTAGAATATAAAACATACTCCAACGTTAGTTAGTTAATGTTGCTGTGCGGCAGGTTGTTAGGTAGGTACCAGTAGTTGAATTTCCTCCACCATTACCTGTCCCAGAATTTTTTTCACGAAATGACAAAAAATTCTTCATCCATCGCCCTTTGATAAGGTTTTTGCCTCTACATCGTATAGCTATAGCAATATGATTAGAGGCTTGTACAAAACTAATTTAATTTTTTGAGAAGAACATCAATGCCCTCAGAGCCCAAATAAACTGTTGTTGGCAGAGTAGTTGCTGTGCTACAATATGATTGATCGGAATTTCAGGATATCGCCAAAGGCAGACCGCAGATCTGCTTCAAGAAATGAGAAATGTGATCAAAACGACGGCGGGTGAAGATGTAGCGAGCAGCGTTGTTGTATGCGACATTCAGCTTGCGATTACTAACTGCATCGCATTATTCATTATGGGTGTGATTAGGGTCTTGACTAAAATGCTTCGCCCATAAGGAGCGAAGGATTCTATACACTTTTCCAACGCAATCTTTAATGTGATCATTCCAGGTAAGTGTCGTATTGAATGTCATACTAAGGTTTTTAGGGTTATACACGTATTTAATCGGTCCGTTGTTGATATAGATCGAAGGAAACAGAGAGGTGTCAATGGACTTCCTGGATATGACAATACATTTAGACTTATTAGCATTAAGGCGAAGTAAATTCGTAATTTGTCACGTAAATTTGTCACATAAAATCTTATGGTTGACTGTGTCAAATGCTTTTGAAAAGTCGAGAAGTACGAGAAACGTGCACTCGCCAATGTCCATCTTCTGCCTTAGAGCAGTGCCGTAGAGCAACTATGTTCAGGGCGAAAGCCTGACTGCTTGGAAATCAAGAGATTATACTGATGGAGGAACGTATTAATTCGTTGTGAGAATCTGGTTGATGATATGAGTAAATAAGGGCAAAAGCATTGGGAAGATTATTTTAAAGAATTTGGGGTGGATCAGGTCTATACCAACTGCATTGGAAAGCAGGCTCTCCACTACATCTACCTGTTGAATACAGGAAAAGGCGAACGACTCATTGTGATTGAATTGAGAGTTTGTATTTGGGTGGCTGTTAGATATGAAGGAAGGAAAGTTGACTGAAGAGTGAGATACGAAATTCCCAAAGGCCCGTATTTTGGAGACCATGTTGCGAAGGCAAGAATACGTTCTGTGAAACTCTTCGACTCTGAAACGCTTCCATTTTGTGTAAGCTTCATCCCGTTGCGTTGGTTCATTAATAGGCAGATTTCACTGATGAACCAAGAATTATAAGATTTGCTCGATTTCGTTTGAACGGGTACGTGATTATCAAATAGATAATTCACTTTAGATTGTAAGAACTCTACTTGTTGATTGGGTGAAGACATGTAGTAAATTTGTTCCCAGTTTATATTACACATATCATTTTCTAGCTTCGAGTAGCCAATGCTCCGAAAGTCTCTGAATTGAAATATGTTGGTTGCATCTTTGAAATTGAAGTCAAACGTTAGGTAGATTAGATCATGCTTGGAAAAACCGGATGCTGACAACTGGTCATCATAGAAGAGCGCCTTATTATAAATAATATAACTTCACTTAATTTTCGAGGCTAAGATTGCACTTGCGTATTTAATTCGAACGCGAATTTCAATTCACCATTGAATTTCGTTCGTGTTGGGATTCTATAATATAGAGTGGACTAAGCGCATCTCATCCTAATAGAAGAAATCTTGAAGGGTAGATATATTTTGTCCACACAGTGAATTTTTACAAAAACACACCACATCCTTTTTAAAGGCTATACACTATACACATATGCATAATGCATGCTATAAACAACAAATTAAGGTTATGCAATAAAAGCTGGGGCGGAAGCTGAGGGTTTGTATTAGTTTTTTTTTTTAAGTTTTTATGCTTAAATTCGAAGCATATGGGAATTATTTAATCTCTTTCAAGTCCTCTCTTTTACGAGAAACTACCATTTTTTTTAAGTACTGTAACACGTGAACAGAAATGTTGACATAATCTAATCAGCCATCTAAAAATCGTTACGAGCGGTCGCACAACACCGCAAATAGGACTTGTAAGCTCTATCACTTTAAAATTTGAGCCCACAATAGAGCAGCCTTGCACAACAGGAGTTCGAGGTCAAAAGGGGCGAAATTCAATAGTGGGAGCCTGAAGGCATGAGTTCTAGTGAGTTCTAGTGATCTCTTTCGACTCCAATTTTTCGACATCTCTGGCTCGATGTGTCCATAAACTTGACTGCAACAGGATAGTGTTTTAACTCCTCAGAATGTTCAAACATTTATAATAGAATATTGGAAGAGTGTCTGACCTCGATCGCACTGGTATCAGTGGGGTTGACGGTTGAGATGTAGGAACAGTTTGCTGTTTCGCCCTGTCAATGAATCCTGAGCCGACTAATGAAGGTGGTGTTATGCAGACGAACTCACTGTAAAATTACTTCCTTACCCACTTTATAGTAAAAGTACACTAATACGATTTTAGTGTCGTGAGTGGGGCCCCGAGCATATGTCCTAGAAATCGCCTTTCCCCCGTAGGGGCCTGAGGGCAGATTACATTTATGTTGTTGAATTTACCTTCGATGCAATATGCAATGAGGCACTTGCTTTCTTGCCGAAATATAGTGACTTTTGCCTAAGTCTGCAACGAACCAAAGTTGTGTTATACAAATGCAACAAACAACAAAATACCAACTTCTGTCTGATTCTTAAAAAAAGAGATCCGGTAACGCTTATTTATGCAAACAATTAAGGCGTAATCTTTGCTGTTGTGTTCATCTTGCATATTTCATAAAATCTTAAACTACCCTCGTCCTGAGGACGCCTTATTTATATCAGAGATGAAGAACGAGATATGCAACTTTCGTACGTCTGTTCCCGTGACACCCTAAATTTTTCAGGAAATTTTGACAGGAGTTTGTGTACCAAGCCGACAACCCCCGTTATAAACGACTCTATCCGTGAATACGTGTGAGCTCATTTCATTTTACCGCAGTGTACTCCCGCCACACACACTCATGGAATTATAACAATGTGCGCGATTGTTTACATAATTTTGACAGGACTTTATGTACCCACGTGCTCGCACAGCTTGTAGGCAAACGTCGGCGGCCATTTTAAGTTGCATATCTCGTTCATCATCTCTGATTTATATTAATTCTGTTTGGAAAATGATGCTGTCATACCCTTATCTTCTCTCGCATCCACATCATTTAGTTAAAGGTGTACATCACTGACATAATATCCATTGGTGTGGCGTTTCTGCGATTTCAGCGAAGATTTGAAATTTATTTTACTCCATTTTTTCATATTTTACTCCAAATAACACGAACCCTAAAAGTATGGACACATATCGCTTAATTAATAGAGAATTGTCGCTACATAATCAAGAACTACGAAATGCGTTGAAAAAACTTAAACACGAAGTCACATATTTGAATGAACAATTGCTTGAACAACGTGAACAATTCAGCAGAATGAAGGAGTCCATTGCAAGCGTTTTGGAGAACAAGTTTAAAGAAACGATGGCATTAATATATCCAGAACGTATTGATCGAACTAAATTCAGTTCTTTAGATGTAGATTCTCATCGCAGATCAAACCATAACGTCACTTGTGCCGATTTACTGAGGAATCAGGTTTATTCCCCAAATGTAAATCCAACAAATAAAGAGGCACAACCCGAAAGTACTGAAAAAATTAGTTCTCCTGTGAAGACGCTTGAAAATTCTCTAAACTATTCAGGTAAGATGATAAAATGTCAAATAATAACATTGAGCAAGGATCTCATTCATTTGTAGATGCAGAAGATTCATTAAAACAGGATGAGGAGAACAACAACTCTTTAAATTCAAATGCAAGCCTTCTGCTCCTATATCACAGCATTTGTACGATAAAGGAAGAGGCAAGTTTAAGTGACTTGGCGACACCTTCAAGCTTAAATCACAGTATTCGTACCTTAAGTGACTTGCGCAATGAGACTGTATCTGATGCTACAATCAACGATATTTTGGAGGCGCCGTTTAGTACACCATACAACCCGTACAAGAATGGAACGGATGAAATCATAAAAACTATATTAAGTAGACAAGTGCGTGTTTTAATACCCAAAATGAGTGCAGAGAAAATTGAACATTTAAATGTAAGCACAACAAAAAAATCCTTTCAGGACATCCCGGAAAAGAAAATAAAAGAGGTATCATGCAAGAAAAACAGATCTACAAAGAGGAGCAAAGGCGCTTCGAAGGAAAATGTTAATCCAAACGAGGATGAAATCACATATTCGGATGATGAATCAAACAGTACGATAAATCCCGCAGGAAAGATGCTGAGGCCTAAAAGGAAAACCGTTTGCCTAAAAGAACCCAGTCTCCGACAGAAATTAAGAAATACTACAAACTTGAAAATAAGATAATTGTCTTTTGCACAGATAGATTATAGTTCAAATTACCTCTAATATTAAATAAGCGTTTCTTCTTTGGGGACTTTAGACTTAACCGGGAATAATTACAAAAATACTCAAATTTTGCTTGGGTAAGTAAGCCCGGAGATAATTTGATTTGACGCCCCCATAGGAGCACTTTATTAGCTTAATGCAAGGCTTAACAAAAAACTAGAACTCAACTATAAAATAACTTAATTAACTTATTAACTAGGTGCCAGGGTGGAAACGATTAAGGAGAGGGAGAAGAGCTGTGGTATAGAGCAATTCTAAGGCTGGACTTTTTGAGGTGATGGTCGAAAAGATTGGTGTTAGCTTTGCGTAGCATTCTGGACATTGGTTCGTGGTAGCCATAATTTGTGCGGTGAGTGTTTATACGGAAAAGGGTCTTGGACCGAAGGTTATATGGGTTGGTGTTAAGGGGAATCATGTGCAATAATGACGGACTTTCAATGTTGCCGCTGAGAAGGTCGTGAGTAAATAGAATATCTGCAACATCACGTCGATCTTTAAGAGGTTGGAGGTTGATTAATTTTAGGCGATCCGTATAAGGTGGTAAATTAAGGGAGTCGGCCCAGGGAAGGGCAAAACGGATAAACCTGCGTTGAATGACTTCAATACGCGCAGTATAGAATTCGTAAGAGGTGTCGAGTGGCTGTTGATTCACCCTAATAACGTAAACCGCATGATTCCATGTTGGTGTTTAACTTTGGCCGTCCCGCACGTGTGTTCCGAAGTCAGCTGAAGAAAAGTAGGGAAATTCAACCGATCCCAGAAGCCAGATTGGGGCTGCTCATACCACTGGCAACGAAGATCAGCACCTATCGAACCCCACGCTGCTGGATGAACCTGTCAGCAAGCTACCGATGGATTTGGCACAACACAGCATCATGATTCCACCATATCCGACGATTAGACATACCACGAGGTGTGTCGAAGACATTTTACACGCCATAGAACAACGCAAGCCAGCCAATTTATGTCAATATTGCGCAAGAATCCGTCCTAATCAAGTGGAGATTCATAAAGAAGAACGGGTTATGTTTCTCCTGTCTAAAGTACGGACATCATTGAAGGTCTTGCAAGGCATGAAGAAAATGTGAAATTGATGGGTGCAATTACCCAATATGCATCTCTGCACAAAGGCCATACGACAGCGACACTAGCAAATAAATTGTCATATTGAGCGAAGTTGCGTCATATTTAGATCTAGGTTTCCGGAATATTGTCCCTTTCTAAATTCTGAAGCCCACGCTGCCGCCTTGAGTTTGCCAAAAATGAGATTAATGCCCCTATTACTTTAAGCCAACCAAACTAAACTTTTGTATTATGGAAGGCAACTATTTGTAGTTGTCTTGAAAAAGCATACTTTTATGCGCATAATTAATGTCAGAATCAGCTGCTTGGCATCAAACGAAAAAAATTGACTTGAAAAAGTAAAACTAAAACAGAAAATAAAAACCAAAATAAAACAAAATGGAAAGTTGTTTAGATTTATTTTTTGGCGATTGTGAAGATGAAGGATGCGTTGATGTTGCAGTCATACGAAGAAATATCCGGGATCACTCTAATCCATTAGAACTTCCAAATACGAAGTATGTTTGCAAGCATTGACTATGTGTATAAAATTTCATATTACAAAGTGCTTCATGTCGTTGCAGGTTTGTGAGTTATTTTAGAATCAACAAAGAGGCATTTGTGTATGTTTTTAATGAAGTCAAGGATTTCTTTACAACCACAACGTTCTTCAGCGATTCCACCTGTTCTTAAACTCGCTACCACTCTGCGTTTTCCCGCAGAAGGAAGTTATCAAAAATGCAGCGGTAACGATTTCAATCCTCTTGAAATTTTTTCGATGAGCCGAAATGTGCCTTACCCCTAGCCAGATCTGGGTTTTTCTGCAGCAATTCTACCATTTTGTCGAATTGCCCAGGCTTGATGATCTTTAGGTTAAAAGCAAACGTTATATATATTATTATATTATTGCGTTTATCATATTTGTTTTTGCTCTTCTTACGATTTCTTGTCCATTTTGAATATCGCATTTCGGACAAAGGCACCACAAAACAAACGCACCACACATCAAATGCACTACACAACTGATAAAAAGCAGTTGTCTAGTTTTCGCATTTGTGACAACTTCAACACAACTCAACTGAGATACATAATACCCCCGAGACAACCACTAACACAACCATTTTGAAAGTTGTCTGCTCGTTGTCAACTGACAGACAACTAGTTGTCATCGATAATACCGAATGCCAGTAAAGTTGTGTTCGTGACAACTCAACCAAGTTAGGTTGTCATCCATAATAGGGGCATAAAGGTCGCGCCACGTCACGCCAGAAAGTCCAGCCAGGACTTGTGAAATGTGTATTTGAAATTTGCTCTGCTATGTAGTAGGTGGCAGGGTTTCCTACTGCCGATTTTTAACATCCTCCGGGCGGGCCAATGGTCGAATTTCCAAGGGGTATAACATTTGTACTGCACGTCGCATCCTTTTGCCATCAGAAAATCGCACTTCACACGCTCTTATCTTGCCATCTCTTCCCGGATAACAATATTCTACCATGGCCAGTTTCCAATGTATAAGTGGAGTAGCATTGTCTTATACTAAAACTACATCACCCTCTTTAATTTCCTTCGAAAAACTATGTTTTGTATGATGCACAGAACTTAGAAGATTGAGGTATTCGGTCCTCCATCTTTTCCATAAAAATGAGGTGTATTGAACTCTAGTCTTCCAACTCGATTGCATATCACTTGTCGCAATTGGCTTATCACATTGAAAGGTTAAATTTTCATTGCTACTCACAGGACAACTGATCAGGAAACTCTCTGGTGTCAGCGGCGATAAGTCCGAAGGGTCATCACTTATATATGTCAGTGGCCGCATGTTGATGATGTGTTCAGCTTCGGTCAGTAAAGTATGCAGCTGTTCATTGTTTATCCTCGCCTTCCAAATAGTAATTTTGATGACGTTTTTCACACTTTTCACCAGACGTTCCCAAAAACCACCCCACCAGGCTGCTCGTTCGACACTAAATCGCCTATAATATTTCGGTTACTAATAAAACCATGAAATATTTCATTATTTAAAATATCTCCAACCGCTCGCAGGTCTGTCGCAGACTTCTTAAAGGTTTTCGCGTTGTCAGAATATATAACTCTTGGTGTTCCCCTTCGAGCTATAAATCGCCTTATAGCTAGCATGCAGCTTTCGGTTGTAAGATTTTCTACCAACTCCAGATGGATAGCACGAACTACTGCACACGTAAAGACCATTATGTAGACTTTGCCTTGATGGTTGTCATCATTAAGGTGCACGGTGTAAAGCGGACCCGCGAAGTCTACTCCGACGTTTTCAAACGGCTTAGTGGCAACCATTCGTTCTCTTGGAAGAGGAGCGAAGGGCTGCATTCCTGGTTTTCCCTTGAGTTTTTTGCAAACCGCGCATCGAGCAATGTTCTTCTTTATTATTTGACGTCCACTTGGCAACCAAAATCTCTGACGCAACAAAACTAAGACCGTCGTTACTCCAGCATGCAATGCCTTTTCATGCAAATATTGAATAATTATCTGGTTGAAGTGGGAGGATTTGGGTAAAATTAACGGATTCAATACATCTTGCAAATCGTTCAACTGTTGCATTCTACTACCAACACGCAAGAGGCCTTTCTCGTCTAAAATGGGGTTGAGATTCAAAAGACTAGATGACTTTGAAATGGGTTTACCAGTATGTAAAGATAAAATCTCGTTAATAAAATATTTAATTTGATAATATTTTAACCAATAATGCTCGGCCCTCTGCAATTCCACTGCCGTTAAAAAAATTTTGGAACTCCTCTTCTTCTCACGCATTACATCCACTGCTCTCATTACATAAGGTGTTATGCGGAGTAACCGTCGCCAACTACTAATATTCTGCAATGGGTACAGCGGATCGTATGAAGTTGCCGATGAGTTAATACCCGCCTCTTCGAAAGCTGTTATTAACGATATCGTTTTTTCTGTCGGTACAGTTTCTCTCGGCCATTCGTCTGCATCCCCTTTTAACCATAGCGGACCTTCTTTCCAAAGTAAGGAGGTGGTGAACTTATCCAACGACATGCCCCTCATTATAAGATCTGCAGGATTTTCTTTTCCTGAACAATGCCGCCAATCTCTTGCATTTGTTAGCCTTTGAATTTCGCTAACCCTATTAAATACGTATGGTTTCCATCGTCGGGTATCACCTCGTATCCAGTAAAGCGTTATAAGAGAATCGGTCCACAAATAGTAGCGCTGAAAGGGCATCTTCGCATTTCGTAAATAAGCACACAATCTGGCTGCAATCAGTGCTGCAGTAAGCTCTAATTTCGGTAAGCTCAGAGTGTCTGTCTTGCTATTTTTTTAAAGGTGCGACCCTTCCTTTCGCTAAAATAAAGTGAATACGACTTTTATTATTAACGTCTAAGACCCTTGCAAAGGCAACAGATCCGTAGGCCTTTAAACTTGCATCTGTAAATATATGCGCTTCAGATAACCTTGTGGCACTTGAAGTTCCAAGCCATCTATCGAAAGCTAACTCTCCTATTTGGCAAAGATCCTTAGTACAAGCTCTCCACTCCTTTTCATGCTCACCTTCCAAAGGTGTATCCCATTCGACTTTATCGCGCCACAAAGATTGGAAGAGAATTTTAAGCTTGATCACAATTGGGATAACATACCCTAATGGATCATAAATTCCAGCAATTACCTTTAAAATATTCCGTTTCGTTGTCATGTTTAATATTGGTTGTTCATCTTTGCTTATATTAATTGTAAGCTCATCACTAAAAATATTCCAACGCATTCCCAATACCATCTGCACACCATCGACGCCTGTGACTCCGATTTGATTGCTCAGTCTCTGGTCATTAGTAGCCCACTTCCTTAGGTTCATATAGGCACTGCTCATTACTTCTTTTGCCTCTCGATAAAATTTCTCTGCTTCTTTTCTACCGTCATGACTTGTTTCCATATCATCGACGTAGAAACTTTTCTTCAAAAGTTCGCACGTTTGTGGATATTCAGATGTTTTTGCTTTGAGGTGAAGATCAATCGTTGCGGTCAACAGAAACGGGCTTGACGTGACGCCGAAAGTTACTCGTGTCATTCTAAATTCTTGTAAGCCCGACAAATCATTCGGCCAAATGGGTTTACGAGCAAACCAAATAAAACGGTGGCTGTCACGGTCTTTTTCCGCTAAAGAAATTTGAAGAAATGCCTTTTCTATATCTGCTATTAACCCTATTTTTCCAACTCTAAACCTTAACAGGACTATGAGAATGTCTGGAAGCAAATTTGATCCCGTAAATAAGCAATCATTTAAAGAAAGATTACCATGAGCTCGAGATGACGCATTAAAAACTATGCGGATCTTCGTAGTCGATTTGTCCGGTCTATATACAGGGTGATGTGGCAGGTAATATAGGTTCGTAGAAGATGACTTATGGCATGGAATTATCTCAGCGAAACCTGAGGAAATCAATTCTCGCATTGTGTTGTCATACTCCTCAAGTTTTACCGGATCTCTTGATAATCTTCTTACAAGTGAATGTAAAAGTGATATGGCGTTTTCCTTATTTGTACCAAGCTGTATATCCAAATGTTTCCAAGGTAGAGCGGCTTCATACCTCGTAGGGGTCTTGTATATACATTTTGATTGTAGTTCCTCTGTGAAATTCTTCATTTCGTTTTCGCTTTTGCGTATACCCAGGCATTCCAAATTCCACATATTCTCTATGGCTGCGCTACAAAGAATTGAAACTCTTTCATCATTATTTGAAACATCACCTGTGTAACTTGGTGCTTGTATCGTCCACCCAAAGATGGTGTGAACAGCCATTAAACGATCTGTCAATCTTCTGGTTTTTCCAGTTACGACTTGCCAAAAGTAATCAGCGCCAATAAGAACACTCAGCCCTTCCTCTTGATCACGGCCCTTTGTATTTACGTCGGCTAACTTAAGCTCAGAAATCTGTGAAATACAATTCTCTGGCTTTGGCAAAACATCGTAACAGATTTCTGGTACAACTACGGCTATAATTTCAATAAAATGTCTATTGTATTGGCTACCAACACTTAGCTTCACTGTTCTTAGTTTCTGATGTTTAGTTATACCTACGTTACCGAATGGCATTACCGAAAGGTTTACTACTCCAAAGGTGGGTAATTTGAGCTTATTAGCGTCATTTTCCTTAATAAATGTTCTTTGGCTACCACCATCGAGTACTGTTAAAGGACAATTTAGACGAAACTATATATTGTGAACGCGCTCTAACTCTTTGACATTTTACAGCGAGTGACGTTTAGTTTTTTCTTGATACACACATAAATGTGCGGAGTTCAGTTCTAATTCGATCGCATAGCAGAAAACATCCTTTTTTCAATTTTCATCTTTAAAAGTATTTCACAATAAACTTTTTAAAAGCAATTTCTATGGATCTTTCTGAGGTTATGGGCCCAGATTGGAAGTGCAATTGAATAAATTAAATAAACTATTTTTTCATTTGTGTAAGAATTGCTCGGTATTGTGAAATTTATTTTCACGGACGACCAAGATGGCGGACAACAACGCAATTAAAATTCCACAATTTGATGGCACGAATTTCAGTAACTGGAAATATCGTGTGGGAATTTTATTGGATGAAAGGGATTTGCGAAAATACATTGAGGAGGATATCGTCGACATTTTGGCAGCCGCGAAGATAGAAGCACGTGATAATTTGCGGAAAGAAGAAAAGAAATGTATTTCCATACTTGTGCAAACAATTCAAGACAGCCAGTTGGAATTGATTAAAGACAAAAAGAGTTCGAAGGGAATGTACGATTGTTTGTGTGCAGTCTACGAAAGACAAAGCGTCGCGGGATATTTGCTTGCGAAAAAGCAATTGTTGCTGATGAAATATCAAGAAGGCGACGATATGATCGAACATTTTGTCAAATTTGACACGAAAATTCGCGAACTTAAGTCAAAGGGTGCTACGTTGAAGGAACTGGATATCATCGTGCATTTATTTCTAACATTGCCGGAGTGTTATGATACATTGGTTACGGCGTTACAGACAATTGGCAAAGATGAATTGAAATTGGAATTTGTAAAAACACAATTGTTGGATGAGCATGGCAAGCGATGTGATCGTGGATCGACGAAATTGTCTGAAACAGGTGCAATGAGTGCAAAAGGCCAAAGAAAGCAGATCAAATGTTTCGGCTGTGGTAAAATCGGCCACAAAAAGTCCCAATGTTTTGCAAATAAGAAGAAAAATACCAACAAAGGGAACAAAACATTTGATGGAAAAGGCGAGACGTTGTGTGCGATTGTGAATGGACATGAATGTTCATGTGTCGAAGAGCAAACGGCACTTTGTGCACACACAGCACAACAAAGCGACGACGGAAAAATTGAATTTTTAATGGATTCTGGTGCAACGCAAAACATGGCAAACAACGAACGATACTTTGACAATTTGGAGAATATCGATGACGTGAAAATCTCTGTAGCAAAGAAGAATCAAAGTATTTTAGCAAATCAGCGTGGAAATATTTCCATTAAAACGTTTTACAACGGTGACAAGTCGACGAAAACAATGGAAAATGTTTTATTTGTCAAAGATTTGCAGTACAATTTGATGTCGATTAGAAGTTTGACCAGAAAAGGCTACCGTGTCGTTTTCGAAGGAGACTGTGCGTACGTATCGAAGAAAGGCAAAACGAAATTCGTAGCGAATGCGGATGGGAATTTGTACAAGGTGGTTTTTCACGTTGATCGAAACATTTTCGCTGGTGTCTCAGGTGAGAACAAATCAAGCAATAATTCACAGTTATGGCACTACAGAATGGGACATTTGAATGCGGCAGACATGAAAAAGATGATTAGCAAGCAAATTGTCAATGGATTGGAGCAGGTGAAAATTGATACTGAATCGACTGTTTGTGAACCGTGCGTTTAAGGCAAGCAGACAAGAACATCGTTTCCAAAGAACAAAAATGTTCGGTCATCTCGTGTTTTGGAATTGATTCACAGCGATGTCTGCGGTCCAATGCGGACAACGGCATATGATGGTTCACGGTATTTTGTATCATTCACAGATGACTTTTCATCTGTGCTGGTTAAATTCAAGGAATACCAGGCAATGGCTGAGTCATTTCATGGTGTGAAAATTGCGAAAATGAGAGCTGACAACGGTGGAGAATACACATCGAAGGAACTGATACGATATTGCAAAGAAAGAGGTATTCAAATCAATTACACTGTGCCTTACAATCCGGAAATGAATGCAATATCTGAGCGATTGAATCGAACGCTCATGGACAAAGCGAGAACGATGCTTTTGCCATGCAATATGGATCACAAGTTTTGGAATGAAGCGGTTTTGGTGGCGAATTATTTGAAAAATCGATCAGTGACAGCAGCGTTTGGAGAACAATTTATTTCCAAGACACCTGCCGAGATTTGGTTTAACCAGAAACCGAATTTGTCACATCTGCGTGTTTTTGGCTCGGAATGTTTCAATCACATTCCATCGAACAACCGTTCGAAGTTTGAAGCAAGAGCAACGATGTGTTTGATGTTGGGATATGCTGCATCAATGGGAACGTATCGACTTTGGGATACAACGAAAAACAAATTGGTTTTTGGGCGGCACGTGACATTCAACGAAGCCTCTGTGTTGAAGCAAGTAAAACTGGTTGATATATCGGTTTCAGAGGCGGCATCGAACAACGAACAAGTAGAATCAAACAACGAACAAGCAGATGATAGTTTGCTAACGGACGATGAGTCTGAAGGAACGTTGCATGGCAGCGAATTTGGTGATTCTGATAACAACGATTTAACGATCCACGATGCAAATAGGGGCGACGTCGGCGACAACGGTGCGAAAAAGGATGACATTAGTAACGTTGATCCAGAATTGCCACGAAGAAGTAACCGGAATCGACGAGAGCCAGATAGATTTGGCGATTGGGCGAACACAGCAGAATTTGCTCTATCAGCTGAAGTTACAGAATTGGGTGAATTTGCATTATCAGCCGAACAGTTTGTTGAAAATGACCCGACTACGGTGGACGAGGCGAAAAATCGAGATGATTGGCCACATTGGAAAGATGCCATCGATAGTGAGTACAAGTCTTTGATGAAGAATGGAACTTGGACCGTTTGTGATTTGCCGAAAGGTCGAAAAGCGATCACTAACAAGTGGGTATTCAAACTCAAGCGAAAGGCTGATGGAAGCGTGGACAAATATAAAGCTCGACTTGTCGCACGCGGTTTCACACAGAAATATGGATTTGATTACAGTGAAACTTATGCTCCGGTTGCGAAACTGGTGACATTGAAGATTTTACTGTCAATTGCGAATCAAAACGATATGTACATTCATCAAATGGACGTCAAAAGCGCATTTTTGAATGGTGATCTCACTGAGGAGATATACATGGAATTACCTGATGGTTTCAAGCAAGAGAAGAAAGTGTGCAAGCTCAACAAGGCACTTTATGGATTGAAGCAAGCATCTCGTGCTTGGAATGAAAAATTCAACAAGTTTATTATTCACATTGGATTCAAACAATGTGTAACTGATCAATGTTTGTATGTGAAGGAGCAAAATGGAAAACTTGTGTATGTGTTGCTGTATGTCGACGACATTCTGATATTTTGCAGTGACATGAAGATCATCGAGACCATCAAGCATCTGTTGTCAAAGGAATTTGAAATGACTGACATGGGAAAAGTGAGCACCTTCTTGGGCATGCACATTGAACAAGACATGGAAAACGGAACGATTGTGCTCAGTCAGTCGAAGTATTTGGAAAAGGTTTTGCAAAAGTTCAACATGCAAGATTGCAAACCAAAAGCAACGCCAATGGAAAAGGGTTTGCATTTGGAACCAGGTGACGCCAACAATTGCTCGAATCATCCATATCGTGAGCTCATTGGTTGCTTGACTTATGCAACTGTAACAACAAGACCAGATTTGTGTGCTGCTACTGGATATTTTAGTCGATTTCAAAGTTGCTTCAATGAAACACATTACAATCATGCGAAACGTATTTTGCGCTACATTCGTGGAACGCTGGATTTGAAATTGGTTTATCAAAAGAAAGATGCAGTGAACACTTTGATTGGCTTCAGCGACTCAGATTGGGGTGGCGATAGAAATGACAGAAAGTCAACATCGGGTTATGTGTTCAAGTTGTTTGGCAGCACGGTGAGCTGGGCGTGCAGAAAGCAGCCAACAGTCAGTTTATCTTCAGCGGAAGCCGAATACATTGCGTTGACTGAAGCAATTTGCGAATTGATTACACACATAAATGTGCGGAGTTCAGTTCTAATTCGACCGCATAGCAGAAAACATCCTTTTTTCAATTTTCATCTTTAAAAGTATTTCACAATAAACTTTTTAAAAGCAATTTCTATGGATCTTTCTGAAGTACTATGCGCACGAATAGGCCATGTTCAGAATTATCTAATTTCATTGGGGAATACAATAGAACTCGCGCTGTTTGTAAATACACATTCGGGTTTTTGTCTTTGTTTACATTAGGTACGCAAAGATTTAAAGTCGAACTAGTCATCAGTGCATTATCTGAAGCCTTATTTACATTCGACACTAAAGGCTTGTCATTTATTTTGGATACCAATGATGATTCATGCGTATCGCACAAAGTAGTTGCATGTTTTCGTTTGCAAATTTTGCATAATATTGTTTTAGAACGACAATATTTTGACGTATGGCCCTTGAATGTGCAGCGAAAACATCGACCGTCTCTTTTTAGCATTTGCTTCTTTTCTGTGATCGAGCGAGAACTATTGCACTCTTTCGTCGGATGCTCGATTGACTTGCAAAAAAGCAAGGAACATGGATTGCGGTTGTGGGAGTGAAGAGTCCAGCTGCTGTCGATGGAGGTGCAGACATATTATTCTTACCAGTAGATCTGGTCACTTTTCCAACTGCAGCTCTTTCTATTGACTCTACTATCTCTTTCAGGAAACGCAAAATGTTCTTAACTTGCTTGTCTCCATCGAAAGAAAGAGTTGAGCTGCTGTCTGACATCGATTCGTTTTCTTCTAATTTCAGTGGTGTTTCTTTATGTGAGCGATGGTAGTCGATGCGTAATTCATTAGGCATGCATTTAAGCAAAATCGTTTTTAACATTATATAATAATGTGACGATGGAACTCCTAATGAAGTCAGAGAACGGCTACACGCTATTACCGTATTGTAAAGATTTCGTAACGCTGTTACATCCGTTTTTTGTTGAACCGTTGGTAGAGCCATAAGCTCTTGCATTAGTTTGTCTATGAGCTTTTCTTTATCACCATACTCTTCTTGTAGGAGTGAAATAGCTCCGTCATAGCATGCATCTGTGGGTGTAAAACCCGAAATTGTATTTGCTGCTTTGCCAGTTAAAACTGTTTGGAGGTAATTAAATTTTTCGGCTCATTCTCATGGATATTGGCTCGAAAATTTTCCCAAAACGGTATCCATTCTTGATAATCACCCGAAAAGGTTTTCAGCTTAAGTTTCGGCAAATTATTGTTATGAGCCCTTGCTGTTGCTGGCAGATTCTTTGACGCAAGTTCACTGGGAACTGGGTCGAGCTTCTGTTGTACTTTGTTCCGCCGTACTTGTAGCTTAGCGATCATACCGACAGCAGTATCCTCGTATTCAATTGCTTTCTCTGGATTCTTGTCTTCCAATCCTCTTTCTTTAAACTCCCGATTGACGGCACGGAGGTTTTCATTCGCCGTTGTAAGACGTTGAATATAAGCTGAAAGCTCTTCTTCGATGAGATCCAATTGGGATAAATCTTCGATTTCCCGTACGTTGGTGGACCTCAAATATTCATTTGCTTCGTTAGCAATTTTCGTTATCTGACTGCGATAGCCAGCTCGCGTTTGTTGTTCCATTTCAAGGAGCACGTAAATTTAGTTTACCGCGATAAACCTTTTCCCACAAAATCGTATCACTCCCGGGTTTCGGCACCAATTTGAAATTTGCTCTGCTATAAAGTAGGTGGCAGGGTTTCCTACTGCCGATTTTTAACAGTGTATGACACATTTTGACATACACTTGACATATATTTATAAGCACACCCCGATCGACGGTGAAGAGCACAAGGCCCCACTGCGCTCAAATTGTTTTGGCTAAAGTGTGACACACACACGCTACTGATCCAATCGATCTGGCTAGGTTTCAACAGATTTGCATGTGTGTGGCGCAGTTTACAACAGATCGAAAGTTGACAAAAAATGTTGTCTTTCATGTGATCGGTAGTGTGTGTGTGGCGCGGTTATCTCTGGGTTTTACGAATTTTTCAGAAAGCGTATTGAAATATTTACTTATATATTACTCGGCGGTGAACAACGTGAAATGAGGATCGTCAACCGATCCATAAATGTGTGGCGAAACGAGTTTCAACAGATCGATTGGATCGGAAGCGTGTGTGTCCCGCAGTTGACGAAAACGGTACTGACCAAATCGCATGTTGTCGATCGTTCAACTGAAAGCGGATGGAAGCGAATGCATAAAAACGGCCGGTAAGACGATGCCGGGGCATTTCTGAGGGTGCTTAGAATATTAATTAGGTAATTTGAATGAAAAGAAACAAAATATATTGAAATTATTAAGAGTGTGCATTTGTTTTCGATACCGTTCCCAGGGAATTGACATCCCAAGTTTCAAAAAGGTTTACACACTTTATAATTTTATAATAGCTTTTTGGTCTTCAGTAGGATTTCTGTATAGTCCAGTAATTCATTTACCTCCGATTCCATCTTTATTATAGAATGTACCAAACAAACATCGGCCAGAGACTGCGCCGAAGTTGAGGCGATTGGAACAAAGTCCTCGTCGTGATTCCCACTAAAGGACTGCTCAAAAACTTGCGTCCGGAATTCTTCATCTTAAAGATTAATAAAAGTGAAATTCTAATACTAATTCCATATTAAATGTTTTACTTACTAGTTTCCAAATTCCGGCGCGTATTGGGAGAACACTCAACGAGTACTGATTGGCCCTTATCGGATGTAATTTCAATTTTTTCCATTTTTGGTAATATGGTAAATAATATTTTAGCGAACAAAACACCAATGGAATAAACCCACAAACAATATCTTTAAAATAGTATAAATAAACACATGGAATAAACCCACAAGCCAAATGACAATAGCTTTATTGAGTGACAGCTGCTTTTGACACTTTTCACGAATCTGTTCTGACTTCAGAAAAAGTGCAGAAAATCGTGTTCTGAAGTGTCTGAAATAGCGTCACTGAACAGCAATCAGAACACTTTCGGACAGAAATTTTTGTCACTGAACAGCAAAAGTTGTACTTTTCTGTCCAGAACAGTCCAGAACAGCGTCACTGAACAGACTAATAGTCTGACTGTTCTGGACAGAAAAGTACAACTTTTGCTGTTCAGTGACAAAAATTTCTGTCCGAAAGTGTTCTGATTGCTGTTTACCCTCGCTCTCTTTTGAATTCTATCTAACAGGTGTAAAGAGGCCAAATATGAATGTAGATGGTGAAACTAGAGATGGTGAAATATTTTTGCATCGTTTAAGGAAACCTAGACATTTCGCAGCATTGTCAGCGATCTCGAATACTCGTATATCTACTAAGTGTTTTATTAACGCACATATTAAAGATGAAAAGTTTTTTGGTTACAACAGCACAAGCGCTGTTCACAGATAATGGCTGATTAAACGCAGTTCGCTTAAGAAGATGGCACTGGGAGAATTAATTCTTTAGAAGAATTAAATTCCACTCTATCGTGGAATTACAGAAAAGACAAAATTATTCTGTCGAAGTCGGAATTAAATGTGCCTTACATATCATTGCGGTTCCATTTTAACGTCCGAAGAGAAGCGACGTGTGGCTTGGAATTTACATATGTATGTATGTGAAAAACTGAGAGTACTGTCATCATTGGAGTATATAGAAGATCATTTATAAAAATGAGAAAGAGCGTCTGTGACAGAATAGAGCCTTGAGGAACACCAGCATTTATTTGGTGAATATTAGACCTTAAATCATCCAAAATGTCTTGAATAGCCTGAAGATAAACGCCTGGCGCTTGATCAAGCGCTTTAGAAACGTCATGCGCATCGATCTAGCTTTCATCTAGGCTGTGCAAAGATGAATTATACTTTTCGGTGAGATACATATGTCATCAAATCACCAGTGGACCTGTTGCTACGGAAACCATACTGCTGGTCATTAAGAAGTTTCTGCGATTCGGTAGGAAGAGGGAGATGAAGATTCGCCCTTTTTAGGCTGGACAATGCCGTTTTCCATATACTTAGAAAGGGACCAGAAGAGTAGGAGAGGTGAAAGAGCTTATGCAGTGGTTCTGCCAGGGTGACAGAACGCCTCTTCAGAAATATGGGAGGAACACTAAGGAATACTTCCTTTACTGCAACTGGGCGTTGGGACTGAAATAGCGAGTCAGAATTCTTCATGATCTTTATGAATGACCAAAAGTGTTGCTACTTTTGAGACATAGCCTCAATTTTTTATAAAGGGCGGTCCAACCATAAAATCATCTTCAGCGACGAGGCACACTTTCACCTCAGTGGATTCGTTAACAAACAGAATTGCCGCATTTGGGCAAATGAGAATCCACGAGTGATTGTTGAAAAGCCGATGCATTCACAAAGAGTGACTGTTTGGTGCGGTTTATGGGCTGGCGGCGTCATCGGGCTGTACTTCTTCGAAAATGAGGTCGGCCAAGCAGTTACCGTGAATGGTGTTCGCTATCACGAAATGATAACGGACTTCTTGTGGCCAGAAATCGAGGATATGGACCTGGACGATATGTGCTTCCAGCAGGGTGGTGCCATTTGCCACACAGCCAACGAAACAATGGCTGTTTTGCGCGAGAAATTCAATGGCCGTGTTATCTTAAGTCGTGGCGATGTTAATTGGCCGCCACGATCATGTGACTTGACACCGTCGGACTTCTTTCTTTGGGGATATTAAAAAGAAAGTGTACATCAATAAGCCAAGAACAATTCAAGAGCTAAAGGATGAGATAATTCGGCACATTAAGGACATTGAACATCAATTATGTCTCAGAGTCATTGAAAATATGAACCATCGGATAGAAGTGGCGAGCATTTGGCCCATATTTTATTTCACACATAATTGTCATAAATCCTTCTATCATAATAAAAAATATTAAGATAATTCTCTGAAAACTTTTTGTTTTATTTACAATTATCATTGTGCGCTTTCGTTGGACCACCCTTTAATAGCAA
Source organism: Merodon equestris (assembly GCA_958301585.1). NCBI lineage: Eukaryota > Metazoa > Arthropoda > Insecta > Diptera > Syrphidae > Merodon > Merodon equestris. The sequence goes on from OY284413.1 coordinate 261,526,324, forward strand.
AATTTGACACGTCGAATCAATGCATCGCAGTTATTACTCATTGTAAGTTATTCCGACTTTCCTCACAGTAGTTGGCTTTGTAAGTCCGGAAACTCAACTCTCTTTGGGATTTTCAAAAAGTTAAAATTTAGAGTACCCCATGCAAGTAACGCTATCTATTATTTAAGAAATGAAATAATTAAGTTGATAGCAGACAACACTTTTTCACTTGAAATAAAGAATAAATATGTATGATTTTTAAATTCTTAAATCAGGAATAACAACTTATGCATTTTCGAAATAAATCTGGCTTAAAGTTTTCACAGATTTTCACTTGTTTGAAATCTTAAATTTCTTTTTAAGATATTTTTATCCACATAATGAGTAATTTCTAATTAGAGAGACATACATATGTATGTAAAAAATCCTCAAAGGATTTGTTACCTTATTGGGTCTAAACGTGTGCAAACCTCAATTTCCTGAACAAAACGCCCTTTTTGATCGAGCGGAGCGTAGCGGAGCGAGAGCAATCACCCACTTTTTGGCCTAGCGCGTGCGTGTACGGGGAATATAGTGGTCCGAAAACGATTTCGGACTAATCTTGTACGCACTAAATGTAGATATCGGCTATAACCACACATGTGTGCAGCATGTCATTCGATAGATCTAGGTCTGTAGATGAGCCATAAATTATCAAATGAAATTGTTTGATTGAAAAATAGTGAGAAATAACGAAGTAAAGTTTAGAAAAGTGCCATGCGGAGCAAGAGCAAGGTTGATAAAACAACAAATTTGCTCGCTCGATCAAAAATTTTCAGTAGCGGAGTTAAGCCCGCGCATACTGATCTGCCTAGTATCAGTTCTTCTTACTCGTATTTCCAGGATTTTTCTTTTAATGTAGCTCCCTTAAGTTAGTATTTACAAAAATGTATTGGATTAGGTCTTATGTGTACGTTTATACATATTTACATATGTATATTATTGTCATCGAATATCGATAAATACATTATTTAATTGTTTTAGATCATATTCACTGAATACAAGAACAGAATTTTAATATAAAAATGTTTTTTTTGCAAAAAAATATTAAACTTATCCATAATGGGTAAATGCAATGAAAAGTGTACTTAAGCATTTGAAACAATCTAATAATTTTCATGACCCGGAATATTTGCCACTGGCGGCATGGTGGAGTCCCATGCGAAAAAGTGATACGCAGACAGCATAAGACCTAGCCCACTGACCATACTAACGTACATGAACACATGAACACAGTAAACGAATGCAGCTCCTTCCCTGCCTGCCTCAATATCACTGGCTTCCGAACTCGAAGACATATTTTCGCTATTTTTTCTAATTTGTATTCGTATCACCCGTTCGTTTAAATTCAAACCAATAAACGAGAAAATAACTAAGAAATACGCAAACACGTATGTTAGACTTTTCTAACGGTTGGTACTAAACAAAATTTATTTCTATTTCTGTTTAGTTAAGAAAAAAAAGTAAAAATATAGATTTTAGCTTAAAAATCGCGATTCGCGATTGTTTATGTAAAGTTGGTATGTATATGCACTACATATAACAAGGCACATGCCAGGGCGAATATTTTTCCCCTTAGTTTTATTTACCAATTGATGTACTCGAAGCACGTGTTTAAGAGAAAGCAATATACGAGAAGTATGAAAAATAATTTTAAAAGTGCCTGTGGGTTGCTCGATTTTTAATACAAAAAAACAGGTTATAGGAATTTAATTAAATACATAAAACGGAGGGCGAAAATGCATATTTATAAAAGATAATTATAATCGTAATAAGTAAGAATAAAAAAAGATTAATGCAAGTAATAAAAGAATAATAAGAGAATATTGGAATTTGTCCATCATACGACATTCATCGTGTTCAACTATTCTTCTCTTTATTGGGTTGTCGCTAAACAATAACTCTTCCATCTGATCCAAAAATTATATTCGGCCTCATCGACGAAGAAAAAGTTTTTTTCCAGAAGAAATAATATACCTTCACGTTATTATGAGGGAATTCCAATCGAAGCTACTTATTCTCCTGGTAACGAATGGCTTCTTTCTTGCCACTAACTTCAGCTTTGCGTAAAAATCTCCGAGTTCTTCTAGCATTGCAAATTTTCAAGTGCTGCTCCCAAATATCTGGAAGCTTGGAGCTCTTGGATTATTCTTGGAGATTTTCATTATCTAATGCTCATCACGCTCAGAAAAAAAATTGAGCTAATTCTTATTTTATTAACTACCCTTTTCTCTTCTCAATATAGGCCGTTATGTTGCCTTGTTAACAATTTCTGGTATTTGCCTTTAACTTTGAATGGCAGCTTTCGCAACGCTTTGTAAGCTGATACGTTTACTTGGTGAAACAGCACTCCAGCTCGCAATTTGCCGCGTCTTCTTAATTCTCTTCGATCATTTTCGACTTTTTTCACGTTATCTTTAGTGAGGTAATTTTCTGTCTAGCTTAAACTCCGTGCCCTTATATGCTACTATGAAATATGGTGGAGCAGAGTTCCCGAATGTTTTCACCAAGTCGCTGTGTATGTCTTTGGTAGACAGTTTTTGCAAGCAGGTAGCATTTTTTTATTTTTTCAATTTTACTTAAATTTTTTTGACAAAAAAGATTCAGTTAGGGATAGTTACTGTGTGTATTGAATTATTTAATATTCAAATTCAAATATTTCCGTTAAATGAGCCCTATAATAGTAGTGCCCTGACTTTTGCAGTTAACTACATATTAGTCTGTTAAATGACGCTGTTCTGGACTGTTCCGGACAGAAAAGTACACCTTTTGCTGTTCAGTGACAAAAATTTCTGTCCGAAAGTGTTCTGCTTGGTGTTTAGTGACGGTGTTTCGGACACTTCAGAACACGATTTTCTGCACCTACTCTGGAGTCAGAACAGATTCGTGAAAAATGTCAAAAGCAGTTGTCATAGAAAAAACATTAAAGTCCTCGCTAAAACATACATATCATCACTAAAAAATGTTGTTGACGAGTTACTAATCACAGTAATTTCACTATCAGTGCCCACCACAACTCTTCCAAAGCATTTTTATGTGAATTCACTTTTGTTTATTATTTAATTCTGAAACATGTTTATTACAATATAAGATGTTTTCCGCTTTTTGACAACTAATATACGGCTGTACTTTTCTGTTCGAACTTGATCTGACAGTTTTCACGAATCTGTGCTGTCCTGTTCTGATCTTTTCGTCATTGAACACAGCTTATTATATGCCATATACGTACATATATGTATGTACATATGTCCATATTAGCATACATACATACATAAAAGGCCTTGAACGAATGAAACTGAAGAGAAATATTATCTTAGATTATGTTTTCGGCATTCATATACCAGTCGTCGATTATTGGAAATAAGAATAAACTTAAAAGTCACGCTCATAAGACATTTGCCACTGTTATTATGTTGGCATATACGTATGTAAGGCAACAAGTGCCTAGTGCACCCTATATTCTTAATATAGGGTGGTTTCACATAATTGATTTTCTATTTATATTTTTAAAATACAATAATGAACTTGCACTCGCTGGGTATAAAAATGATTGACATTCAGTATTCTCAGCATTAAAGTACGTCAACTCAGAGGGAAAGCACAATAATCATCGAAGAAAATATTCATAATCATAGGCTATTTGTATATTTGTAAATCATGAGTGAATCAAACGAAAAAACGGAAACACCAACAGAAGAAAAAAAGCCGGATTTTTTCGATTCAAAGTTATTTCGACTCATAACAGTCGGCATCTATCTGGGAGGGGTTGGCGGACTGGGTTTTACCTTGGCCTTGTATTATCTCTTCATTTGGGAATCAAAGATGCCGGAACTACCTGTTCTGAAGAAAATCTGAAAACCTTTGATTTTTATAAAGTATGAATATAAACCATGTATTTGTGACCAGTATTTCTGCTAGAGTAGCGTAGATATTTTTACTTTTTTATTCTAATAAATACGCAAATTCATATGTACTTTACTCACTGTTTTTGATTACTCAATTAAATGATGTTTTTCTTTTCATGGAGTTATTGGAAATCGCAAATAAATCTCTGGCATTGTTGAATCGAAGAAAAACAAATAGTAAATAGATAAACAGAAACCAAAACCACTAACACCACTCAAGTACAAGAACAAAGTGAAGAATCTAAAAATCTTGGAGTCCAAAAATGATTCCTTCTCTTCCTTTAGTTCCTCCTCTTTATTTGACGAAGACATTTTCGACACTACTAACTCTCTGTAAATCACTATATCCAATGGTTGAAAGTGGTTAAGGCAGTTTCTTTATATACGAGCAACTATCGGTCCGTAATTAGAGTGGCGTTTCTTTGCATAAAATCCATGTCATATTATGGGCTCAGTGTCGTGTCAAAAAAGACGTCTTATGATTTTCAAATAAATTTACATATTATTGATGGATAGGATAGATCGATAATAACAAGTAATTTAATGAATGGTCACGTAAGACTTCAATGTAATGGTAAAGAGAGGAAAAATCCATACATTTTTTTTTTAAATTCTATCTTGGATCAACATCCTTCTAATTAATCATCTCAACATCAACTTGTCGTTAAAGGTTATAAGTCGTACTTCATCAAGAGATCCCAATTTGTATCATAAAGCTTCGAGAATATGCAACTTAATTTAAGGCCTCAAACGAATCCCCCCCCGGGACAGGTACTTCCCTTTTTCCTCCTCGTCGTTTATACAACTGAATTTTACCCAGGCGCCTGTTGATAGTCATTGACAAATATTTACTATATTCGGTGGTCAAATGAACTCTTTTATTATGTTTAATTAAGACTAAAACTACCCACCACTCTAACCTACCTTATCTTATCCTTGTCTACCCTAAGTTACATTATCTTATTTAAGTCTGCCATGGGCGTTTGGCGTTCCGAACAAAATAGATTCTGATTTTCAATTTTCAGTCATTAAAATATTTGTATTTGTATTTGTATTCTTTGATAATTAAATTCTTCATTCACATAAGAAAAGATACATCGTTGAGAAACTACAGTATAGGCAAATACACATGTGCTTATTACTTAATTATTATTTATTATAAAAAAACAATGCTTATAACTATTACTTAAACTATATGAGTGGAAGAAGGAATGTGGAAAGGAAGAAAAATAAGATACTGAACTTTCAGTTCTGGTTCATTTGTTCTGGCCTTTAAAAACTGTCTGCATAATATTCAAAAACTGTTTTTTTCTGAAAGTGTTTGTGTTGCAGGTGCGCTTTGTTTCTAGGGGTAAAAGATTCCAAAGTTGAATCGCGTAGACAAAAAATTGACGGCAAGTGTTAAGATATTTACATCTAGGTGCAATTTATTGCATAGTTCTTTGATTTTTGGCAAACCTTATTTTTCGAAAAGGTACTCGGGTTCTCTGATGGTCAGGATTCGATGCAAAGTCATTATAGTTCTCAAGTTCATCAAGCACATTAATGAACATCCGGGTATTTGTTTAGTTAGGCTAGAGATGTGTTCATATCTGCTGACGCTGAATATATGTATACCTCGCGCAGCTATTATAAGCCATCGTTAGTTTTCTTTTGGATTCACGGTCCATATTAGAAAACATTTCAAAACCGTATGGCAAGATCGGTAAAATAAACGATTTTACTAGCTTTAACTTTATATTCGTCGGGAGATATTTTGCGGTAGGGCTGAGCCCGCCATTTATATGTATGTACATTCCATTTAGAATTCTGGTAAAAATAAATTCCGAGGTTGATTAATGCTATCTACATAGTCAATAGGATCAACATTAAGACACAACTGTGGGAAGGCATTAATAGTTCTTCGGCCGGTTATTACCATAGCCTTGGTCTTGAAAGAGTTGAGATTAAGGCTATTATTCATTATACTTATAGTTAAGGTTTTGTTCAATTTTGGAAACATAAAATATATTTGCAAGTCGTCGGCGTAAATGTGATGTTCACAGGTTGTTATATGTTCGGATAAGTCATTTATAAAAGATGTAAATAAAAGTGGTCCAAGTACCGATCCCTGAGGAACACCTAAAGGAACAAAACGACAGGATGAACATTTATTATTGTTAAATACGTATTGTGAGCGATTGAGAAGGTATGAGGCAATAAGATTGCACAAGGAACTTTCAAGCAAAAATTGTGTTTACAGTTTTTTTATAAGTATTTTATGGTTTACACAATCGAATGCATTTGAGAAGTCTAAGAAAACCATCAGTCTCACATAGTTGCTCTCAAAGCCGGTACGTAGGTCATCACATACTTTTAATAGTGCTGTGGTGCAGTTGTGTTCAGAACGGAAACCCGACTGGTATTTGGTTAACAGTTTTTTTTTTTTCGTTGAACTGAATTTTGATTGCTGGCTTAATATCGTTTCAAAATTTTTACTCACAAATGGGAGAATAGCAATTGGAAGATATTCCGAAGTATTCGAGGATTTAAGAATACTGCTGACCTGCACACAACTTTCGCTGTCGAATGTCGAAGAAAAAAACTATCAGATCGCTTAGGTAAATGCTGAAAAGAATAATTGAATTTACGATACCCTGTTGCAGTCTATTGTTAATTTCAATCGCTTTGGCAATTTTCACAATAAACTTTCTATCAGATAAAATGTCCAAAATCATACATAACAGTACAAGTCGGCTGAACTTGTAATAACGTCTTTCTAATCATACTGTGTCGAAAGCTTTTTTCCAAGTCACTCAAACGGGCACCCTCAATTTCGTACAAATTAGCACATTTTAGACAGAAACCACCAATGAGACGTCCCACTCAAAATGGCCGCCGACGTTTGCCTACAAGCTCGGGCGAGCACGTGGGTACCTCAAGTGCTGTCAAAAGAGCATGTGAGTACCTCAAGTGCTGTCAAAATTTTGTAAACAATCGCGCACATTGTTATAATTCCAAGAGTGTGTGTGGCGAGAGTACACTGCGGTAAAATGAAATGAGCTCACACGTATTCACGGATAGAAGCTCGTTTGTAACGGGTTTTGTCGCTATGCACCTGAACCGCTGTCAAAATCTCGTCAAAAATTCAGGGTGTTACGGGGGAAGACGTAGGAAAGACGCACGTCTCATTCTGGTTTCTGATTTTAGATGCTAAATAATAGTCGAAATCCTGGCTTGGATTTTTGACCGGACTAGTCCATAAAAATAAAATAAAAAAAGCAAAATACTGAACATAAACTCGATTTGATTCTCATTTTCCAACACTAGGTGGTGGCCACATCAGTATGAAGTCCTGAATTGTCTAATAAGTGACCAATAAGTGTCATTATCTGTCAATAACAGCTGTTCACATTGAGAAATTAGCTTTGTTTTTCTTCATTCCCTTTTTATATCACGAATTTCCTCATCAGCGTTCAATAATGTCTATCTTAATTCGCTGCTCGATAAGCAAATGTCCAGTTAAATCTGTGACAATAAGAACCGCATTCAACAGTTTCAGAAATGCATCTACAGACAATACACAGGATACAAGTAAAATAAATACTTCGCAACAGCCTAACTTGAAACAATACGATATAATAATTACTGGCGGAGGACTTGTCGGGACGGCCCTAGCATGTGCGATATGTAATTGAATTATACTACCAAGTTCCACAGTATAAAAATTAAATGTAAATTCTGTAATACTCTAGCGAAAAACAAGGTTCTACAGGAGAAGTCTGTTCTGCTACTTGAAGGTGCACCACAATTCAAAGGTTTTACGGGAGGTCAGTTCAGAAACCGGGTTTCTGCCATTAACAATGGTTCTATAGAACTATTTAAATCGATTGACGCATGGGATAAAATAGCGTCAACACGATATAAGCCTGTAAAGCAAATGCAGGTAACTAGACAACGTTGATAATGTTCATAATTCAAAAGTAAATAAATGACTTTAAGGTTTGGGACGCCAGTTCAGATGCCCATATCAATTTTAACCACAGTGATTTTACCGAAAATGTTGCGTGCATAATTGAAAACGATTTAATACTGGATAGCCTTTACAACCAAATGGCATCATCACAAAATGTGACCATCCTTAATCAATCAGTCGTTAGCGATGTTGAACTTCGAATGGAAGGCAAACCGAAGAATCGTGTTACCTTGAAAAATGGCGATTCAATGACTTGTAATCTCTTGGTAAGTTATTATTTAATATTTTTCATACCTGACATGCCTATGTATTGGACGTTTCCAGCGGTTATACTTCAATATCGATTATACAAGCATCATTTTCTACACCTGTCTCCTAATTTTCCACAAGCGTGCGAATACATTTCCAAGATTCCATACTCACAACTTTTTTTTTTCAAAATCATCTTAACCCTTTCGAACCGATTGAAAAAAATTTGGAGAAATGGCGATTTATTTTTCAATATACAATAGTCTCCTTATAGTTCGATACACTTGACCCAGCGATGCTCCAACTTCTTTAACCCGTCTGAAAAATACGTTTTCTCGAGGTCTGCGAAGAGGCCTCCGTGGCGGCGATGACCTCCTCATTCCACTGAAATTTCTGCCCGGCGAGTGACTTATTCAAGTTTGGAAACAAAAAGAAGTCGCACGGGGCCAAATCTGGAGAATACGGTGGATGGGGCAGCAGTTCGTAGCCCAATTCGACCAATTTGGTCGTGGCGAGGGCGGAGGTGTGAGCCGGTGCGTTATCATGGTGGAAGAGCACTTTTTTCTTCGCCAAGTGGGGCCGTTTTTTCTTCAATTCGGCGTCGAATCGGCCCAATAATTTGGCATAGTACAGCCCTGTGACCGTTTTGCCCTTCTCCAGGTAGTCGATGTGGATCACACCTTGTGAATCCCAGAAAACGGTGGCCATCACCTTTCCGGCCGATGGGACAGTCTTCGCCTTCTTCGGAGCACGATCGCCGGATGAAATCCACTGTTTTCGACTGTTCCTTGGTCTCTGGTGTGTACCAGTGGATCCATTTTTCGATCCATGTTTGTCACGAAACGACGCAGAAACTCCTTCGGATTGCGCTTAAACAGCGTCAAACACTGCTCTGAAGTGGTCTCACGGTTGCGCTTGTTGTCCGGAGTGAGTAAACGCGGCACCCATCGCGCCGACAGACCCACGCGATATTTTGAAATGCCTACTGTCTCAGGTATCTCGCGCACCTTAAATCGGCGGTGTGCCAATACGAGATCGTGGATTTTTGTCACGTTATCCGCCGTGGTAGCTGTTTTCGGGGCACCTGGACGTGGCTCATCAAAAACCGACGTGTGACCACATTGAAACTCGTTAAACCAATTTTTGATGGTCGCCATCGAAGGAGAAGAGTCACAAGGCTCTTGATTTCGCTGCGCGATATCCCTTCCAAATTCAAGAATCGATTCACCGACCGATATTGCTCTCTTTCCATATTTCTAAAATCCGCGGACACTCGCGCTTCCACACGCGGTCAAAACAAAACTACGAGTCCGATCCGGCTGAAATTTCGACAGTAGCCGTCTACGTACATCCCAAAAAATTCGGGATTCGGGGCATTTTCAGTTCGAAAGGGTTAAGGCAGTTCTCGATAGCTTTCATAGTGATGGAATTTCGCCAAGTTTTCGGCTGAAGCTCTAATAAAAATATGTCGCCTGAATTTCAAGAACTAAACAGAAGTGCGTTCATTGGGTGGAAGCCAATATCACCACGGCCATCAATTAATATAGTAAACTTTTAGGCAAGCATGAAGTTCGGACGAACTTCTGAATTAACACAATATAAGAGGGTTTGAGTATATGGAATGAAAAGGCACATATGCCATTTGGAACTCGATAGTTCAGATCTTCCTTGACAACTCTTCGCCAATCCTCCCACCTTGGAAGCAAATTGGAGTTCGTTTTAGGTTTCGCTGTTTTGTTTCTCCAACTCTGACATAGTCTTTTCATTTGCGTGCCGCCTTCCCTATCTTTTCCTTATTTTCTTTCTTTGACCCATTTTTTTTTTTTTTTTTTGAAAGACACTCGGTTTGCAGAGGTCTCGAACGTTCCACGAGCTTATTCTTAATTTTTGAGCTTCCTTTTTCATGAATGCTCTCCTTTGAGTAATTCCCACCCGAAGATCCGATCAGAGACTAGTTTACCTTCAGAACCTAAAGATGTGTCAGCGATTTTTGATATTGTTTTGAGTATAGTGTTGTAATAATATAAGTATGCGTAGTTCAAAGTCATTAGCTTTGCCTCTGGCATATTGTGCCATGGGGTAGAGAACAATTTGGAATTTAGTCGTCCTTACGACTGGCATTCCGAGCCGCGTATAAATTGTAACCCCTATCCCGCATGGTGGGCCTATTTACTAGCTGTTTTACTGTTTATAATAATAGTTAGTAGTACTGTACCTTTCTAGTCGAATCCAGCAATATTTCGCAATATTTTAGTATAACATATTTGAGCCCCTCCACGTTACCTCTATATAAAATTGTTTATTCAAAAAAAATCAAATTTTGGAAGATTTGAAACCTATGCTCCGAATTGTTATAATATTAATGTAGGAATACAAAGTCACAACATGCATCAACTGTCTATCGGTATACACATTTTATTTTTTCGAAAATTAAATGAAATCACATTATAACGACATCTTTTCAAAAATATATTTGATTCTTGCTTTCGACATTTTCGTTAATGCGGCCTATGGTGTCCGCAACATTATTTATCTTCTGTTCAACACCGATCATCAGTTGTTCTAGTTTATATAATTGCTCTTTTATCGATTGAATACTTTGTGCCGTTGCCGGTTGCTTGTTGCTTGCTAATTCATCCACAGACAAAGTCATATTCATATGAAGGTTATTAGGGACATTGGTTGCCGATCGGGGACGTGCAATGGAATATTGATCTGACTTTTGACTCTTTTCCTTTTCGTGGAGGATAGTTTTATTGAAGAAGCAGCAATTTGATTCGTATCGCTGCTGCTTCAACATTTGATTCCGGTCTCTTCGTTCTGCAACGAGCTTGTAGATGTTGACTTTCAGCTCTTCAGGCAACTGCTTATCTCTCGGATCATTTGGTCGGATAACAAATTGCAATTGATTTCTAGACGTACGAAGCAAAGCACTTCTCTTACATAAGGCTAATAACCGTTTCGGAGAATTCCGTAAGAGCCGGGAAAAGAATAAGCTTTCAAGGCGTGAGACCAACTCTGCCTGCCGAATCAGCCTATCTAGACTCGCCGATACTTGTAATCCCTATTGAGTAAAAATTAAGCAATATACATTGATTCTTTCGTAAACACAAAATGTAATATACTTGGATATCATTGACAGCCAGACCAACCATGAGGTTGGTTAATATTACTGTGACCAAAAGAACAAATGACAAGAACAAGATGTGTGCTGTTACAGGGTACCTGATAGGTATATCTCCGTAAAATATATCTTCAAACTCTAATTCGCCAGACATCATCACTATCGACTTCAAGAGAGACCTTAAAATGTAAAGCAATGCGATTGCAATAAATAGGACAAAAATATTCAAGTTATTTTCAATACCATGCGATGTTCATAAATGCGGGATAGTCCGAAAAAAGAATGCAAAAACTCAAACTAAAAGCAATTAATAAGCAACAATAAGCCAAAAGAAATTTTCCAAAGTTCACAGCAACTAAAAAAATCGAGTAGAAAAAAAAGAACACATCAATAACAGTATTTGAGTTTTTTGATCGTGATGCTGACCTTTTGTAAACATTTGAACATATAATCCAAATATCGGAAACCTACCCACAAGCATCATTATTTCAAGCCACACAAGAAACACTACTATTGCTGCAACATGATGTTGCCACACTGGTACCATAAATAAATCACCGGCAACTAGAATCTCCGGCGTCTGACAAATTACAATTAGAAATTGGCAGATAACAATATATATTTTGTATTTGTACCACACAGAGGAATACTCCAAAAAGAATAGTCCACTGCAACCAGTTCTCCCAGTACTTTGCATAGCCAGTCAGGCCGTGAGCCATCTGAAAATTGTTTCAATTAGTGTTTACCTATAGTCATTGCTTCTCTCACTTACCTGAAACAGTTCCTTCGCAAGGAGTATTAGATTCAAGGTGACTACAAAGTAACCAACTGGCGATATGTAACTAGGAGCCCGACAAGTGGAATCTTTATCACAATTTCGCACATAAACCCCAATCACGTAGAGTGTGAACATTAAGACATATACTGTGTGGTACAGGAGGCTCATAAGGAAAAATTTCCTGATTCTTCTCCATTTTAAGAAGAGAAAGGTTTCGCAGAGTGGATGCATGAGTACACGTTTTTGTCCAACTTCAACAAACGACATTAAAAGTTCGGTCTCTCCCCTTTCCAACGTCGGTGAAGGGACTAGTAACCGAAAATCCAATTTAATTTCACAGTCTACATCGCCGATTTCGTGATCATTCACTTTTATGGACGAATCGAATTTTGCTATAAGTTTCGGTATAACGTCGGGCGTTCGTCTCACAATAAATGATAAAGCAGATATGTTCCCATCAGTGCGGGCAGTAATATCGGCTCCATGTTCTAAAATACAAACATTTTGAAGAAAAATATCAAGAGTTATATCAAGATAAAAAAATACTCAAGCAAGTTAACTAAGGAAAATGTTTTCATCCATAGAGAACTCTGAGTAAAAAAAAATTATTTTTGTCATGAAAAATTAAGTTTTTGCATATGCATAGGACAAATAAATTGAAAGTAGTATGGTTCGGAGTCGCAAAAATGAATCACACATAGGTGATTGGGAGAACCTGAGGATTTGTTCAAAAAATAAGGTGATTTCTCAATTTCGCGAAATAAGTACATTCGATTTTCGATTTTTTTTTTGTTATATAGGGACACGTCCCCTAGCATATGTCGACTTTGACAGCCATTTTGGATATTTAGTTTGGCTTTCACAAATATAGACGTGTTTTGGTGTGCTTCGCCATTTTTTACTATTGAAAAAAAAATGGATCTAAAAATCTGTATTAAATTTTGTTTGATTAATAAAATTATGTATTCGAAATGTTTTAAAATTCGAAATTTAACACGTGTGTCAGCGCAAGAACCGTCGCATGGGCATTACTCAGGAGCTGTTGAATGACGTGAATAACGATCCAGCTTTGCTTAATAGGTGTGTAAATTACGTATTGCCACTGGCAATGTAGCAATCGATGTGGCAACACTGAAAACAAGACTTGGATGGAAATTAGATTAACATATGATACGTTTCCAATACAGATTTTAATTTGAGTCATTTGTATAGCTGTCATTTGTATAGAGTCATTTCTATAGCTGTCGTAATAATTTTCTTGAAATCTATTTCAAGCAACCTGATAGCACAGGTTTTGTGTCAGACTTTTGCAAAACTTCAGCAGAACTACGGAAACGATGTATTGTGAAGAGTCCAGATTCGGTAGAGCATTGTCGGAAGGAAAAGAGTGGATGGAAGGTTAACAAGGCAGTAGAGGGGCTTCAATTTCAAAGCTCGATGAAAATGTCGACAGAATCCTGGATCTTGTTTTTCAGATCGTCGGATATCGGTAAGAATGATCGGGGAGCAGATGATTTTGTGCCAAACCATCGTTAAATTAGTTCCAAAAATCTTTCACAAGAACAAAAGGACGTAAAAAAGAAGTAAAACTTCTTTACGCACGCTTGACTTGGGGGGTAAGCTGGTGAATGCGTGACGAGAGCGTTACGAAAACAGTGATCGGGCGAGGCGAACGGAAGTTGAGATATAAGTTATATTATATTACTGTAGGGGCAATAGAGAGAGGTGCGAGCACGCATTTTCTTTCTCTCTTTCTCTCATAGCCAGTGCATGTAAGATATATATATTTCAGTCAGTAGTTCGTTTGCGAGTTTGCTAGCGTTACGCGAACGCCGATTTCTTGATTATTTCGTAATTTCATTTCGTTCTTGAACAATTTTATAAATTAATATTTCGTTGAACACATTGCCAACAATAGGAAGAACGATTCTTGATTTCATGAATGACAGAAAAAAGTTGTCCATGGTTACGTTCAATTGCCAAAGTCTCAGAAAACACGCGTCGGACTTGAGCAATCCCGTAATTGATTCAAGCAATATTTTGTTTCTATCAGAAATCTGGTCAAATGACGATGAATATAGTAACTTCGAACATGGACATTTTATTACGATATATTCGTGAAATCGATGTTGGTCAATCATCAATTGATGTATGTGTTGCTCACTGCGTTTTGGACGATGGAACAAACATCATAATGGTAGTTGTTTACACACAGTTAATAATATGATAAAGTTTTTATATAAAAGACTTATGATTTACGAATTAGGAGAAAACTATCATACGTTGCCACTAATGTTAACAGGAGATTTCAATGCTAATTTCGCGTCCGAAGATGGACAACTCTTGGTAAACTTTCTACAAGATAAATTAGAACTACAAATGAATAATAACCGAAATGAGCCTACCACAAGACATGGAACAACAATCGATGCAGTTTTCTATAGATATCTTTATAATTTTCATTCGAGAACATATGTATTTATTTCTCATACCATAAGCCTATTGTCTCGGTCTTACAATCAACCACAGTAATTACTGATGTATCCGATAATGAAAATAATGAATAGAAATAAAAAATCTATTCAAAAATATTAATTCACCAAAGAAAACCCATAATAAAAGTAAATATTTGTAGAAAATTAATATATGTTTATATATATACATGTATATATTATACATATAAATATTGATGTATATATATACATACATATAGATGGAGCTAAATAAAGTTTACTTCAGTCGTGTGGTTTAAAGCAACAAACGAATTTTCGACCAGTAAAAACATTACTCTTGTATCGGACTTGCGCCCTTGTGACTTTTTTTCTCTTCCTAACATTGAAAACTCACCACAAGGATCGTCATTTTGAAAAAAATCTGGCTGTACCAACCCACCGAATTGGCCAGGCAAGGGTCTGAACTGGGCATCAGCGAAGCGGACACGTCATTGCAACCACCGGTCAGCGCATTATACCGGATCATAAATGACAATCATTAAAGAAGCCAACTCGTCTTGGCTTACAAGAAACGACAGCTACACGACAAGATCATCGTGGCCAGAGCTCAATATCGGGAAAACAAAGAAGCTCTTGGCGCTGGACCGTAACTTGATCCGTATGCTCGTCGGAGTGATCACAGGACACTGTCCCATTGGAGCAATGCTCCGGAAATGGGACTCGGGATCCAGCGATCTCTGCCGGAGCTGCGGCGATGAGGAAGAAACTGAGACGATCCAACATCTGCTTTGCCACTGCCCAGCTCTCCAGAATCGACGCCTAGCGTCACTGGCCAAAGATTCTTTACAGAGATTGCGGATGTGGCAAATGCAGATATATCGGATCCTCTAAAATTCATAAAGAGCACGGGATGGTTTCAGCCACCACGTGATAGGACAGGTGAATTATATGTGTACTCCCACAAATGAAGGGAATCACAATGGGCCTTTTGCCCTCCGAGTGGAAGTGATGCTTACCCATCACACTCTCCTTCTTTAACCTAACCAACTGAAGACTATCCCAGCATAGAATTCCAACAGTGCTATGAAAAAGGGAAGAGCCGTCCCCAGCGTTGTGTGGATTTCGAAAGAAGATACTTTGAGGGAGACAATGTTGAATTGTATTTTTATTCGCATAATTTTTTTTTCATAAAATGACATTTTTTGCATCGCGTCTTTTGTTGACCCATTGAATTGTTCATTAAATGCAAAGTGTAAATAAAACCCTTGTCTCGAAAGTACAGAAGAATCGTATAATACCTAGTTTTGACTTCAAATTGGTCGATGGTGCCATCATACCCTTAGCCTCTTTCGCATCCATATTGTCAAGTCAACGACATACATCACTGACATAGTAGCCGTTATTGTGACGTTTCTCCAATTTGACAGGGATTTCAATATTTTACTGGAAATTCAAAATAAAAACAAGCACCGCCGGACTATGGAAACATATCGCTTAATTAATAGAGAATTATCGCAGCATAATCAAGAACTACGAAATGCACTGAGCAAACTTAAACACGAAGTCACATATTTGAATGAACAATTGTTTGAACAACGTGAACAATTCAACAGAATGAAGGAGTCCATTGCAAGCGTTTTGGAAAACAAGTTTAAAGAAACGATGGCATTAATATATCCAGAACGTATTGATCGAACTAAATTCAACTCTTTAAGTGTAGCCTCTCATCGCCGATCCAACCATAATGTCACTTGTGCCGATTCACTGAGGAATCAAGTTTATTCCCCAACCGTAAAGCTAGGAAATACAGAGATAGAACCGGAAAGTACTGAGAGCATTAGTTCTTCTGCGAAGACGCGTGTCAACTCCCCAAACAATTCAGGTAAAATAATAAAAGATCAAATAGTTATATTTGTATAAATCTCATTCGTTTGTAGATGCACAAGATACGTTACAACAGGATGAAGAGAAAAACAACTCTTTAAATTCAAATACAAGCCCTCCGAGCTTAAATCGCAGTATTCGTACAATAAGTGAAGAGGCCAGTTTGAATGACTCGGCTACCCCTCCAAGCTTAAACCATAGTATTAGCACGATAAGTGAGGAAGCAAACTTAAGTGACTTACGCAATGAGACTGTATCTGATGCTACAATCAAGAATCTTTTGGAAGCTCCATGTAGTACACCATACAACCCGTACAAAAATGAAACCTCAGAAACCGTTGTGTTTACAGACAAAACTCTATTAAGCAGATCAGTGCGTGTTTTAATACCCAAAATGAGTGCAGAGAAAATTGAACATTTAAAAATAAGCACAACAAAAAACTCCTTTCAGGACATCCCGAAAAAGAAAAAGCAGTCATATAAGAAAAGCAGATCTACAAAGAGCAGCAAGACCGCATCGAAGGAAAATTGTAATCCAAATGAGGATGAAATCATATATTCGGATAATGAATCAAACAGTACGATAAATCCCGCAGGGAAGATGCTGAGGCCTAAAAGGAAAACCGTTTGCCTAAAAGAACCCAGTCTCCGACAGAAATTAAGAAATACTACAAACTTGAAAATAAAATAATTGTCATTTGCACAGATCAATTGTTACTCAGCTGTATTTCTCATTTGGGAATAATGGACTTACTCCCACCCAACATTACCATTTTTTTTTTAAGTATTTTTTTACAGAGATTTGGTTTTAGGTACCTTACTACTAAAATATGTACAATTATTTAGACAATATATCACAGAATTAGCTTATATTTGAAAGAAAATCAACCCCCATTCAATTTACGTTAGTGAGATTCGCCGGGGGGAAGAGAGAAGTGATTACAACATTTGATTTCAAGTTTGATACTAATCACAATAGACTGTTATATGTATTAATTCCAGTTTATATTGTGTTAAAATAAATTACCTACTAATAAAAAATTACTTGAAATAGATTCAATGTCTTTTCGAAAATTATGTTTGAAATGTCTGCACATTCGAAAACGAAAGCCCAGAAATAATTAGAATTCATGTTTTAGAAATGTTTATGATGGTTGGTTTAGGTATACCCTAGTCGCCGACTTACAAGAATGGTAATTTTGAATTCAATATACCGTGCTACCTCCCGACGCGTACAGATCGTATTATTCCGGAACCACTCTCTATCTCTCGCGAGTGCGTAAAGGAAATAAAAAAACTGCAGTGCAGTGAAGTGCGAAAACCCAAGCACAAACGGCCCCTTTGCCCGTTGCTCACTAGCCACTGTTGTGCACTCTCAGTTGCAACTCCCGTTTGATTTATTTATACCAATTTAAGAGTACAAATTTGTTGGTGGACCAACGCAAAGTGGTGTATAGGCATAACACTTACATCGATTTGCTGTTGAGAGGCCAACGCCGAATTTGCACTTCTCAGCTCCGTTTACCGTAAGTAGTGTCGGAGGATATTTTGATGTTTGTATTTTGTGAAATTTCATGGGAAATTTTAGAGTTGATGTGAATAATGTTCGTGGGCTAAGAGCGAAACTCTTTGCTGCTTTTCTCTTTACAAACTACCTGTTTTGGCACTAAGTGAAACATAGGTGGGTGAAAATACCTATACAGATTTTTCGGATTTGAGCCTGGATATAACTTGGTGATGTCCGCAGTGATGTAGCTGTATCCCTGTTTCCTCGCACTGAAATCGCTTTGCGGGCGATTCCAATGTCAATGCACACAATTCTAATTGACTTCGACATTCGGGCCAGACAGCACCCGTAGGAAGGTATCTAGAGATCTTTGCTGCGGTAAACGTTAGATTGTTTGTAAATGAGCCAACACGGATATCTAACATTGCAGGTCATTCCGCCAACACCCGGGACTTGTTGCCCACCACTCATCTGGAAACGTTGATAAATCGTCAACTTGTGACTATACCTTGAATCGCGGAAACTTCTTAATGACCGACAGTAAGGTTTCCGCAGCAACAGGTCCACTGGTTATTTGATGGCATATCTCACCGAAAAGTGGAGCTCGGATACTGGAATAGCCTTCAGCTGGGTGGTAGCAGTCATTTGAATGTTTCCGAGTGACCCAAAATAACCCTTTGGTGAGTTTTTGATCTTGGAAAAAAAGAAAAAAGTCATAAGATCTCAAGTCCGGCGAGGTATATGGCGAATGTTTTTACTGGCCAACTATTCATTTGTTGAAAATGTTGTGTCATTATTCTTTTGCCTGCTTATCCACTGTCCATTAGATATTCAACCAGAAATAAGCTTCGTCGCGGAAAAAAAAAAATTTTTCAATAAGGTTTTTCTAAGATCCGTTTGCCGAAAAGTCAACCCTTTGGCGGGGCGTTCGGCTTCAATTCCTGTCCAAGGGTAAGGTTTCCTATCGCTACGAATAGCGACGAGGGTGTTCAGTAAAAGTAAGATTCTGACTTTTGTAGACATTTCCATAGATTTTGAAGTTGAAGTCTTTCCATTACGAGGTTCATCTTACATGGACTCTCTTCTTTCCGAATGCTTTAAGCCACCGAACCTGAGCTCTTGACAGAACATTGTCTTCATTGGTTTGCTGGTTTCCTGTGTCTGAAACAAAACCTGATAGCACATTGTTGCTTGAAGTTATTTCACTCATTTTTGGAAGACAGTTGCAAATATGCCTCACGAAAACAATTGTTACAGCCATACTTTGTATACCCATGTTTCGTCACCAGTGATGATCCTTTTCAGAAAATTTGAATCGTCATTCACGTCATTCAGAAACTCGGCATGAGCCAACCAATATACTCCCGTAGTAACTCCGTAACAATTTTTTTTACTGCTTCAGCATTTTCATCCCTTGTTGTCGTGCTGGGCGGGCATGATCATTAACATATTTTCGACCTCCTGTGAAGAGCTTGTGACACTTGTAAACATTTTTTTTTTTGCTCAAAAAATACTCGCCAAATGCTACGTTCAATCTTTCGATTACGTTGGAGTAAAAAAATTAAAATAGATTCTTTGATTAATTTTTGTCAATTGTACGAGTAAGGAATCGCGAAGCATACTAAAACGCGTTTAGCCTTTATATCAATGAAAAATTAAATATTTAAAATTACGGAGAATGTTAAGGGCCATGTGTATCAACATAACAAACAAAATTGAAAAAATAACAAAAAAAATCGAGCTCGCGAAATTGAATAAGTCACCTTATTTTGGTCTTGCAATTACCAATATAGTAAAGCGACAAATCTTTTTAGGTGCGCAGAGGTTTTACGAGTAAGCCTTAATATGGCAAAAAAATGAGCGCCCTAACGCTTGAAGGGAATTTTAATAATTTTATTTTCCGTTCTAAAACTTTGGAGTTTAAATATTATATTAGTTTCTAGATGGCCTTAAGGCCAATAGGTTTTTTTTTCAATCTGATTTATGGATAGCTTATTTAGAGAGTAATTTAGCCCCAAATATGTTACGTACTGATATGTTTTCTGAGTGAAAAATGATCTTGTCCTGTATAACTAATGGAATTCACGACGATATCTGGAATTTTACTACGTCGTAAAAACATTGCCTAACGCCCCGTGGTCAGAACATATCCGTGAAGGTCCAGGCAAGTAGTAGCTACAGCTAACCTTAAACAGTCAATCCTAATCCAGGAGGAAACTATTGCTTTCCTGCAATTACTGCGCCTATCTCAGTGCAACGCATTGGGTAAGAAAAATATTCCTTATCTTCAATACTATCCCAACCGACATTGCCTGATTTCGATGATCTGAAATGATCGAGTTTCAATAGAGTAAGCCCAGTAGCCGCCGATTACCTTTATATGACGTGAGACACTTGTCAGATTCTGTGACCTTTTTCGACTATAATTCCCATTCGTGGATTCTATGACTTAAAAACATCAAGTTGAAGCAACACATTTCTTCGACTTGGTAAGAATTAACCGTCATTGAGGAGTTTTGAGAGAGGCAAAACGAAGACATTTTTTCTAAGGGACCTGCGTATAGAAAAAAAAGTTGACTAAATATATTGACTGGTTAGGACAATATGTAGAAAAATAAATAATTTCTTAACTATAATTACCGTATTTTATCACGGTAATTATATCTTTTCTTTTGGACCCTTTCACTTTCTTATACTAAACGAAGAAAATGTTTTAAAGATTGTTTCATATTTTAAAAGATGGGGTAACATTCTGGACACAGTTTTGTTTTTTTGTTTTTCTATTTGAGTTTGCGGCTCCATCAATAAACTTGTGCGCTAAAGGAGATTACGATGTGTTCTTTGCAAGATAAGTAAAGAGAACATGATTAAAGAGAAATGTTGCCGGTTTGAAGGTTAATCGGAAATTGTTTGTCGGTATTGAAAATGTTGCCGGGACTTATTGACAGCAGAAATAAGTAACAAATTATGAGCAATATAGTTTGTATGCTTACCAATAAACGCGTACACACAATTACTAAATTCGTTGAGAGCAGCTATGTGCAGTGGGGTATATCCATAGTTATCAGCTTTATTAACGTCCGCGCCGGCCTTTAATAAAGCCATGCAGCAGTCTAAGCAACGTGATTGCTTTACAATAGCCGCATGTAAAGCCGTCCTTCCGTCTCTATAATGGGCATTTACATTTGCACCGTATTTTATAAGCATCTCGACGGTCTCTACTGATTGGGACAAACAAGCCAAATGGAGCGGAGTTTGATAGCCAGCATTTCGACAGTTGACGTCGGCACCGTTTTCCAATAAGAGACGTACACATTCCACATAATCGTTTTCAGCAGCTTCAAATGTTGTACCCACAAGACTAATACGTTATTTGTACTAAAAAATGGTAAATATGGATCATATTTATTACCCAAATGCAATGCTGTTAGTTTCCCCTCTCCAAATTGAGGTCGGACATCAGCTCCGTAGGCAAGTAACAGTTCAACACACTTCTTATTGCCTAACGCACTTGCTGTGTGTAAAGGTGTTTCTGTGTAGACTTGCGGCGTATTCGGATTTGCACCATATTTTAAAAGCGTTTCGACACATTCTATTGCATTTCTGTCAATTGCAAAATGCAAAGCTGACCTTTTTTCAATTCCTATATTTATATGAGCCCGTCTTTTAAGCAATAATAATATGCAATCTACACTCGCTGAACTATAAAGTGTATGTCGATCAAAAGCAAAAGAATAAATAAATTAAAAAAATATAAATATACTTGGCTGCGCAATGCAAGGGTGTGATTTCCTTTTTCAAGTCCCAACAATTGGGATCCGCTGCTCGATCTAATAAAATCTTTGCAATTTGTGAATTGCCATTAGAACAAGCGAAATGTAAGGGTGTCCTACCCTTCGGGTCTTGGATATTTGGATTCGCTAAGAAATTATTCAAAAGCGTAATGACATTTTCTAACATGCTATATAGAGTCGAATAAAGTAGAGCTAAATTAACTTCATTTGAACCGGAGATGAGTTCTGCAATGGAAAAAATGGGAAAATTAATTTAGGTTTTTACACGTTAAAATGAATTTTTGAAAACCGTAAAAATCCCCGGATTGAACCATTTCGAGTACATAACTAGAACTAGGATACTGTCGGTTAAGTGTTTCTTCAATTTCCTTTTTATCCCATATAAAATGATAGCGCTGTTGCCATGAATGTATTTCGTGGGTTTCATTGCTGAATATGTCACTATCACTTTCGCTGGATATGCTTCGTTTGTCATACAATTCATTTGAATCCTGTTTTGACTTCCAACTTAAGTCGTTCTCCTAGAAATAAAGATAAATACATATTAAGAGGCACTAATATTTTACATACGCTATTTTCCAATAAATAAATAGATATAGATATAATGTTTTCATTGTCTATCTCAATCCCACTATCATAAGATGCGATACTATCAGTCAGTATACCGAGCCTAGGATTGCTTCTGTAAATCGTTATGTCTTTGTGCTCAATAGGCCAGTCAAGAAAAATGGCGGAGGAGACTTTATAAAAATTCTCAAAAATTATTCTCATTATGATATGTACGAGTATGTGACGCAAATGGACCCTCTCAAAAACAGAAAACGAAATCTTGACCGATTCGAAAAGAAAATATCGATATCTGGTGCGAGGGAACTATACGGGCTATAGAGCGTCACAAGCCTAGTTAGATGCATTGGAATTAAGTACTTGAGCGAATGGCACGGCGAAGAACGTTTTTTTTATTAAGCAAAGAGATAATGGTGGAAAACCACCCAAACTAGAAACCATACTGCAAATTTGACTGCGGAAGGCCATAATAAATTGTCTTTAAATTTTTTTTTCCAATGGTCTTACTTGATGTGATCCATTTTTCGTGTAAGCACGATTGTATGGTTTGTATATGGTGTTTCTAGTTAAAGTTTTGGTCAATTACTGCTCAAACCTATATAAAAAAACTGATTTGATAACACTTATTAGAACATGGGGAATCATACTGTAGTGGCCGGATAAAAGTTACCATCCCCAAAATAGTTAAAAAAGCTGCTTTTCGAAAAGTACTATATATTTTGGCTCAAATTTTTTTGGCTGTTTTTGAAGACAATTTGGATAATATTATAAATTTATACTTTTTGGAAATAAAGAAGAAAAGTTGCTGATGATAAAAATAAATTTAGCAATTGGGTTATAAAAAGAATGTTTGAAAACTTATTTTTAATTTAAAAAAAAAACAATAAAAAAAATTGATTTGTACAAAAACCAAAAGTAGAAATAAACAAAGAAATATTAAATTCAATTTAATATTTGGTAGTTATGTCACCCTCTAGCCTCGATTTTGTGAGGCATGGAGTTTACCAACATTCGGCAATAATCTAGGGCTATAACTTTTCCCAGGCTTCCATTAATGCAAATTTAAGCTCTGCCTTGTTTCTTGGATTAAGATGCGTAACTTTCTGTTTGCTCTTTCTTGAATTGCCGAGCTATTCTCAATTGGGTTAAGGTCAGGACTTTTTCCTGGCCAATCAAGCGTTGGGAGTCCGACTTCGGTTATGAAATTCTTAACCTTTGATTTAAAAGATAAAGGGATCAATACCAAACTTTGCCTTTTGATAGATTAAATGTTCGAAGTTATCAAATTAATAAAACTAACCTTCCGAGTCCGATGACATGGCGCAGAGTCATCCTGGAAAATAGGGTCGACTATTGCGGGGAATAACCGGTCCATCGAAAGAGTAAGATACTCTTTAATAATATTTATGTAACTATCTCCACTCACCAGTTCCGTAATAACTAATGCAGCCCCAGAGCATAAACCAAATGGGAAATTTATTTCTAGTGACAATGCACTCACTTTGCAGATCTTCTCCGAATCGTCAACGAATGCAACGAATTCCATTAAACTGATTGAGATTACATTTTATCTCATCAGTGGAGATGACTCTTTTCCTGCAATCTTCTTCGCACTGTTCTTGAACTTATTTCTTTTTGGATTTGTTCCTTAAACTCAAGACTTATTTCTCTGGATGTTTTTTTTTTGAGCAAGCGGTTCTCGCTTTGGTTAGTTTTCCTATTTCTTAACCCGATTCCAACTTTCCTCTCAGCTGATCCAAATAAGCGAATTTTCTTCAAAATATTTTGTAAACTTACATGGCTACATCCAACTCTTTTCGCAATAGCCCTTATGTAAGGCGTAAATAACACTTTTTTTCCACGCTACTTAACTGACGACTCATACTTTACAAAGTTTAAGTTGGGTTAATTCATCGAGCTTCTGAGTAATAACAAAGATAACGGAGACATTTAACAATGTTTCGAACTAAAAAGTACAGCTAACTTTTGTTTGAATTGAATAGAAAGAGAGAAAAACCGATTACCTTTGAGAAATTTAGAAGGTGTTCTGGCCACTACGGTATAGTTACATTTGTCACAACTGTCCATCGGAAAACAGTATTTTTTAAAATCTTGAAATGTTTTAAGACGTTCTTGGATAGGTTGAGGGGCATAAGTTTCGTTTTATTCATTAATAATCAATTCGGTAGCGTAAACCAAAATCTTAGTTTTCAAATCGTCCGATATTTTTGAAACATATTCTGCAAAGGCCGTTGACATCCATCCAAAAATAGAAAGAGGCCAAGAGCTAAACCGAAGTAAAAAGTCTTGGACGATTGAAAAATTGCGTACCAGAATGGAAAACGAAACACGTGATGATCGGTTATTATACGAATATAATTATTCGTTAGTGTGAACAAATGACTCCCAACGTTTCACATTTCCATAGAAACTTGGAGCTTTTTTTTAAACAATATAAGGTAGTATTTGAAACCTTCGACGGAAACAATCGGAAATCGAAATTGATGAAAAGCAAAAGGAGAAAGGTTTGGGGAATATGGTGGGTGCTTAAGGCTTACCCATTTTAACGCCTTCACGTATTCAGAGTCTCTCAGGCGACATGTTGCTTGTCAATATACTACTTATTTGTCGTTATTGTTTTCCCAAATAAAAGAATCTCGGACAAAATTATACCCTTTGAACGCCACCAAACAAATAATAGCACCTTCATAGGATTCAAGCCAACTTTTGCCATGGACACCTCTATTTCATTGCACACTGTTGTACAGGATTCATTTTTCGCCACGCGTTACGTTCAGGGTATAGAGTTATAGTTACGGAAATTTTTTTTCTTAAAAAATTGAAAATGAATTCAATTTCTCTAAATGGCGAAATGCTGATGACAGCCTCTTAGCAACCTCCTCAGTTGATTTTTTTTAAATTATTTTCCACTTCGTCATAAAGGGCGGAACATCATCATTTGAAATCTGCCAAACCGTCTTAAAATTGTCCTAGGAGCAGTCCTATAGCAATACAGGGGCGATGGTGTAACTTTTTTCTCCGTTCCATCTATTTCCAATTTTCATTTTAAGAATTTCCTTTTTCCCACAACAAATTGACTTAAATTAGCAATGATATAAATTTTGATGCCATGACCTATCCACTGTTATAAAGTACAAGTCCGTAAAACGCACGCTAAGCGCGTAATACAGCAAATTGGGCATGAATTTTGCAACCGTTGAATCGTCGAACAATGATTGAATTGATTTTACTGTGAAAATAAACAATTACGCCCACGTACTTTGCTGTCAGAGTGATTCAAATAAGACGATCTATTGAATCGAAAATACGAATTATTTGTTTAAAAAACACTATATTGCCACCCACTGCGTGCTGTAATCGTTAGCTTTTCCAATAATTTAAAAAGGCTTCCTACTCTCGCTAATAGGGATTTTTTTATTAACTCGTTGTTTTATTAACAAAACATTTTCCTGAAATCCTCGGGTTAAACTACGTATTATTCTCTTTGTCTGGCCAATCTAATCATATCATTGCAGGACGTAATGACCACAGTCTTCAAATTAAACATTCTCAAGTACTGAGGTTGATATTTCACGTACGAGTATTTAAAAAGGACAACAATGTTCAGTAGTAAACCACTAAGGCTCTTTTAATGCCTTTCTAAGAGAACACTCATGTCCAAATTGCTTCTAAAATGTAATTTTTAATCACGAATGACCAAATGTCCTAGCCCTCAATTTAGTGTTTTCTAACCTTATACTTTCCCACTTACGCTATCCTAAATATCTTAAAGCAAAAGTATCAATAAAGCAGGGAACCTGAACTTTATCGCGATTTATGTGCCGAAGAACATGCTTGCCGACTGTTATGTATAATAAAATTGCCATTCACGTTGTTATGGTCAGAAATTAATTATAAAATAGAGAGGAACAAAAATTGTTATAATATTGCCACCAGTTGGATGCTCCCGATAAACATATTAAACATCTGTTAAGCAAGTAGAGTGTTAAATACTAATCTATCAAAACGGTTCGCAACTTTTGTTTAGTTTAATCCTTATTATAGACGGCATAGTATACAAAAACTGAGTGTTACACATTCGAAATGCATAAGTATTTGGTTATTTAGCAAACTTTTTTTTTTTAATTTTTTACTTACAATAATTGAAAACCTGACATTTTCCATTGTCCTTTGTCATAAATAATTCACGAATTTGTGTGAAAACTTGAAAATAAATACTGGAATCCTTAAATCACGAGTATCAACAAAATGTAAACAAATCCGTTTGGATTGCAAGTTGTGGTATGTTTGATTTAATTAATATATGTATGTATGCCCTCACTCCAAAATGATCTTTCACCACCTACAAATTAAGGAAAGAAAAAAAAATTAATCTATTTTTGAATGATTTTAAACACTTTACTTATTTAAGACAAGGCGAAATTGCGCGATGCGTAATACACAATTAAGATCGTTATTACATCGATGCTAATAATTTCTTTTTGAAAGTGACAAGGCTTTTGTTGTTCTTTTTTTTGTATGAGAATTATATGTGGGGTGTTAGGTGTAACGAATTTTTTTGCACGGTAATTATCACCGATTCTCGATAAATAATTATATTTTCATTATAATAAAATATATTAAGTTACTACTAAGAATTGTTAAACTAAAAGAAATGCTTACATATCCACAATGAAAACTCCTCCTTGTTAAAAATATATACTTCACCCGTCGCACTCGGATGCAAAACTGAACTGACGATTATAATGCTTCGTAAAATTCTTTAGCATAGGTGTGATCGGTAGATATCAGGAAAAATATTTGAAACCCAATGACGTGTATTGGAGATACTATTTTCAATTTCTCTCTCTCTCTCTTCTCAAATATTCATGTGAACCTCCTGTTCAAGTTCATGATATGAATATATATACAAATAAAAATTCTGAATTTGTATTTTCCTTTTTAATTGTTCTTTCGATAAAATTGTGTACACATATCTGATCCGCATAAGCATTTTACACCATCGAGTTGCTTTGAAGAAATCATCAATGAAATGGAGAATTCCTAACGTGGCCTAGTTATTGATCTAAAAGTGTTTCAGATGTCAAAAATGTCATTATTAATATAAAAAAGATTCATAAAAATATTTTTTGCTCATTGTTTTTGCTCGAGGATGGAAAAATATTATATAAACATATTTGAAATTAAGACCTTTCGTCGTTTCAAAGTGCGTTCATTGGTGGCCAGAAGTAAGTAGCAAATGTGTTCAGTATTAAAACTACTGTGATGTACATACATGCTTATATGTATTTTAAGTGCTAAAGTTCACTAGATATGCCGTTTATTTACTAATTTTAAATTACACTTATAGCTAGGCAAAATTAAACTTAACTTATGTATTGTAACTAGCCTACTGGAACTTTACGAACCTTCTAAGCTGCAATGAACAGGTAACCATTTTAGATGTCTTTCGACTACTATTGCGAGTTTTATGATTAAGTTGCTGTTATCTCCTAAATGAAAAATAAACTTGGTGAATCAAACAAAAACAATTTTGAGTTTTAAATAAAATTAAAGTAAATTTTAAATTAAGGCTAAGGAATGTCTTAAAAATTACATTTTTTCAATTTTTTTTTTTCTTTTGTCTTAAAATGTTAAAATGTTAAATCTGCCTTAGACTAAGTCGGCCATGAGTTATCCCGGATCAAAATTGTACGACGACTGAGTCACATTCTCTAACCATCAAGAAATCTGGCATTACCTTTTAAGGTCTAAAATTTCGCGAGTAGCTACTGCCTTACTAAACCGAATTCGCTGCAAGATGTTTCGAGTTTGTGCGATGTCGTAATTTAGCTGACTTCTTCTTTTCCTTTTTTCTCCGGCGTTGTTATGGTCAGAAGTGTAGAACCACCTTCCCACTTAACTGCATTCCTCCTGGTCCGCTTGTGGGGTCCGCCGGTTTGACCTCAGAAAGTAGCGGCAGGCTTCCCGGTTTGGGATTACTTCATCGCTGAGGCCAATCAAATGCTGGTGTTTTTGCATTTGTTTGCACCAATTGTTTTTCGGCCTGCCTTTTTTGCGTGTTGAAATTGGAATGTTGATTGATAACGCCTTTTGGACGGGGTTCAAAGGGTCTCTCCTTTGAACATGGCAATACCAACTGAGTCGGTCGCGCTTTATATTTCTTGTGATGGTTTCTTTTACGTGGAGGCTTCCTCGGATCTTTGAACTTCTAATTCTGTCACGCTTTGTTACTCCCGCTGTCATGCGAAGCATCTTCATCTCAGTTGCCGTTAATTTGCTCTCATACTTTTTGTGCATTGTCCAGCATTGTGAACCGTATGTGAGCGCCGGACGTACAACTGAAGTGTAGAGCCTTCCTTTCAGCTTAGGGGGCATTTTTCGATCACAGAAGATGGCGGCGTTTTCCCGCCACTTCATCCACCCTACGCTTACGCGATGTTTGATGTCGTCATCACAAGTTGCTTCTCTATTAATCATAGATCCCAGATATTTAAACTTTTCACACTTGGGAAGCACTCTTCCATTCAAGTAAATGTCTGGAATAGGCTGATGAGGGTCAGAGAACGGGCAGCACAGATACTCTGTCTTCTTTGAACTAATACGATACCCGTGTCCCTCAAGAATGTCCACCCACACATCAGGTGCTCGTTGTAGGGACGCCTGATCATCACTTATAATGGCTCCATCGTCAGCAAAGAATAGCTGGTGCACATTGGGGTCCGTCACTTTTCCTTCAAGCAAGCAATCAAGGACTGCTATAAAAAGCAGTGGGCTGAGGACGCTCCCTTGGTGTACACCGACTTTGATTGCGAACTCTTCGGTGACTCCTGCGGTGCATCTTACTCTTGTCGTTGCTCTCTTGTACATGTCCATGATCACTCGCACGTGATACTTTGGATTGCATCTGTTGTTGATTTACCCGAGACAAACTCGCACTGGTCATCAGATAGTCGTATTATTTTCCTCAGTCGGCTATCTAATACCCGTTCAACGATCTTCATGGTATGCGACATCAGCTTGACAGAACGATAGTTATCACAATTTCGCGTATCACCCTTTCCTTTGTGCAAAGGAAGAAGATAGCTTTCCCTCCATTGATGAGGCATAGTGTCGCCTTTCATAAGTTTGGAGATAAGAACCATGAGCCATCTAGACCCGATGTCTCCCATCTTTTTCCAGAACTCAGAAGGTATCCCGTCCGGCCCAACAGCTTTTCTTTTTTTGGAGTTTTTAACCGCGTGCCGAACTTCTTCGACTGTGATGTCGGATATTTCGGCATGATTCGGGGCGGCTCTTGGAAAGTACACTCGGGGAAACTGTTCGTTCAGAAGTTCCTCGCAATACTGTCGCCATCTGTGGAGAATTTTTTCGTCTTCCACAAGGAGTTGGCCTTCAGCATTGTTAATAAACTTTGGAAAACGAATCTCCTGAGCATTTCTTCTTCTCTGGGCGGCTATCTTAAAGATATTTGCTCCTTTGTTCAAATTGTTTTGTCGTAGCTCCTGGGTAGCCTGGTTCCTGTCAGACGCGGAAGACGATATTTCTTCCAACTCCTGATAGAGACCTTCCATGCTTTTCGCTTTGAATTCGGCGCATTTTTTCTTCGCGATACCTTTGCAACATCTATATACCTTTTCACGGCGAGCTTTTTCCTCTCTATTAGTAGAAGAGCACTTTGACCAAGCCTAGAAAGCCATTTTCTTTTCGTGTATCACTGCTTTGGCTTCGTCTGTCCACCACCAGGTTTCTTTTGCGTATTGGCAGGGGCCTTTAGATGTTCCGAGCAGTGATTTGGCTTTCTCCAGGCCAGATTGTTGTAGGGAATCCCACATGTCTTGTGCTCTGCACTCCTCATTACCGACCTCATCGATAATTGAAGAGAGGTAGTTTTTCATGTTGGTAATAAAAGCTTCGCCTTTTCCTTTGTCCAGCTTATACCGGTTGGTTCTCTCAGACACCTTCGTTTGCTGCTTTGACTTCTTTCTCGCATCCATAAAAAATTCAGTCAGGAGGAGACGGTGTTGAGGGGCGATCGCGTCTCCCAGGATCACTTTGCAATCTTTAACTCGTGGCTTCATGAAACTGGATACCAAATGATAGTCTATTTGAGTTTCATTTCCGCCGCTGCTATAAGTGATCAGGTGCCGGCTTTTGACGAACATAGTATTTAGCACTATAAGACCGTACGATTTGCACATGTTTAGGATATCTTCACCTGAAGAGTTCCTGATGCCGTATCCCAGCCCTCCGTGGTAGTCTTCATAGTCTTCGCTTGTCTTCCTGACATGTCCGTTTAAATCTCCCCCAACAAACAAAAGCTCTTCCTTTGGGATGATTTTGACAAGGTTGTGGAAATCTAGCCAGAATGCATCTTTTTCTTTTTGTTCGCATCCTACTTGAGGGGCATATGCGCTTACGATGTTCCACACCTCACCATGGATCACCAATTTGAGAGCCATCAAACGGTCACTGGACTTTGAAATGGTTAAGACGTTGCCAAGTAGCTCTGCCGCAAGGATGATGGCGATTCCGTTTTTTCCTTGTTCCAATCCATAGTAAAACATCTTGTAGGCTTTTGTTTTAACGTCCAAGAAACGTGCCCGATTACCGGTGTTTCGCCATTTCGTCTCTTGTACGCACAGGATGTCTACTCGCCTTCTAACCATCATTTCTTCAAGCTCGTAGCTGCGACCACTCATGCTTCCAACGTTCCAACTCGCGACTCTTAAGTGTGGCTTACGCCGTTGCATTACTTTGCTATCCCCCGGAAATCCTATAGCTCTGACCCGAGCATTGCTGCTCGTCCCAGGATCACGACCATTAGTAGTGCCTGGCGGGGTAGTGCTTTTCATTTTAGCGTTCTTTTCCATAATGCTACGGTTTGACCGTTTTCTTTCTTCTCCTCCTTTTTGACACGGGCATGCTCCAGATTTTTATTATTTTTTGATTGATCTTACTCTTACAACACCGGTGATCTCCAGTCGTGTAAACCCACTGATTTACATGCACACTTGTGGGGCAGTTTAATGGTGGTATATGTGTCCCTAGGCTCACCTTGGTGTTTTCTAAGTTGCCTAGATGTGATTTCTGTTTACCTTTTTTTTAGTCGCCTTTTACGACAACCGATAGGTATCGCTGCAGGGATATTCTTAACCCGTCCCTGCACGAGGAATAATTTAGCTGACTGATATGGTAAATTAGCGTTCCGTTAAATACAAAAATGTTTAAGTGGTACAAGCGCTTCACACAGGACCAAGAGGATGTTAAGGGAACCTTTAAGCAGTAAAGAAAATTGTTGGAGAATCGTCAAATAACTATT
Organism: Merodon equestris; assembly: GCA_958301585.1. Lineage (NCBI taxonomy): Eukaryota > Metazoa > Arthropoda > Insecta > Diptera > Syrphidae > Merodon > Merodon equestris. Next base: position 261,557,901 of record OY284413.1, read on the forward strand.
CGAGAAGTTGCTGTGTATACTGGCATATCGATTGGCTCGTACCATGAACTTTTTTTCAAATATTTTGGGCATGATACGTGGAGCGAAGTTGTTCCGAAATTGCTAAATTTTCACCAAGAGTACAATCGCATGAGCATTGCTCAGAAGCTGTTGAATGGCAATCCAGATTTGCTGAAAAAGGTCATCACTGGCGACGACACGGATATATGGTTACGACGTCGAAGCCAAAGTCCAAGAAGTGACCAAATAAGCCAAGACCAAAATTGCACATCGAGTTCGCTCAAATGTGAAAGTTTGACCTCACGGTCAATAAGAAAAATTATACCCCAACCACCGTCTTTACTAGACTTCTAGCCCTCTGCGATATTTCTTTTCCCAAAACTAAAAAGACCTATGAAAAGACGGAGATTTGCCATAATTGAGGAGATGAAGACCGCACCGCTGTAAGGTCTCAAGGCTATATTAAAAAGCGCATATCAGAAGTGTTTCGAGGATTGTAAAGAGCGCTGGCGCGAGTGTATTATATCCTACAAGGCTTGCTTTAAAGGGGACGAAATAGATATTGATAAATAAATAAATACTTTTCGAGAAAACCTCGTACTTATGTATTATTATAATATCATTTATTCAATGTCAGTTCTTTCGAGGCAAATATTACATTAACACAGAGAATTTTATAATTGTTAGAAATGCTACATATATAGATTAAATTTACAGGTTGGTGCAGATGGCGCAAACTCAATCGTCCGACAGAAAATGGGTATCGACGTGTTTTCTATTAATTACGATACCATGGGAATGGTGGCCACCCTTGAGTTAGTTGATGTAATTTGTCTATTATATGCTTACATTTTCTCTTGATGTAACTAATATTGTTTATGCAGCCAGGAGATAATTCAGTGGCTTGGCAGAGATTTATTCCCACGGGCCCGATTGCATTTCTACCCTTGTCTGACACAATGAGCTCCATGGTTTGGAGCACAACGCCAAACGAAGCAAAAAGACTTATGTCCATCTCACCGATTGAATTCATTGATGCCGTCAACGAAGCTTTTGTAAGTAAATAATTCTTTATATTCCTGTTGTGTTTTTTTGGTTTTAAATTGTAAAATCCCATTTAAAGTGGAAGGAATATCCGAAAAACAATTTTGTCACGAATGCGTTAGAAACTCTTAATTCCATAACGGGGCGAGACAGCGCATCGAATCGTCAATACCCACCAAAAGTAAAGAGCGTTCTCGAGGGGTCACGAGCATGTTTTCCGCTAAGCTTCCTTCATTCTTCATCTTACGTTGCTACTGGAGTATCACTTATCGGGTAAATGTATATGTAATTTCCCGTCTCAGCATTGTAACCACGATATATAAACTTTAGTGATGCAGCCCATCGTATCCATCCATTAGCTGGACAAGGAGTAAATCTAGGTTTCAGTGATGTAAAATTTTTAGTACAGGCTTTAGCTGATGCAGTTTATAGTGGAGCTGATATTGGGAGTAAACATCACTTACTTCAGTACGAGCAAAACAGTCTCATAAAAAATGTTCCCGTAATGATTGGAGTCCATGGAATTCAAAGACTATATTCAACAACATACAGCCCGGTAGTTTTTGCGCGTAGTTTGGGACTGCAGCTTACTCAAAATATTCCTTTTATAAAGGTTTCTAAAACCCCATTTCATTTGGAATACGATATTAATGTATCTTTTTTTTCAGGACATATTTTTAAAAAGGGCAATGGCTTAATTTATCGTTATTAATTTGGATGTTATATTTTACCGTTTATATGAAACAAAACCGAAAGCACCTATATGAAATAAATTTTTGTATATCTATATACATACGTATATAAGATTTAATCGTTCTCAACCAAATTTTTAGGCCTACGGGATAGGTGTTAGGTCCGCAGCTCGGAGTGCCGGTGAAAAAATGGCAGAAGTAGGCGCAGAACTGATGGCTCTGCACTACCTACACTCACATTACTACCCCAACATATCATAACAACACCACACTCAAAACAACGTAAAAATCATTGAACTACCGTGGTGTTAAATATGGCTGGTCTACCTTGGATAAGATATTTCGGAGATAAACTAGTTCCCCGATGGGATCTCCGGGTGAGAACTATCCAAGGGAGACCATCCATCAAAGGAAATGCACAAAAATGAAGGATAGGCTCATGTAACGTTTGCAGCTTGTATAGACCGGGTACTTTCCAGACAGCACCAAATAAAATAAGTAAGTATAAATTGGACATTGCAGCGGTACAAGAAGTTCGACTTTCAAACGGAATAACCGTGAAGGACGGGTATTCTTTCGTGTCAACAGCAATTACCTACCGAAGATAGGGATGAAGATTGAGTATGCTGCATCGATACCAGGACGAAATTATCAACCGGTTCGCCCTACTAGGTGTCATGGAAACTAACGTCAAACAAGACAAGTATGGTCAACATGAAAGTGTTGTAAAGGGAAGCAGTGGAAAGCAAATTAGGCTTATGCAAAGCCCCTAAAGGTAAGCCTAGGTTTGACGAAGAATGCGAGAAAAAGGTAAAAGCCTTAATGTTCTAAGACTTCTAGCCCTAAAAAATAGCGAAGAGATCACGAGTACAAGATATCAAACCCTATGAAGGGGATCTTCTTCTGGATAAAAAACGACAAAGGCAAATGGGAAAAGTTTGCCAAAAACCAGGATGGAAGTAGGGCTAAAAACAATGTATGCCGGGCTATACGCCGTACAGAAAGGATACCAGGCAAGATCAGGATCTATCCGCAACGTTTCGGACTACGAAAGAGTTGCAGCCCATTGGACGAGATATTTCGAGAAACTGCTGAAGTACATGGAGAGCCAACAACAATGGAAAACGGTGGTATCCACACAGCAGAGGTTCAGGTAAAACTGCCAACCATTTGGGAAGTAAAAGAGGCAATCACTGAGCTTAAGAACAACAAGACCCCAGGCATCGACCTAATACCATCGGAATTAGTAAAATATGCAGGAAAAAAATTAACAGAGAAGTTACATGGGCTCATCACAACTACATGGAACAATGAAACCATCACCGGGGAATGGAAAAACTCAGTCATCATTCAATTGCAACATTTACCAAGGAATATTTTGCTATCAAGTTGTTACAAGGTGTTATCAAATAAAAAGACTGACTTCATACGCAAACCGTTCAAAAATATACGCCGTTCTAAGGCTGGGAATTAAATATGAAAGAATTTACTGGCGATGAAAGCTCCAAAGAATTTAAAAAGATCGTAGCTAAGGCGGAATGGATTCTGAGACGATTGGGCACGTCACAAATTAGTACCACAGAGGAGAGAGCCTTTCTCGCTAATACCCGACAAGAAGTTGTAGGGTTGCTTGCTAGCTTAGATGTGAAGGCTGGAGTAGAGAAGCAACTTCCAGCCGAAAACGTTCTTCGTCTGCCGCCGGTAAATGTAGGTAGTCTTGGATCGTGTCCTTCCCAACCAATGGCAACGTCGTCACCTTTGTTTCCAGCCGAGAAAAGGATACCCATTATGAAATGGGGCGTCAAATTCAGCGGTGACCATACACAATCCATCGGTTGCTTCTTGGAGAAGGTAGAGGATCTAAGGGCCGCTCGAGGCTATACGAAAGTGGAGCTTTTTGCATCAGCGTACGATTTATTCAAGGTCTTCTGTGTCTTACGCGAATCTCGCACCAAATTCGCGATTCTTGTTGCGGGTAAGTCGGCGGAATGGCAATCGCGTGGCGCCCATTTCGACATGTCAACTCACGACCAGTCTTCGCAGCTGGCCGAGCACCCTTTCGTACTACGTCGCGGACAGGTGGGGAGTTCCCCGGTAACAAATGTACGCCGTTCTAAGGCTGGGAAAGTTGCTGGGAGAAAAGTTGGTAAAACTGATACAAGTATGACTAAAGGCAATCGAAGTGCAAGTTAAAGTAGGAAATATCTTATCGGAAGTATTCGAGATAGTGATGATCTCCACTCCCTTTTAATTTGGTGCTGGAGGTAGGTAGGTAGATTGATGTAGCTACCCGACTATACAAAGCTCGTGAAAGCCTAAGGGATGTGAAGGGGGATGTTCATTTTAAATCCAGCCTGTAACGAAACCCCTTTAAGAAGTGGAGGGTAAAAACCCTTAATCACATCCGTTCTAGCTTACGCTGAAGATCTAGACATGCTGGAAGATAGTGAGGAAACAGTTAAAAAAATACAGGAAGTCTAATAATGGCAGGAAAGGAAGTAGACTTAGAAGTGAAAGAAGAGGAAACCAAATATATGGTCACTAACCGACTTGGATCCATCCAAACATCGCACCTGACAACTATCTTCCTACCATATTGACTGCCAAAAAGGATATAAATATCAAAATAAACAAAATGCTACATATGGCTAACGCGTGCTTCTTCGTGATGGGTAGATGTAACAAACACACTGATGACAGGGAGGCTTCGCGAAAGGTGGTCAACTACGCTCTTAACTTCTGAGTTCCAAGTGGTCGGTAATAACAATAATAATCAAAACCAAATTTTGTAAACTTTTTCAGCAATTAATATATAGCATTTCAGCATTTATACATTTAAAGTCTTAAATATTTGATCTTCTGTTTTTCTTCCTTTTTAGTTTCTGTTGAAAATACGAGTAAAACGAACAAGTTTGGTCCATCGTCTTTTCCAATTCTTACTGTACTTAACTCTCGTTTTGAACTGTCTCCAATTAAAGGGCTTACGTCGTATTTTTATTAGGGAAATCTGCGTCCTTCCGAAATAAAATTCAGAAAGAAAAATTAAGCCTAAAACATAGAAAGTGAATAACAATCATATTAAATAAAATTTTAAATACTATAAATACTTGCAAGCGTGTAGCCAAATATAAGCGCTATAAATGCCCCTTGGAGCATTACCAAATTTATAGGCTCGATTGAATAATCCGAGTTTTCATTCTTTTTTTTAATCTCTTTATCTGTTTCGGTATTGCTGCTACCATCGTTTTGTTGATCGAAGTTATTTATCGAACGATCTTTACTTAAAGCAACCAGAGGCATTAGTGCTTCATATTCCGCATTTGTTATCTTATCCATGATTCCCCCTTCAAACAACCTTATTAATCTGAAGCAAACTTTTCCAGATAAATGGAAGGTAAATATAAGAAAAATAATTACATTTTGTTAAGACTGTCGAGAAATGGACACCCAAGTTGGACAGCTACCGCTGAATACCGGGAATACAATTTATGGGAAAGCTGAAAAGTTTTAGAGCCTATCATAAAGTGTTAATGTGAAGTAACCTGTTACAAGTATTTCCAAAATATTTGAATACTTTACCAAATTGTTTCATATTAAAATATAAAGTCTCACGTCCCCCTAGCACCACCTTGTTTTCCAGGCCATCAGCAATCAGCTTAATTCCAGACTGAACTGAATCAATCACATAGCCCTCGTAATCTGTTTGTTGTCGCATGAGTGCATATAGGTTTTGGAATATTTCAGTTCCATTCTTGAAGCAGATTTAATTACAGAACCCATTATAGTTTCGTTTGACCATTATGAAATACCTGCAACATTTCTAAAGAAGAGCTGTCTTTTTCCACATATAACCGATAGCCGTTATGTAGAATTGCCTTTTGTAATTTCTGCAAATTATTTATCGGCTGCTCTCGAGCGGGCCTGGCGAATTGTGAAGTTAATTGGGCTGAATATCCATCCGCAAGAACATATGTAGCTGATATCCAAAACACTATCATAAGAAATTTGGCTCTATATCCGTCATACAACTCAGAACAGGCTAAACAGAGAACAAAGTCATTTATGGACATGTCGGCAAATATACTCAGATTATACTTACATTGTTTTAGAAATAGTTGAACTGTAAACCATATACAACGATCTAATAAATTTGCTGGCACATGACCTTCTCCATCAGCCTTTATTACATCATTTTCAGGTATTTTCCTAGCTCTAGTTACGAGAGTTATTTCATTGATATACTTTGTATAAAATACCATTCCGTTGAAGTTGTTTTTCTTAAATGAAAACTTAAACGGAATTGCTATAATGATATATAGCATTGGGCCTGATATTGCCAAGGTGAGAATGAGGTATGGCCAAACATCTCTTTTAAAAGGTCTCAAAACTGCCAGTGCTTCGTTTAATCGACGTGGTGCGTGGGTCACAAAAGCCCCGGAATCAGCCAATGTAAAGAACGAAAACTCGATAACTTTTCTCCTTTCCCAACTTAAGCTTACATCACCCAGAAGCAAATGCGCTTTCTTAAATATTATTCAGCAAATCAGGAAAACATAATTTTATGTCGACAAATGATACAGTACCTGTTCCTGTAAAAGTCCTATGCCGCCAGTAAACGAAATATTATTCTCATCGTCCGTTCGCAAAGAGCCCTGTGTTCTACCCGGTGTATCGACATATATAAACTTGAAGTTCATACACGAAGCCAACAAAGTAAGCAAACGGTGATCTCTACCGCCAGTCACATTAATATCATTGTAGTTAAGCGATGTGTCGAAATCTAAATCCATGTCATACTCCCAGCTCATATTAGTTTCATTTCCATAGTTCACCCAAAACCATGGCGGCGACTGAAATGATTGATTTCAGATATTTCGTTTGTAATTGTGTATTTGATATGCTTACATGAAAAACAGGAACCCGGAGAACCCTTCCTGCTAAATTTGAATAAACATCGACTAGTGATGGTAATAAAGGTGTATAATAAAGACCAAGACTATCGGCGTCAAACCAGTTAACCAGACGTAGGGATCCTTTCTCAGTCGGTTTAGCATGACTGTAGTATATGCGAAAACTGTGAGGATGTGATGTAATTTTATTAAGACTTTCGTAAATACGAGGTTTCTTCAATATACAAGTTGACCTTTTGCGCTAAGTATATTTTTTTCTTGTTATGTTGGTACACATGTTTCCTAACATATGTGGACATTGTCAGCCTTTCTTAATACTTTGTTTTGCACAAAGTTTAGACGTGGCTTGGTGCGCTTGGTAATTCTTTGAAAAAAAGTTGATCAAAGATAAATTAAATTTTATGTGAAAATAAAGTGCCCCACCATATGTTGACTGTGGCATTTGGGGAATCTACTCTGAGTAAAAAAAAATTGTATAACATCATAGAAAGCCGAGAAGATTTTAATGACGTTGTCCGCCCTGGACGCCCCAACGCATCAAAAACTTCGGAGCATTGAACAGAATTGTTATAGAGAATCATCGAATCAATATCAAAGAAGTTGCGGAGGATATTGCTCGGTTGGCTCATGCCATGAATTTTTTTCAGAGACGAGGGATGATCCAAAATCAATGATAATCGATTATTTCCAGTCCGCATTGAAATCCAAAAAAAATGTTTCTTTCTTGCTTATATAACCAATAGGTTAGCGTATTAAATAGATATAAATAGACCACGATCACTTCAAAATGGTTTAAGCTATCATCAAGTACCTCTGCTTTAAAACAACTGTCTACCAAAACCATATACAACAACTTAAGTAAAACTGGGAGACTATGCTCTTCCATATACCACAGCAGCATGCTGGGCGAAGAATTATAAGCTGGGCGTCTTGGGTTCCAAGAAGATTAAGAATTATAAGCTCATCCACTGAAAATGAACATCGCAAAGGACGCCCATTCACGGACTTCACTGAAGATAACGTAAAATAAGTCGAAAATGTTGCGTTGGCAGATTGAGTGACCATCAAACATATAGCTGGGGTTACAGGGATCTCATATGGCAGCGCTTTAATCATCCTTGCGAACCAATTGCATAAGAAAAAGGCCTCTACGTCTTGGGTTCCAAGAAGATTAATTGACGAGCAAAAAAAAACCAGTCGACATTTCGGGGGTGAATCTCGAGAAGTTCCAAGCAAATCAGAAAATTATTTTGTTACGTTTCGTAACCATGGACGAGACCTGGATCCACCATTTTGATCCTGAAACCAAGCAACGATCGATGACTTGGAAGCGAGCCTCGTTACCGTTGCCAAAGAAATTCGAAGCGTCTTGACCTGTTAGGAGACCAAGCAGAAAAATAAATAATTTTAAACTTATTTTGATTGAAAATATGTTTTATTTTCATTATCATTACTTTTGGATCACTTCGCGTATTTAGGACATGGAACGTTTGTCAGCGAAGTTTGTTCCGAAATTGCTAAATTTTGATTTAAAAAACCGTCGCATGTTCATCGCTAGGAGCTGTTGAATGATGATCTAGGTTTGCTGAAAAGGGTCATCCATGATGGCGAAACATGGGTATATGGTTATGGCGTCAAAACCAAAGAGGCATATCGGAGGTGCTTCCAGGATTGGGAAAACTGGACGAAGCGATAGAATTAAAAGCTTCCGTTCCAGCAACACCCAACCTGCATACAAACCTACTGACCCCGCCATCCATAGACAATCCATGCCACATGAGCCACAAAACACTACTGCAGGATGACGGGGTCGCACCAAACTTACCAACTCAACAGTCACCGCCAACAACTTTCAACCCACAACAAACGAACTAAAAATAATCCAATGGAACATAATAGGATACCTAAACAACTACAATGAACTACTAATGTTAATCAAAGCAACCTCTCCCAAAGTAATAGCCCTTCAAGAAACCCTCCTAACATCGACTAACACAACCCCCACCCCCGTCAATTACCAACTTATCTCCCATAACTCCTTCCACAACCTTATAGAATACACACAACTAACCCTCAACAATGGCTTCGAAGCATTAGGCATCACAGTCGTGTCCAAACGAACTCTCTCCCACCTGGAAAACGTCCTTCTCCTCCGACACCAAACCTCCCTAATACTAGGCGACTCCAACGCCTGGAACACCACCTGGGGTTCACCCAAAAGTAATCCCCGCGGCAAGACAATCTCTAATTTCATAACAAAATCAGATTATCAACTACTCAACGACGGCTCTCCCACACATTTTAGCACCCACTCCACCTTCACAACGACCTCTCCCTCTGCTCCCCTAATATAACTCCCTACATCAAATGGGAAATCTCCGATGATCTACACGGAAGCGACCATACCCCTATCACAATTTGTATGTTTCCCTCACCACCTCCTCCTACCAAAAGACGATCAAAGTTCAGAACTGACAAAGCGAACTGAAACCTATACCAAAACCTGGTAGACAAATATACTCGCAAAGCATCAGCGACAACCCTGACAAAGAAGCAACGCACATCAACGAAATTATCCTCCAAAGTGCAAACGAATCCATCCCCCAAACCCATCCATCAACAGGCAAGCACAGAGTACCGTGGTGGAATAAAGAACACGGACAACTAAAAGAACAAAAAAAACAGAATGTGGCAACTCCTAAAACGTAACTTTTGTCCTACCAATATCATCAACTATAAAAAAGCCTATGCCCAATACAAAAGAAAAATAAAAACCGCAAAATCCGAGTCCATCCACAAACTCACCTCAGAAATGTGCCCCAATACTCCCACCACCAAAATCCAGTCTTCCATAAGAAGATTCTGCGGCACAATACCGCAACCACCCATTCACACAATTACCCCCGAAGACCAACAAAACCTCAACAAGGCCCTACCAACCTCTCCAACCACTTTGCCAACTTCTGCTCCAAGGAATCCCATGACTCTAACTTCCCTCCTAACTTCCCCCAACTCAAAAGTGCAACGACCCCACTAGTCTCCTACACCCCATTAAAAAAGTAACCATAGAAAACAACATCACTCTAATAGAATTAAACCTAGCATTAAACAAACTTAAAGATAAAACACTAGCTACAGTACCCCATGATCTCAAATCTATCCCAACCCCTGAAAACAAGACTCCTCAACCTATACAACACCATCCTTCTTACAAACATCCCGCAACAATATAAAAATAGCACCATTATTCCCGTCCTCAAACCCAACTCTAAAAATACCCTTACTAACTCTTACAATCCCCCGAAAAGTGCAAACACCTGCACACCAATGCTCCTGCGATATCCTAATCAAGATAGCCGAAGGCCTTCGTTGCTCTTGCTTACCCCAGTTAGCTTGTAATTTAATTTATTACACTGTTAGCCTTATCAAATAAATAAAATAAAAGTTTCCGTCTAACGCAGAGGTTCCCAAACTTATTTTGTCTACTGCCCACTTTGAAAATATTTTTTTTTAGCGCCCCCCATTTTTTTACTTACTTAAAAACCACTATAACTTCAAATGAAACAAATTATTGTATACAAAGGCGCTCAGGTCTCAAGTTAACTCTAGCGGGCTATACCTGCCGATGAGAATGGTTATTGAAACGCAACTTTATAGTATTCAGACAGAGTATCTTTTATTCAAAATAAAACAAACATAATCGATTTTAATATAAAAACTAATGTGAAGGATGAATCTGATGCTGTTTAATAAGTGTGTTGATATCAGGTTCCAATATACTCAAGAAGTAAGCAGCGTTGCCACAGCACTAAATCCACGTTCACACAAATATGACGATGGGAATGCTATCAAGAATCGTTGAACGATTAACCACAATCACAGAATAAATACTATTTATTCTGTGCCACAATCCAGGGTACAATTGCGGGACCGGTTTTTGTAGCCAAAATTCTTGGTAGCCATTTCTGAACTTGATTTTTATTTCCTCGTTCCTTGTCAATTCTATAAGTTCTTCTTCTAGCTGAGGTGATATTGCTGTGTTGACATTTGAAAACGGATCCAACCCAGTCTGGTATTTCCAAGTTCGGTGAAATCAATGTGGAGGTTTTCCAAATATTGGCAGTAGGCAAACAAGTCGTCGTTACTGCAGGATACTGATAAATGCGGAAAATTGTGAAACTCACGTCTGCCGATATTCTTTTTGTGTAGAAGCAGTTTGGCTGCGAAAGCAGCAACGACATTTTTTGTTTTAAACAAATTTAGTCCATCCCCTTGCAGTTGGAGATTCATTTCGTTGAACAATTTATACAGATCTGTCATGTAGGCTATATCATTCTTTGATGTAATGAGCTTATTGCGCAATTCTGTATCTTTGGTTTCCAAGAACTCTATCACAGAGTGAAACAGGTTGTAAAATCGAGTCGGAGAATTGCCACTTGATAGCCAACGAACTTCAGTATGAAACAGCAAACGGTGATGAAATAATCTATCATTCAAAGAGCTGTTGCGGATTTTATTGACTGCTTTGATGACATATTGCAGTGATTGAAATAGTCGTTCACTTAAATTTCGAGCAACCAAATGTTGTCGATGAATAATGCAATGTAAAGCAAGGACATCTGGAATTTTATTTTTAATATACGCTATGAAGCCTTTATGGCACCTGTCAAAGCCGGGGCACCATCCGTAGCAGCTGATATAATATTCTTCAAGGGAATTTCTTTCTCGTCACAAAACTTTTCCAATGTATTGAATATTGTTTTCGCCTTTTGTATCGGTCTCTAGATTTCTAACAAACAATAGTTCTTCACAATAGTTCTTCACATCATCTTCTTCACTCATCTTTAATAAATTTCACATAAGACAACAACAATGCTTTATTAGTTGGTAAATTGGACTCATCGAGCTGAAGTGAGAATTGACTAGTCCTCAGACGATTGCACAATCATTCTTCAATGTTTTCAGCCATTTCATCAATTCGTCTCTGCACAGAATTATTACTCAAAGAAATTTTTCGGATAATATCTGCCGCCGGTTTATGAAGCACAGTAGTTATTACTTCCTTTATTGCTGGCAAAATTAACTCTTCTCCGATGTTGTGTGGTTTGGCTTTTTGAGCAATTAACAAAGAGATATTGTACGAAGCTCGAAGTCCGTCGTCATCTTGATTAGCAGTCGCCGAAAAGAGTTTTGATACACTTGGTTGAGCATTATGCTTCTTCTCTAGGTCTTGGAAATATGATACATTCTTGTCTTTCTTATCTGGATGCATTTTATTCAAATGATCTTGCAGTCTTGAAGGCTTCATTGCTTCATTCGAAAATGTTTTTAGGCATAGAAGGCACAAAGGCGCCGATGGGTTTGTGGGGTTTTCAATGAATCCGTATTTAATATATTCCGCACTGTATTGCCGTCTCTTCTTTTTTACTTCCGACATTGTTTTGTTTTCAGAAATACGTAAGTAAGTGTTGAGCTTAAGTACTGCTTATTTATTACGCGCGAAACCGTAAATGAAACTAAAATAAATATTATGTTACGTTTCCTTATATAGGATTGCAAATGCAGCACGCACCGACAGGAATAAGACAAACATGCATAAACTCGTTTATCTCATTCGACGCTCAATCGTACTGAACAAGTAAGAACGAGTATCTATGAACCAGCCGATTGGTACATGATTGCACAAATCGCGTTATTTAACAAAAATTTGTTAAAACATGATTGCTCGCGGTCTACTACGAAAAATACCTATCTAGGAATACTAATACCTATTAAAATGCGAAAGTGTGTTTGTTGCCTTTTTATTTGTTTGTTTGTGTCTACTTTCATTTCGAAACGAAGCGACGGATTGACATGATTTTTGGAATGGGAATAGAATAGGAAGGACCGAAGAGTGACAGACTACTTTTTATCCGGAAAAACATCTCATTCCTATGGGATAATCAAATCTCTCTCTATTCTATATGCAGGGACGAATCCGCGGGAAAGTCACTAGTATTAAATATTTTTAGTTTTTATTTATTCAATCAAACAGGACAGATATATGAACTAACTAAGTAAGTAAGTACCTAACTAAATAAAATGTATGTTGTGCAGTTTGAATTTTGATGAATTTAAAAAAAAATAAGTACCTACCTACCTACCTAGATGAAATTATAAATCGCCCCCTCAGCCTCTACAACGCCCCCTTTTTGTCTGCGTCTCTTATCGCCCCCCTTTAGGCATGCAGCGCCCACAAAGGGGCGTTATCGCTCACTTTGGGAAAGACTGGTCTAACGAATACAGCGGATGGGGAAGGACATTCCATTTAAATTTTTCCAGGTAAATGGTATCGACCTAAGCAACATGGTTTGAGCGTTGTCATACCGCAAAATCACTGTGGCATGTCTTTGTACGTAACGTATGTATATCGGCCGTTTTTCCTTCATTGCTCGGCTCAAATGCATGAATTGTAGTCCATGACGATCTCCCGCGATGGTTTTATACTACATCTTACTAATCCCACCAAATGCGGGGCAGAACCTTCATACATAATTTTTTTCTTTCCTGTCGAGGTTGTCGTATGGCCGTTCTTAGCCCACAAACTACTGCCCTTAGGTTTATCGTGCAGTATCCTCTCTTTATTGTCAATTACGTACGATGGCAAAAAACGTTGTTTAGCTACCGTTGATGCAGCACTTCACACATGAAAGAACGCCGTTCGACGTTTCTCAGCTTTAACTCGTAAGGCACCCAATGAAACTCGAAACGTTCAAAATAAATGTTCACACTGAAGCACAGAATACGCTCGAAGCAAGAAAAAAAGCTTGCCTGCAGTACTTCCTTGTATGTAGATGCACTACGATTTTAAATTAAAAAATAGACATTTTGTCAAGAAAATCAAGCAAAACCCGAGATACCGGTAAATATATTGAACGCAGAAATTTCCGGAACCATTTAAAAACAACTCTCTGTCGAAACAATACGGCGGGTTGTAAGGTCAAATGATGTAAGTCGCAGAGTTGCATGCCACAAGCCATTTATTTCCAAAGCTAACAAAAAAAAAAGAATCGCTATCGCCAAAGAGCATGGTAACAAGACTCCAAGACTCTAGACTTCTGGGACACCTTTGATGACGAAAGCAAGTTTAACTTGTTTGGCAATGATGGAAAACAGAAGGTTTGGCAAAAACTTAATACTGAGTTGAAAGAAGCTAATCTTCGAGCGACGATAAAACATGGCGGTGGTAATGTCATGATGTGGGGCTGTGTCTTCGAACAGCGTTGACCAAATGAAGTTTTTTGGCAACAGAATGTACTACACCAACATCCTAAAAAGAAATCTTTGGCACAGAAACCACAAATGAAACGTACCACTTATAATGGCCGCGGACGTTTGCCTACAAGCTGCGACGACCACGTGGGCACCCGGAGTTCTGTCAAAATTATGTAAACAATCACGCATATTGTTATAATTCCAAAGGTGTGTGTGGCGGGAGTACACTGCGGTAAAATGAAATGAGGTCACACGTATTCACGAATTCTCGCTACGAACCTGGACTTCATTTAAAATTTCAGGGTGTCACGGGGGAAGACGTACGAAAGACGCACGTCTCATTCTGGTTTCTGCTTTGGCGCAGCGCAACGAAAATGGGTCTGGGGAAAATTATGTCTTTCAACGAGAGAAAGACTCAAAGCACACTGCTCAAATGTCGAAATGTGGCAATTTTTTTTATGCTCGCTCGTAGCTTAATACGTATTCACAGTCACCCAATACCGATGTAATATTTACTGGTCGAGCTTGAAAAAAAAAAACATTCGAAATCGAGTTTTAAGTCCAGATTTCTGAATAGAATTAGTCAATAGTACATATACCAAAATGACTAAGAACCGTTTAAATGCGCAACTGGATACCAATGTGCCATCCACCCATTTTGTTTTATATATGTAATTTTATTTTAGTTTATACCTATTGAATTTGGTATACTAACAAGGGTCTACAAACAAAGAGAGAACAAACATTTTTTTTTTTTTGGATCCAACTTTTTTCAAGTACTTATTTCGGCCAATGATGTCTTGTGGGAGTTGTTTTTGTGAGAATGTGTAGATGTTGAAGTTGAGTTTGAAGTAATAATATTTCCCATAGATTTACCATGAAAACGGTGTCTTGAATCGAATATCCAGGCGGATGGAAACTGAGCATACGACTACATTTTATATTGCTAGGTTAACAGATTTGCTATATAGAGCCAGGTAAACTGAGACTTGTCTACCGCGCGCTAGGTCTGCAGCTGCTACCTTTCTATTGTTGTCACCGGTCTTTTATGCATACGGAGTTTCTGACGGTGAACTATAGCACATTACCTGTATGTGGAATAGTGTATATAATTTTTTGTCGTGAATATATACATAAGTATAAAATCCTAGAACAAATTTAGCAGTACACTTTTGATGCTCTGTGCAGAAACCAGAATGAGACCTTTCGTCTTCCCCCGTGACACCCTGAAATTTTGACGAGATTTTGACAGAGGTTCAGGTGCGTAGCGACAAAACCGGTTACAAACAAACTCTAATCGTGAATACGTGTGAGTTCATTTCATTGTACCGCAGTGTACTCCCGCCACACACACCTTTGGAATTATAGGTAACAATGTGCGTGATTTTTTACAAAAATTTGACAGCACTTGAGGTACCCACGTGCTCGCCCGAGCTTGTAGGCAAACGTCGGCGGCCAATTTGAGTGGGACGTCTCATTGGTGGTTTCTGGCTCTGTGTGTCAACATCAAACAGGAAAAAAAGAAATAAAAACGGATCGAAAAGGCTCGAGAAGCTCCACAAGATATCCAGGGCAAAAAGAAAGAAAAAGGACTTTTCGAGGGAATCAGTATACTGCTGAAACCGATTCCGAGTTTTTGAGCACATCATCTGATAAATTAAAAGACAAGAGTGATTTTGATGTACCGATTGACGAAGGATTCAGCTACAGCATTCTGTGTTTCTCGCTAGTATTTACAGCTTTGCAATCAATTTTAAAGTGCAAGCTGTGCGATGGTGACGATATGGTTGATATTGTTTTCAAAAAAGCCGTTGCAGTAGAAAAAAAATAAAATGTTGAAAACGGTTGTGCTGAAGATAAAATCACGGTTTCTGGTGATGGATCATGGGCCAAGAGTGGTTTTACCTCACTGCTGGATGTTGTTTCTTTGATAGGGAAATATTCTAATAAAATTGTAGATTTAATTGACAAATCAAAAGTGTGCAAAGCATGCGAGCAATGGAATGGCAGGGAAGAGTCAGACGAGTTTTTTGAGTGGTATGAAAATCACATTGAACATTGTGAAGCAAATCATGAAGGAAGTACCGATAAAATGGAAGTTGACGGTGTGATCGAAATGTTTCAGCGGTCTGTCGAATACTTTAAAGTAAAATATAGTAAATACATTGGAGATGGTGACAGCAAAACATTTAAAAATTTACTGCATGCCGATCCTTACAACGGCGATCCTGTGGTAGAAAAAAAAAAAGAGTGCGTCTTGCACGTCAAAAAAAGAATGTAGGTATAGACGAGTGAAAAAGCTAAAAAAACACATAACCAGTATTTAAAAGCTAAAAAAAGGAAGAGGCTGAAAAAAAGAAGGCCAAAAATAATCAAAAAGTTGAAGCAGGTAAAGTTGCTGTCACAAAATGTACATCGAAAAAAAATCATCCACTAGTGCTGCAACAAAGAAGTCGACCCTTGCATTGACCAATGCCATGATGGTTAAGCTAAGTACATACTACGGTTTGGCTTTTTGAGAAATCCAGATTCTCAAGAAGAAATAAAGAAAGCAGTGTGGGTTACATATTGTACTATCATTATATTTCAACCGATGAAAACCCCCAGCAGTCGTACTGTTCAATTGCATGGTGCAAGTATTTACAACATACGGCAGAGAATACAGAGGAAATTTACACACATCCTCCAGCATTTGAAGAAGAAACAGCACGTTTTTTGAAGACAATTTACGAAGAATTATAGTCTGATGATCTGATACAAAGGTGCTTGGGAAAAAACACTCAGAACAACAACGAGTCGTTTAACAGTTGCATCTGGAACTTGGATCCAAAGCATCATTTTGTTGGAAAAAAGACGCTGGAAATTGCTTAATGGACAGCTGCGTGTATGTTTAATGAAGGATTTTCACCCATCCTTAAAATAATGGAGATTTTTGGTACGCAAATTGGCCGAAACGCCTACTCGTATGATGAGGAGTACGATGAACGACGAATAACCCGTGCAGAGCATCCAAAAAGGCAAGGGCTTCGCTCAAGAGTCACAAAAACTGGCAGAAAATGATGCGTATGAAGCCATCAAAGGGTTATTGTATGGTCCAAGCGTAGCAGATTAGTGTAAGTAAAAATATTCCACGAAAATTCTGCTCTTGAAACTTTAAAGGCATTTTTCTCGAAATATCATTTTCTAAAACTGTCATGGTCCTAAAAACAAAACTATTTAACCGATTGCTTTGAAATTTACACGAGGGTAGTCCGATAAGTACTTAGCCTCATCGCCAGATGGCGCCAGTATCGCAAGAGCAACTTACTATCGTGTATTACATTCAAGTAGACGGCTACTGTCGAAATTTCACTTGTAGTTTTGTTGTTTTGACCGCGTGTGGAAGCGGGTGTGTCCGCGGATTTTAGAAAAATGGAAAAAGAGCAATATCGGTCGGTGGTTCGATTTTTGTTTTTGGAATGGCAATCGCGCAGCGAAATCAAAGAGCGTTTGGATGCGTACGGTCGGGACGTTACGGATGCTCCTTCGATGGCGACGATCAAAAATTGGTTTAACGAGTTTCAACGTGGTCGCACGTCGGTTTTTGATGAGCCACGTCCAGGTGCCCCGAAAACGGCTACCAAGGAAGATAGCGTGACAAAAATCCACGATCTCGTATTGGCAAACCGCCGATTGAAGGTGCGCGAGATAGCTGCGACAGTAAGCATTTCAAAAGATCGCGTGGGTCATGTCTTGCATGAAATTTTGGGCATGAGAAAGCTGTCGGAGCGATGGTTGCCGCGTTTGCTCACTCCGGACAACAAGCGCAACCGTGAGACCACTTCAGAGTAGTGTTTGACGCTGTTTAAGCGCAATCTGAAAGAGTTTCTGCGTCGTTTAGTGACAGTCGACGAAAAAGGGATCCACTGGTACACACCAGAGACTAAGGAACGGTCGAAACATTGGACTTCACCCGGCGAACGTGCTCCGAAGAAGGCGAAGACTGTCCCATCGGCCGGAAAGGTGATGGCCACCGTTTTCTAGGATTCACAAGGTGTGATCCACATCGACTACCTGGAGAAGGGCAAAACGGTACGGTTTTATTGGCCCGATTCGACGGCGAATTGAAGAAAAAAGTGCTCTTCCACCATGATAACGCACCGGCTCACACCTCCGCCCTCGCCACGGCCCAATTGGTCGAATTGGGCTACGAACTGCTGTCCCATCCACCGTATTCTCCAGATTTGGCACCGTGCGACTTCTTTTTGTTTCCAAACTTGAAAAAGTCACTCGGCGGGCAGAAATTTCCGCCGTCGGCTACTTTGCCGACCTCGAGAAAACGTATTTTTCAGACGGGTTAAAGAAGTTGGAGCATCGCTGGGTCAAGTGTATCGAGCTAAAAGGAGACTACATATATTGAAAAATAAATCGCCATTTCTCCAAAATGTTTGTTTTTCTTTTGTAGGCTAACTACTTATCGGACCACCCTCATATATGTTCTTCTACTCATTGATCGTTATCAACCAAAATTGCTTATTTTCGAAAATATTTTCTTATTTTTTAAACGATTTTTAACAAAAAAAATTAACAAAAAAAAACAGATTTTTTCTACAGTCCGCAATTCTTTTTTTTTCAATAAAATTGATTAAAGGGCCGATAGCGACAGACCTACTGAACAATAATTTATTTGATTTTTTTATTTCAGACAACATAAACAGCCGCTATTACCATGACCAGTGACCTGCTTTTTTCTTTTGGTGTCTAAATTAATTTAAAAAAATGTACAATATATAAAAAATGTAAAACCAAAAAAAAAAAAACGGTATACAGTTTAAGATACAAATAAAAACATATAAAAAAATTAAAATGATTGAATTTTATTGTCTTATAAAAAAAAATCCCTAGAGGTAAAATTTATGCGTCCACATGAGACTACCCCTTAATTAAGACCTGAAGAAATGATTTCTTATAACCTAGAAAAATGTATATTCGATCTTACGCTCTAGCCCTTGGTCGTGTTATTACAACGGCTCGCATGGGCTCATCAAATTCCACTTCAGCCTTTCTCGGCGGATGTTTTGCACCCCAATAAAAGATGAATACATTTAAACGGTGTGCCAGCTTGCGCTTGTATATCAATTCCGTAAAGTCATGAGGTTTGCCAAATATCAAAGTGTAACTTTCTATCGAACCACGTATATTGCTTTCAATGAATTTGAAATGTTGCTCAACATCGTAGAAGATCACTGATTTGTGGTAATGTTGGTGTATCAAGTGTATGAAATCATCTAACTCCTCAAAGAAGTAAACGCTGTCGACTAGTATTGCTAATGTTGACGGATTTAAGCCCTTGACCGTTTCAGAGAGGCCTGTATATTTAAATTTATATACATTAGCAAATGGACTAGTAGGGAACAGTACCTATTGTAACGTCGGAATTTTCCTCCAAGAATCTGAAGTTTAGTGAAGCTATCGCCTCACAAACCACGCACGTATATAGCACAAATAAAAAGAACTTCATTTCACTAAAGAAATTTCAGTACGTACGATATATTCCATCTTTTCTTGAGTTTTATACTCCCGCCAAATGGCATTTTAACTTTCTTTTGTAATTAATGTCTGTCACTTCTCAAGGCTTGTCAATATCCACTCAGAAATTTTAATACCATAACGACCTTTGCGATTTGTTAGGCATAAGGGTATAAAGTTCACATGATTTTCTGAGATGTACAATATAATTGCAATAATCAAACAATTAAAGAGGATAACAATGCTTTACAAACTATAAGGATACCTACTTACATTGGAGGTTGAACATTATTTTATTTTTCCGCTGTAATCTTCTTCAAATAGATAAATACATTTCATCTCTTAGTACTTTCTGCTCAGTATTTGTATAATTGTTATTTTATTTTAGTCAACAAATTAGAAGAAAAGCAAAATCGCGTAATACTATTATCGCTTATTATTTAATCCATTAGTTTAGTTTGGAAACAAGATTATGTTACGAGAATTAAATAAAAACTTGTTCTGCAGACAGACTCTCCATAAATGGTTTAACAACGGCGCTTGTTGCAAAGCAGAAAATCAAACCGAAAGTAATTGAGATCGGTAATGCAGGTAGAGCTTTCCGCCAAATCGCCAGGAGCAACAGCGTCAAACACAATCCTATTAGGATTGCAACAAAACACGCGATAGTAGTGGTCCAATCGCCATAGCTCGACGCCTTTCCCACGAGAACAGAATAAAATATAAAATCGCCTAATCCCAATTTGATACCGCCTGTAACACGAGATATAAGTGACAAATCGTTTATGTCCATTCATTCATAAAACTTACGTTCTTCGGCAGTTTCAGGATTTTCAGATGGACCCGCGGTGGCAGTGGGATGAGTAACTGTACGATATTCTGTCGAACGACTTGAACTCCTTCCGTTGCTGGCTTGAACCTCTATTTGTCGTCGCGCAATCCTTTGGTCCCTATTCGAAGACCATTCTTCTGTAAAACCCACGTCTGCGTCTCCTGTAATCATCATGAAACAATAAATTTCTAAGCGGTTATGCCTACAAATATTTATGTACTTTTTTTAGTGGATGCATATGTATGTATGGGTATGGGCTTCTCAAAAGCAAAGAAGTGTTAATTTGTTTTTTTTACTAAACTCTAAATAGTCAAATTTAAATGATTTGCGTGCAAAAATGTGCATGAATATGCATCTAAGTTAAAAAAATATAGACTGGATGTAAGCTACAGACTGTTTCCTTTCAGGTTCTTGTCATGCTAATCTGATTAGGAGAGATCAATAGAGTGGCACGTACTTTTGTAGAACACTACGTCTAGGATATATGTAGGTATGGGATAATAAGACAAATGACTCGGTTAACGCCTTTGTTTTGTTTTTTTTTTTTTTTTTTTTGGTACACCTCTATTAGCTGATATACATAAATGTGTACAATATTTCAAGGAAAACAAAAGCGCGTTATGATGATCAAGGCTCAAAGCAACAACGCAAAAAAAAGTAAAATTTAGAATTAGTATATACCATTTGTGCCAGAATTAAATGTCACTAGTGGCGTACCTTCAGGACTATTAGCCTGTTCACTGCTTGTATTGCCCGACCTTCTTGTGGAAGAGGCAGCCGATTCACTTCTACTGAAGAAAACATTGGGTCGCGTACGTACGCCTTCGTCAGGATGATTTGTACCCATATATGAGTACAAAATTGTAGCTAAAATAATCAAAATAATGTTTACGCCAAAGTCTATGTCACCGATAGTAAATACTCACAGGAATAAATAAGTGCGGGAAAAATTTGCTCATTACGTTCCTGAGCTGTTTCGACCAAAATTCTTAGAGGTCCCTTTGGAGTGAGTACAGCAATCAAATCTATATTTTAAATAAGAATCATGATTTACGTAAGCATTAGTTAACAAATTGTTTACCCCAAATTGATATGGCAGCAAGTACAGACCAGGCTGTCCACTCTGGCAAATACTTGATAAAAACCAGTGCCATAAGAGCGGCAACAAAAATCAGATAGGCTTGCTGTAATCGAAGCGGTCCTTGCCAGTGAATTGAGATCATACCGGCGACTCCGAAATTCCACATAATTAATATTGCAGTGGGGTAATCCATCGGAATGTTATAAGCTCGTAATAGTTCTCTGAAAATTGGGATAGGAAAAAGGAACATTTGCAGGGATATGCAACAATTATTGTGAAAAAATATACGAACTCCAAGTAAAGGTAGCTAAAAATGAAAAGCAGCATGAAGCTTGATAATATTAACCATCCATGGATAGTTTTGTAACACCGTTTCTTATACAAAACAATGAGCAGAACAGTCATAAAAACTATTACAACCATTAATATTAGTGAATTGGCAATAGCGTTCCAAAACTTTGTTCCGGGATCTGGCGACGACTCGTGGAAAGGGGTATAAAGCCTGTCGAAAAAATAATTACATTAAAATAATATAATTACATTAAAGGGAATATTAATAATACAAATAGACATCCGTTGAGGAGTAGAAGCTGACAGCGTTTATGGTAGCCACCACGACGAGCATACAAAGTGAGACAGGAACAAAAAGCTTGATAACATGTTGGGCTCCATATTTCAACCCTTCTTCTTCTTCCTCATCAGGTTGATTGCTTGGATTATTGCCAGACCCTGATGGATTATTGCCTCTACCACGGAAACTTCGTTGGCCTTGCTCCCGCCCTATATCTTGTGGCATTTCACCCAATGTCTGAACAAAAAAAAATTGGTTAAATAAATCTCAGAAGTAAACCTTTGAATGGTAAAGCGTACACCATAATTTCCGTCACCGCTCGAACCGCCATTACGTTTTTTTCTGGGACCCCTTTCAGAGAAAGAGTCCGGTCGCTCGTTGCCACTATGTCGTAAACTCGATTCTCCAATGTGTCCATCCATTAGTGGAGTCCTTTCAGAAACAGGCCTGATGCAATCTATACTTTCGTTCGAGCTCTGTTCTTTTAAGGATTTACGCTCAGATGAACTTCTATTCATGCGGGCTACGTTTCATTGAAAAATAGAAAAGAAAGGAAAATAAAAAACAGCTGAAACCCGAAAGATTAACGTCGAGCTGAACAGCACTTAGACTGTCACTCGAAGTTTGACTGATTTGGTTGTATTCAGGTAAACAGTGAGCCCAGTGGACGACTCCAGGAACCAAATATTGGGAACTTCCCAATAATTTGGTTAAATATAATCTCTTGATTTTAAAAGTGCATTGAGAAGGCAAAAATGAAGGAAACCTTTTTTGCTAGATTATGCAGACTGCCGTGAAGTCCTTAACGGAGTTTGAGTACATATTATATAAGCTCAGAGCCTTAAGTGTTGCTATATTTCTATTTTCTTGACAAAATTAAATTTTGTATTCGATTGCGCCAGTTTTTTTTACAATATGCTGGCTAAATTGTATGTCATTCTTGTAGGATTAGTGTATTTTATAAGTGTAGCCTTTTGTTTGAAAATTGAGTTTTACCATATTTTTTATCAACGATCCCAAAACTTTTCTGTTATGTTAAGGTCCAGACTTTGAAGCGGAGATTGCATATTCAGCTCAATAAAATGATGAGGCATCGCAAGCCATAACAGACCCGACTCTATTTTTGCAGCAAGTCGCTTATTTTTCGAACGTAATTACTGTTTGGTTTCCCCAAAATGTATGTTCCTATTAACATACATAGGCTTGGGAAGAAAAGGGGTGAGCATTAATGTTCACATTGGTGGACGCATATAAGAATGTTTGGCAACACGAATATCGAATCGAACTATTTTCATTCAGGTAAGTAAAGGGGCTTGTTAAGAAATAAATGTGCCATGTTTAGTCAGCTATCACATGCAGCCTCGCCATTCACGGTTCACATAAGAGCAAAAAGGGAAAGGTTTTAGGTTTGGAATCACTGTCTTTTTTTATAATCGTGCCTGCTCTATCATGGCTAAGTAAAACCGATAATTTTCTTGTTAAAATTACCCGAAAGCACATCGCAAAAGCAATGACTAAACAGCACTCCATTTATAGGTGGTTGTTGGGAGAAAATGCTTCCCAGAGCAGTACGTTACTCCGGTGAAATCCTCTTCACTCCTTAGTTTGTGAGTTAGATTGTGGTTAGCTTGGGGATATTTTAGAGGCTGGGCGCGTCATCATTCCTATATGAGCCTGAGAATTGAGTGACTGTAGTCTCGGGTACAGTGGCGAAAGTCGCTGAAAGACGCAATTAAAAGGGTGTCCACTCGAAACACACGAACACTAGCCAACCTAATTAATTTAGCAGCTTAGGGTAAGTCCAGTTTTAGGATAAGAAAAAAAAAATAATCTAAGTTTTTAAAGAACTTTTTGAAGAAAATAAATGTTGAAACGTGAAAATAGAAAGGCATAAACAATTAAGGAATAAAATTAGACTTAGAGCGCTTGCATAGGGCTAGTAAGACACATTAAACATTAAGATATTCTTAAGCTAGCATTAAACATTTTTGTCTAAGAATAGAATAAGAACAAACGAATTAAAAACTAAAAGAAAAAAAAAATACGAGGGTTATATGAAAAGTTTTCGGCCCGACTAAGATGGGGTTTCAATCAGCTAAAATGTATGTCTAGGTGCACGAGTCATTAGTTCATATGACAAGTTTCAAATTGTTCCCTCAAATAATTTGTTTCCACGAATTTTTGCTTGCAATCTGATTTTGTGCGTGATTTGTCGCTATGGATGCGACATGGCACCACCACTACAAGCCAGAAACGAAACTGCAGTGGGTGGAAGCCGGTAGTTCAGCGCTAAATAAAAGGAAAGATTTTGTTGATTGATTACCTTGCAAATGGCAGAGAAATTGCAGGCGAATATTACTTGGCCAGCTGTATGCCAAAATTAACGGGAAGAGTCCCGGCTTGCTCAGCTCTTGATTTAGCATCTGTTCCCAAACTTGAAGAACTTTGTTTTTGAGAAACATTTTGCATCCAATGAAGAAGTTGAAAGAGCCTTATTCATCTATGTGACGAGCTTTCTGGGCCGGGATATACTCGCCCGCAGTAGTTTTCACTAGTTGTGTCGTCAAAGAGATTATACTACTTTGTTTTTTCGGGTCACTTGTACGTAGTGGCGCCTATTCTCGTAAACTCGTAAACACGAATTGGGCATTTATTTTTGTGGAAAATTTACCATTTTCCCGGAAAAGAGAAAAATTTATGATTTATGATGAGTACCATATATGGTACACTATGCATGCACTGTACGTACATACATACATATATAGAAAAATACAATACTTGGAATTGTGTTTTATTTTTAATTAATTAATTAATGTAATTCACATTTATATATTAAATATTTATAAAAATAAATCAAAAAATTAAGAAAATAACAGTTTAAGTACAATTGCGTTTTTCCTTCAAGCATAAGTGAACATTACATTTTCTGCATTTAAAAATGGAACGGTTGTTCAGTTGTTTGCCTTCACCACCGCATTTGAAATGTTTGCACCGAGCACGTTTGTCAATAATTGGCAGGTGATCAATAACATCATGAAGCAAATCATTAGGTGGCTGATGTTCGGTTTGGACTCGAGGAACTGACCTTTCTTTCTCTTTTGTGATATGTTTCTCAGCACGTGGGATATCTCTAGACGGGACGCCTTTTGAGTTATCGAGACGGAAGCATTTGCCCTTTTAAAAAGTAGCCATGCGCTTACCATGCAAACGTCGAGTAAATAGTAGAATATTCTTATGTACAATTTTAGGCTTTTAAGTCCAATTTTTAGACGACCCAAAGAAGATTGTAGATTGTATTCTTTCATTATTTAAGGACAGGGAATCGTGATTTCGAATATTTCACGGTTCTTCTTATCCCATCGCTCAATAATAGGGACTTCATCACCAACACTATGTTCCGCTAGCAATGGTTGTATGCCAACAAAAGTGTATACAAGGTTAGGTAGGTAGGTAGGAGTGGCCGCCTGATATCGAGATGCCAGGCCCAATTAGCGCTTATGCGCCGTTTTGATGCCACAACTCAGTGACCTAGTGTGCTGTTATTGGAGTTTCATATCCATCCTGTGGAATTAAGGAATTTGATGATATTACAGAATCCTATTTCCCTGAATTCTGATAGATCGTCGAAGGAGATTTTGCCGAGTAGGCGCTGTCTGGTTCTAGCTAGAGCCGGACATTCACACAGGAAATGGGTGAGAGTTTCCTTTTCCAGTGGGTTCTTGCAACTACGGCAGTAGGTGTTGAATGGGATGCCTAACTTAGCAGCGTGGGTACCGACAGGCCAGTGGCCAGTACAGATGGCTACAATTCTGGCAATATCTTGTCGGGGTCTGTTAGTTAGGTCGAGGGTTCTTTTCCTGTTATAGGAGGGCCATGTTTTCCTAGATATGACGCAGTTGCTAAGACTGCACCATCTGGAGTTCGCCCTCGAGAGAAAGTGTTGTAGAAGGTTTGCCTTGACCAGTCTGATGGGGGGGAGTACTGCCTCCGCCAAAGAACAGTCGAGGGAAGAGCCGTGCCTTGCTAAAGCGTCAGCCTTTTCGTTTCCCTCTATTTTGCTGTGGCCAGGAACCCAAATGAGAGTAATGTTGAAATAGTCTCCTGCACAGCTGATTTCATCCTTACACTGTGCAACTAATTTGGATTTTATGGAGTGAGAGTCGAGAGCTTTGATAGCTGATTGGCTATCAATATATATATTTACATCTCTCTTGGTAATAGGATAGCGCGTGAGTAACTTGCAAGTTTCCTTAATCGCCAGTATTTCCGCTTGGAACACGCTGGCCGAGTCTGGAAGTCGCAACGATTTGGAGATATTCAGTTCCGCTGAGAAGATACCCGAGCCAACCCCACACTCCATTTTCGAACCGTCGGTGAAAAAAGCTACCTGATGGTTCTCAGAGTGCAGTCCCTGTTTCCATGCCATCCTGGATGGGAAGTGGACATGGGCGGCTTTATTTGGGTTGTGTATGGTTGTCGTGAAATCGGTTGCAGTCATGGCCAGGTCACTAGGTAATAGGTCCAGCACCTTGCTATGACCGTAGGGTTTAGATGACCAGAACCCAGATTCTCTGAGTCTAATGGCGCTACAGGCTGCATTATATCTGATGAAGAGGTCCAGAGGGAGGAGGTTTAGGAGTACGTTGAGTGCCTCGGTCGGGGTAGACCGAAGGGCACCGGTTACCCCGATACTGGCCGATCTCTGTACGCGGCTTAGTTTTTTGATGTTGTATGCCTTACTTAGGGCAGGCCACCATACGAGCGCTCCGTAGGTGAGGATGGGGCGGATGACAGCCGTGTACATCCACAGCACCATTTTGGGTCGGAGTCCCCAGCTTTTGCCGAAGGTTTTGCTACAGGCATAGAAAGCGACACATGCTTTCCGTACCCGATGTTCAATGTTTATCTTCCAACTGAGCTTGGGGTCTAGGATAATTCCTAGGTATCTAGCCTCGGAAGACAAGGAGAGTGGCTGGTTGTTGAGTCGAGGGAGATTAAAGGACGGTATCTTATATTTGGTGGTAAACAGCATCAGTTCTGTTTTACTCGGATTGACGCTTAGGCCGCATCCTGAGGCCCAGGCGCTTAACTTATTCAGAGCTCTCTCTGAGATTTCGCTAATTACCGAGGGAAACATTCCCGATACTAGGATGACCACGTCGTCAGCATAAGCAACCGCCTTAATTCCGATTCTCTCGAATTCTTTCAGAATTTTATCGATAACCAAGAGCCATAGTAGAGGCGATATTACCCCACCTTGGGGTGTGCCTCTATCTACGGTCTTAACTATAGTGGTATTGCCCATCTGGGCCTGAATGATCCTAGTTCTGAGCATGGATATGATCCATCTACTAACAAGTCCCTCTACCCCTGCCGAGGTGAGGGCTTCTTGGATCGATTCAGTGTGAATGTTGTTGAAAGCACCTTCTATATCTATGAAGGTAGCTAAGGTAAATTGTTTATGGTGGATGGATTTTTCGATTGTCTGCACGACTTCATGCAGGGCGGTCTCAGTGGACTTGCCTTTAATGTAAGCGTGTTGGGACTTCGAAAACTTTGTGTTTCCTAGGGAGTCGCGGATGTGCCTGTCCAAGATGCGTTCGAGGGTCTTCAGGACGAAGGATGTGAGGCTGATAGGTCTGAAATCCTTTGCGGATTCATGACCGCGCTTGCCAGCCTTCGGGATGAAGATACATCGAACTCTTCTCCAGGCTAGGGGGATGTAGTTGAGTTTCAGCGAACTTCGATAAATCACCGTTAGCCAGGGTATAACCTTGCCCAAATTCTTTTGTAGCATTATAGGAAATATCCCGTCAAGTCCCGGTGACTTGTATGGAGGGAAGCTGCTAATGGCCCAAGATATATTATCGGGGTTGATGATCAAATTAGCATCGCCCCGTGGTGTGTGCTGCGTATGATGAGGGACCTGCGTAGTAGTCCCGTAGTCTTTACATCCGGGGAAGTGGGTGTTCAAGAGAAGTTCCAGGGACTCTTCTGTGGAATCTGCCCAAACACCGTCGTTACGTCTAATGTAGGATGGATTCTGGTGTTGTTTGGATAGGATTTTGCTCAGCCTGGCAGCATCCTTTAGTGTTTCGATTGACTGGCAGTACTCTGACCACGCCTGAGCTTTGGCTTTGCTAATGGCCTTTTTGTAGAGTTTAAGGCAGTCTTTATAGGGTTTCCAGTATTTGTGTCTGTGGCAGATGTTGAAGAGGTCTCTTGTCATTTTCCTTAAAACGGAGAGATCCTCATTCCACCACGGTGGGAAGGTTTTTTTGCTGTGCTTAACTGGGCACGAAACTTTGAAGGCCGTGACCATGGCCTTTTCAAAGGTCCTAACTTTCGTGTCCAGTTGTTCTTCAGATTCCATGTCTGGATCGGGAAGGTTATTGAGTTTGGAGTTAATGATCCTGCTGAATTTTTTCCAGTCAGTACGTTTAGGATTTCTGAAGGGGATGGAGGGGTCGGCACTGAAATTCACATTGAAGAGTATCCATTTGTGGTCTGCAAACGATTTTAGATTGGATACTCTCCAGCTGTCGACCCTATAATTGGTGGAATTGGAAATTAGGGTTATATCAAGTACTTCCTCCCAGCCAGGATGTGCTTCCGAACTCGGAAATACAAAGGTTGGGGAGCTACCTACATTACATATATTGAGCTTGGAGGTAATTAAGAAATCAAACAGAGACTCACCCCTTTCGTTGATTTCCGAACTGCCCCATAGAGAGTGTCTGGCGTTAGCGTCGCATCCGAGAAGAAGGGTATCCTTACCCTTTTGAAGTTGCTTAACCAGTAGTTGCACTTCAATCGGTGGAGATGGCATATCGTGCGGCATGTAGCTTGATGCTATAATGAGGTTCGGCTGGCCAGAACCTTCCAGATTAACGACTGTTAAATCTTCGGAGCTAAGGTGGGGACATAAAAAGGCTTTAATATGTTTCTTAGCTAGTATACAGGTTCTGGGCTTACCGGTTTGTTTTTTGTAAAAAATGTTGTAGTTGGTGTCGTTGAGCCCTCGAATAATAGAACCGTTTACCCAGGGCTCCTGCAATATGCCAATGTCAATGTTTTCCTCCCGCAGGAAAACAAGCAGATTCTCCGACGCACATTTCGAGTGCTGGAGATTAAACTGTATGACATTAAGCATATTGTAGTTACTGTTGTTGCTTTTGTTGTTGCTCTTGTTGTAGTTGAGGTTGGTCTTCCGTTTCGATCGATAGGCCCTCCAGCAATTTGTCAGTTGCATCGATCTCAACTAGATCGTCACCAGGGCCTGTCGGGCGAAAGATTTTGAGTTTGGCTTGCCTGACGCCAAACTTCATTTTGTAGTTTGTCTCCTTCAGTACTTCCAAGCACTTTTCATTGATGGAGAGCAAGTAAGTTTGGGAGTTGTTCTGAGGTTCTTCGACCTTTATGATGGCCCAGTCCTCCGTGGGGATGTTGGGGTTTTGCAACTTGAGACATTGGAGAACCTTTCCGCTGTCTATAGTCGTCCGGGGTAGCCAAATACGTGCCCTTGGTATCCTGGGGATATCCTTAGCGGGGATGATCTTGATCTTAAGTTCATCCCAGGCATCGTTAACCTTAGCGATGCACTCGCTAAGGAAGTCTTTGGAGAATTAGTCAGCGCATTTGATAACCCGGAAACCCCTAACAATCTCTTCGGAGTCAAACCCAGGCATCTGGCTATTGGGGTTATTAATGATATGGTCCACCGTCATTACGGTAAGCTTAGCCTCGATGCTCGGCCATCTGTCAAGCACCGCTTTACCGGTGGAGGAGTTTTCGTCACCCAGCGCGACCTGGAGGTGATCTCTCGCAGTTTCCGCGTAGGAGGAAAACTTGCTGGGGGGTTTACGCGAGGAGGGCGCGGCGGCTGCTGCTGCCGTGACCTTGCTTCTTTTAGGAGCGATTGAGGTTTCGTCTTGAGACCTGTTCCTTTTCGCTCCCTCGCGATTTGATGTCGTTTTGAGTCGGGTGTACTCATCCACCACTTCCTGGTATTTGCGCCGATCCTCTATGTCTTTCTCATGAGGAGTACCAGCTGCTTCATTCTTTGCAATCTTGCCAAGGATGAATACAGCCTTGAGGTACTTCTCTCTCATAATCTGGCCGGAGGATTTTTGCTTTTTAACCGGCTTTTGGTCGCTGCTGCTGACTTTAGCCGTTGGTATGTTTTGGGGTTGAGGTTGAGGTACAATTGGTTGGATAGGGGAACTATTCTTAGAACCCTGTTCCTTTGATGGACTGGCTACTTTTTCTTGGCTCGAAGCCAGTAGCTCGTCCTCGGATGAGGTGCCAAGGCTAGGCGACCTCCTTGTTTTGTTTTTGTTTTTGTTTTTTTTATCCATGTATTTAAATTATTTTGGTCCCACGAGTAGGTCCGGAAAGAGAGGTCCGTCCCAGCAGAGCCGACATACTGGAATAAGGCACTTATACAACCGACCTTGCCTGGGCATCGGAGGGGACCGTTAACGGCCAGTACTCTTTAACCACTAACTGACCATGCAGCCATCGGCACGGGTACCTCAACACCTTGGCTTAGAAGTGGGTTCTGGAATTTAGTCGCCTCTTACGACTGGCATTCCATGCCGCGGGAATATTCTATCCCCTTTCCCGCAGGGGGGAAGTATACAAGGTTAACTATCTTGTTATCTTTCCAAGATATGAATGTCAACTCCACACCTTGAATATTTGTTGTAAACTCTCCCGAAACGCCTCTATTCAATTTCATCATTACCTTTGAGTCATGAAGTTAAAAATTTTTTATTCGATTTATCGTTCCCATGCTGTGAATGCCTAGGGTCCGCAGATAAATCAGTAATGGTATGGATGTATAATAATTATCCATATATAGGATGCTTTGAAAACAACGAACTTCACGGGTCATACGTACTATAATATTAGCAGACGCCTTCAAATAAGGTTCTCCTGGCAATAAAGAGTTTTCTTCTCCAGTGTAAATTTCGAATTTGTACATAAAACCGGTTGTATCGCAAATGGCGAACAATTTGAATCCCCATTTTTTTTTTATTTAGTTGGGAGATATTGTTTAATGTAATGGCCAACTTTTTCACCATTGGCCTTACTTTGAATAAACGATCAGAATTTTTGGCATCGTACTCATCGTTAGGTGTTTTTTATTATGCCATCCAGATCTTATCCAGATCATGGTTTACATGTATTACAATAACAACACGTGAACCAGCTCTTTATCTGGATCAATTTCAAGATCCGAGTTTGAGTGGAAGTGAGTTTACACTATTTCCCACTGGTTTCGCATTCAAATTAGGAGAATCATTGCCTGATGAACATATAAAATTGGTTAAACAGTTTTCGCTTCCGTATCGAGTAATTGTACTCAAAATGCTATAATATGTGTATTATCTTACATTTCTAAAACTCTTAAGTCTATTGGGGAAATATTACCCCCGATTGGTGTATATCGATACAAATTATTATCATCAGCATTTAAATCGATAGTATCAAATTTGAATGAAAAGAAACATTTTCTTTGATATGGCAATTCCACACTTAAACTTCAAAGATTGTTTTTATTGTGAAGTGGAAATGGAGCAGGTGGACAAAAAAAGGTAAACATGTAAACGTAATTTAAATTTCGACCGAGAAATCTGTTACTTCTTCATGCAGCAATGAATATTCAGGTGTGCTGCTTTCTTCACTCTGTTCGTATGCAGCTCTTTTAGTTTGGAGTAAGGACAAGCGGCTGAATATACGCTTTACAAGCGCTACTTATACTCATATGTACGAGTACATATCGGTTTTAACGAAAAGAGGATATATCCATTGTAGTAAATATTATCGGTAGCGTTCTATGTTGTGCCAGTAGTTCATTAAGCTTGGTAACGTCTTTCGCTGGAAGATAAAGTAAAAATCGTTGACGAGTTCAATAAAGGAGCCTTGCTAAAGGACATTTCAAATAAGTTTTCAATTCCAAAATCAAGCATTTGTACCATTAAGACAAATTAAGGCAAGATCCTCAAAAACCTGAGGAATACACATAGTAGATCTTTTCGCCGACGATCGTTAAAGAAAGGTGAGTACCCAAAAATGGAACAGGCATTGTACAAATTTCCATAAAGAGAGCAACATGCATTAATCTCATCAGCTGGGGTTGATCTGGGAATGACGGGCAACGTCTGCAAATCACCAGTTAGCAATATTAATGCACCGCCGAACAACTGTTGATTTCCACGTCAAAATCAGATGTTATATAATGCGTCGACCAATTTCGTTTAAACCTTACATAAACCATCTACACGACCATACAAACAAACCCTGAAAATTTGATCAAATTCGGTTTGACAGTTCGTGAGTTATAAAAGTCACACCAAGACTTGCAACAATTTTTTATACATATATAGACTAGCTGACCTGGCGAACTTCGTACCGCCTCAGAATTAATTCAGTTTCTTACTGAGAGTACTGAAAAGAAGTAAGTTCAATAAAAGTTAAAAATCAAAATCATATGCCCTAGCGGATCCCGGCGTGCTTCGGTATGCGCGAGTATTAACATTGACTCAAACTCACTGGTTTCTTTTAGTTTTCTTATTTGGAAAAAGAAAATAGTTAATTAATTCAATACAATTTTATATACAACATTTTTGGTTTGATTGTCTGGTGCATGAATAAATAAATTTTTAGGTGCTCCCACTCTGGAACATGCTACGTATAGTTGTCCATAAGAAAAGCACGGTTCCTCCAAATTCACTCCACACACTTGAAGCGTTAGTCCTTGAGCTTTATTTATGGTCATAGCAAAGGATAAACATACGGGAAATTGAAGACGTTTGAATTGAAATATCATCTCTGTTGGTATTAATGGGATCTGTGGTATTAGTACAACTTCTCCTTTTGCTTTCCCCGTGAGAATTGTTGCTTGGATCAAATTGGGGATTAATTTTTTGACGGAAAGTCTCGTTCCATTGCAAAGTTTTGGTGCATTGAGGTTTCGGAGAAGTATGATCGATGATCCAACTTTTAAATTCAAACGATGCGGTGGCATACCGGGTGGTTCCAAAGAATTCAAAAATTCTGTCGGATAATTTACCGCGTCTTCTTTATTCGTAGCTGTATCAATGGATTTGTATGATACCAAGTCACCTGACAATTTCTGTTGTATTTGAAAATTGCATTTTTTGGTGCTAGAATTCCGCGTTCTCTTAACCAAATATGATTTTTTATAATTTTCAACAATGTTTGGAAAAACGCGATCAATTAATTCTTCTTTTGATGTTACAATTGTACAAAAGTTATTTGGTAATTTGATAAAGCCATTTAAGTCACTTGTAATTTTGCCATTGCCAATCTGCAGCAATTGCTTTGAAAACTCCAGCGCTGATCGATCATTTTGAAAACGCACACGCATATTTATGTCAAGCGATAACTTCTGTACATTTCCCCAAAGAAACGAACTTTTCAAACATGCATTGATCTCATCAGCTGGAGTTGATCTAAGAATGACGGGCAATGTTTGCCGAAAATCACCAGATAGCAATATTAATGCATCGCCGAACAACTGTTGATTCCCACGTAGATCCTGCAATGTTCGATTCAATGCTTCCAATGATTTTTTATGGGCCATCGGACATTAATCCCATAGAATAATTGTTGCTTCTTGCAAAACCTTGGCCATTCCAGAATTTCTTGAAATATCACACGTTGGAGTTTCAACCGTTTGCATGATTAATGGCAATTTTGAAGCGGAATGTGCAGTTCGGCCACCATCCAATAATGTAGCTGCAATACCAGAAGAAGCAAGTGTTAAATTCAATTTTCCGTCTGGATCG
This sequence comes from Merodon equestris, assembly GCA_958301585.1. Classification (NCBI taxonomy): domain Eukaryota; kingdom Metazoa; phylum Arthropoda; class Insecta; order Diptera; family Syrphidae; genus Merodon; species Merodon equestris. Next base: position 261,591,609 of record OY284413.1, read on the forward strand.
AATTGTTGCTAAGATTAATGAAATGAGAAACGTTTTTCCAGTGCCGCCAGGAGCATCCAAAAAAATAGAATCCACCAGTATTGTTAATGACAGCTTGCATGATTCTATCATATGCATTCTTTTGCTGATCATTTAACTGTGGAATGTGTGTTTGCACAAACGCACACAATTCATCACATTCGAATTGCTGTTCACGTTGCAATTCTCGCTCAAATAAATCATGCATTGGAGGATTTGGTACGATCATGCCTATGCTCTATTTGCAATCATAAGGCAAATATGTTCAATCAATATCAAAGACTCATTATACATTTCTAATGTAAGTGCCAAATCAGGAACCGTACAACCATGGCGAAGTCGAATCAAAATTTCTTTAGCCATAAAATCTTTCCACAATTCAAGTGGGTTTGATGGATAACATGTTGATATTATTATTGCGAATAACATACGAATTTGATTTGGTTGAGCTGAGGCTGATGCATCATGAAGCGTAGCATCCCAATGCGTATCATCTTCAAGCAAACGCAACCGTTGGCATGCATCACGATATGTTGCACACAATTCACCATCAACAGTTTTTAAATCCTGAAAAGACTGTGGCCCACGAACGTTCACCAACAACAATCGCAAATAAAAACATTCAACATTATTTGGACTAACTGTATAAATGCGACCTAAAGCATCCGTTGAAAAAATACCCCGGTAACCATCAACAGAAGTACCTTGTTTGCGCCGTTGAAATTTTTTTCTTGATGCGTTCCAAGTGAAATATCGTGGTATTTCCGAAATAATAATGTTGCTGGCAAATTCATCCGTTTCACATAATTTGAAAAAAGCTGTCAGTGTAGTTGGTGGAGGCTGTACTGCTCTTTGTACGGCATTTGCATCAGTAAAATAAACACGTTGGCCATTTTCAAGATGGACTGCTAAATGAATAACAACAGGATGTCTCTCATGTATTGGGAACGATAAAATTCGCCAAATAGCTTCGTTAGTACCAAATATCGTCCCATTTGGTACTGCAAAATTTCATCATTTCTATTTTCAGCAGTCACTCCGAAAATAGCCATATCGCTGCCTTTATTAATATACTAGCAAATGTATTTTATTGATTTGACTGAATTGCAGTACTCGACATTTATGTGAGCATTGAACATTTTTGAGAACAACGGTGAATACGGCACTATCCAACGGTTATCAACTTCAATGTTTTGGTTACGAATTTGAATAGTAGTCGTTTTACCATTATCATAAATTGATCGCCGAAGATACTGTGGATATCCATCATCACCATGTATTGTTTCAGCAATCAATTGTTTTGGAAAACCTTTTGAACATTTGCCGTCGATCATATGTACATACATGGTGAATTTGTATTAATTTCACCGCATGGACCGTGTATCATATTTTTCGTGACAACTGCGAATAATTGTGGATCGATGGTTTGATCTGGAATTTCGGCCGATATAACACTATCAATCATATCTGGTGTTATTTTCCGTACCAACCATATCAAAATGTGAGCGTGCGGCAAGCCTCTTTTTTGCCATTCAATAGTATACATGTATAACGCACTTCTCCAAATATACGGAGTTTGACAATTAGATCCATCAACTTTTTTAATTTTTGGTGGAATATGCGAGCAGTTATATCGTGTCGATCTGTTGCCACCTGACCATCAAATAAGTAATGATCCACTTCAGTCCATTTTGGGTTGCAAGTAAATGTGATGAACAAATCTGGACGACCGTAATGACGAACGTATGACATGGCATCTTGCGTATACTCGTGCATATGACGTGGGCTACCGATATATGACGATGGTAATATTGTCAAACGACCAATATTATTCACATCTACATCATTCTATAGTGCATCACGTAAATGAATGTACTCTTCAGACCTCAATCGGGCTTGATTATGGCGGATGAAGTTCAATCGTTCGCTTTCGATTTTAACATACATGTCCACAATGTATTGATGGAAAAGTTTATTGCATCGCAAAATATAATTATCCTCTTGGTCACGAATCATAAGTCGATATGAATAAAAATTCATCGCACTAACTCTTTTCGTTGTTTCTTGACCTGAAAATAATAAAAATTATTCTTTTAGGTAACGGAATTCAAATTTTATTCATAAAAGTACCAGTCGTTATATTTATCATAGGTATATTGATATGATAACCATCATCTCCTCTCCAAAACAAAATCGGGTACTGCAATGCGTCATAACAACGATGAAGTTTGGAGATACGATTTAATTGCTCATTCCTACGGTACAAAACAATATCTCGTGGCCGAAATTGTTCACCAACTATTACGATTGCCACTTCATCGACTGTGGGTGCATTAAATCGCCTGGCATGTTGTCCGATTGGTATTTTGTCGGCACGTATTATAATTTTATGATTATCGGTGGGCATCTGATTCAGTGCATTCTTGCATAATTTGACCAATTCATTGTGCTGATAGAAAAATGTTTGGGCTCACTCACGATTTCTCTTCTTGTATTTGAAGCAATTGCACAACGTTGATTCAATTCACTGTTTTCATTACCAATGAAATATATTTGCAGAAACTGATGATCAGCATCTAGGAAAGGCAACAATGATCCAGCTCTATGGTATATCTGACCTTGAATATGTAATATTGAAATACCATATCATGATGATGACGAATCTGAATTTTTTAAGACATCAAATACAGGGACGGAACATAAATCAAATTTAATATCATTTACTCTATTCGATGTACTTACCTTGAACGTCGGCATAAATCCATCTCTTATTATATTTGAAGCTCCAAAAGATGTCATTTGAAAGCATGAATTATACTTTTGAATATTTCTTAAGAAATGCTTTGACGTGGGTAAGTTGGCATAAATTAGTGAATGCAAAGCATCTGGTGGTGATTCTCAAACAGGCAATATAACTTTCCCACCAGCACAGCACATGCCAGGCGTTTCATTCATAAATTTTAATGCATTACAATGCACACATTTTTTATTCATTTGGATAATATGAGAATGCATACTATAATTAGTTGTTCTATCATAATTAAAAGCTGCCAATTCCATTTGTCGTACGCTTTGAATTGAGGAACGCGTACGTCGATTTATTTGCCTTGCTCTGTTAATCGTGCTTGCGTTATCAACCAATTGGTTTATACGTCTACGTTGTTCCCTCCGTGATGAATTTTCTTGATTACAATCTCGTTCACTTAGTGATCTTCGATTGGTTGTTACATGACTCGAATGACGTGTACGTCTTCCAATATTCGAACGTCTTGGACGTGGCATTTCAAATGATTTCTATGTATAAAAAATGTAATCATTCACTGATACGTACAGTGGTGTCTAAATTTTAAGATAACTTTGATTATTTTTCATTATTCTTAACTATGTATTATCCTCTACGTAATGCACAAAAAATAATATAATAATGTAATAATGTAATGTAACGTGTTTGCTTTATCAACCGATAGAGGTGTAAACGTAAAAGGTCGAAATGTAAGCATTTCCATTAATATTCGGTTTTTCTTTCCTTTTCTGGAATCTGCTTTAGTAAACTACTCAGTTAATTATTGGAATACTACAATATTTAAATAAACGGAGTTCAAGATCGTTTAGTTCTATTCAAGGAAATCACAATGGGCTAAAAAAGAAAAAATTCAAATTTAGGAGAACGATATCTTGTCATTTTTCATTATAAAAAAGGTGAAACTTACAAATAAATTGTTGAAATTTTAAACATGAAGCCAAGTACTGTCGACGATATTGTTCGAAGATACAAAACTGAAGGCAGGATCGAATCAAGGAAACAATTGAGTCAACCGAAAAGTTAACAGAGAAAGCAGAACGCATGATTGTGAAAGAAGTGCTGATTGGATGTGGAAAGCAAATATCTGCAACAACTGTGCGTCGTACTATTAAAACACATGGATATAATGGTCGTGCAGCCAGAAAATAACAATTTATTAGCTTGCATAATAGGCGAATTCGATTACAATTCGCTCAGAAACATCAAAATATAAATGGTAGTTAGTGGGAGGACGTAATATTTGTAGATAGATGAAAGCAAGTACAATCCCTTCGGAAACGATTGGTAATGGTATGGCGGAAAGCAAATAAAGAGCTCGAAAGTTGAAATATAAAACCAATTGTTAAACATGGACGGGGTGTATATCGGTTAAAGGCGTTGGAAATTTGGTATTTATAGAAGGTATTATTTAAACATACTAAAGAAAAAGTTAAAACTAAGTGCGGAAAGAATGGAAAATTTGCAAAACTTTAAATTTCGGACAACGATCCGGAACATAAGACTCATATTGTTCGTGAATGGCTACTTAGCAGCCGCCGTTTCCAAACGCAAATGAAAAGTCTACACGGTTGCTAATGAAAATATGGAAAACCGAAAAACTAAATTAGATGCATGAACATACTCACTATATAAAATATCATGCCAAAAACAACGAAATAACAATACTTACCGGCAAGCGCTGCAACAACTACGTTCGTGTTTAAACAAATAAAAATCAAAATACTTTCGTTCCAATCGATACAAATATATTTTCGATACAAAAAATCGAATAATAATCACTCACTCACAAGTGTCAATGTGCGCCTACATATTTTTTTTTTTTTTTTTTTTTTATATGAGCAGAGTCATATATTGATATAAAAAACCACAACTCACGAACGCGAAAAAACAATTTCGTTCAAACTATAACATAAACCATCTACACGACTATACAAACAAACCCTGAAAATTTTATCAAAATCGGTTTGGCCGTTCGCGAGATATAAAGTCACACCAAGCCTTGCAACAATTTTTTATATATGTATATATAATATATATGTATATAGATATAGATTTCGTACAAAGAAAATTTTCTCGATATTACGAATTTTTCGATTTAATGAACACAGCTGGACATTATATCATTCGTTATACTGGACCACTACTGTATTCCGAAATTTCAAATTTGAACAAAATTCTTTATATTTAGTTAAAACAGCGCCCAATGTACTCACCAATACTAAGTTTCACACGAGTAATAATTATCATAATTCAGTTTCCACCACTTTAGCGGCTTACTGACAATTGCAACAAATCGTAAACGAGCTAAAAGGGTATTTATATGAACGGTATTATTGTCTGTTACAATTCAAAAAATACAGTTCCAAACTTCAGTTTGATTTGCTAGATAATCGTATGATTTAAGACATGTACCATATTTCGTACGGTATGCAATTAAGGGTTAAGATCAACACTGCCTTTCTCGGTAGGCTGTGCGACATTTACCCTCAGCCAAATGCCTCGGCATTTTATAGGGCTAAGCTGAACGGCGATGCAAACGACAATCTTCCAGTCGACATTGACATTTTCTCTTTTTCGGGATTTGTCAACGGTGACTCAAGCTATGGTTTTCTGTTTAGGTTGGAGTCCTTTCTTTTCAGGAAAATATATGATAAATGAAATGTTCCATGACAAATATTTTCACAGCCTTCCTGACTCCCACTTTCCGGAAGAAAAACTGATGTTGGAGAAACCTTAACGGAATCCACCCTTTCTTTACGAGGTACGAGGGTGGTCCGATAAGTACTTAGCCTACAAAAGAAAAACAAACATTTTGGAGAAATGGTGATTTATTTTTCAATATAGTCTCCTTTTAGCTCGACACACTTGACCCAGCGATGCTCCGACTTCTTTAACCCGTCTGAAAAATACGTTTTCTCGAGGTCGGCAAAGTAGGCCTCCGTGGCGGCGATGACCTCTTTATTCGACTGCTACTAGAATGTCCTACACGATAGTAAGTTGCTCTTGCGATACTGGCGCCATCTGGCGGTGAGGCTAAGTACTTATCAGACCACCCTCGTAATTTCATATGTTGTTCTGAACATGTGCGGACCAATTTACGAAACGGATCTCAGCTATCAACCGGTTGTCATCTCTAATGCATCTGTCAATTTGACAGTTAAGCTAAGCCAGATGGTTCAAATATAGAAGTATTTTGTTTTTTATATAACAAATTAAAATGCTTCAGATTAAATGGCTTCGAAGACTTGTTCGAAGACACACTAAACCTATTGCCGAAGATAGCGCTCATATCTGGAAGCGCCGATTGAGTATTGGCTATGCCATACTAGCCTGGCAGGCTCTCGGATTGGTTGGCTACATGTTTTATACTGGCAAGGGCGATTGGGCAAAATACTATGGTTTAAAATCTGAAGAAGAACTTGCAATGAGCCCAGGTAATTAGCAATTCCTTATTTCCTTGCCAACTCATTTACCCATACATTCCAGCCCAACATTTTTCAAAAACAATGAACATGGAAAAGGGAAAAATATTGCGCTTCAACGGCCTCAGGAAAGTAGAAGAGGTCGACTTTGTCAACGATATAAAAGACGAATAAGTCCAAAGGACCCAAGCTGGGTTGTATTTTATTGTAAATATTATATTAAAATATATTACACTGTGTGATTGATTTCCCGGTACGTAAACAAATGAAGAAGTTTTTACCCATCGTGAAGGAGAGTTTATTACACAACAAACGATCGAGACATGAAGAGCATTTATCACATTTGTGTTGTAAAGTATAAAAGTAAAAATAAATAGATACATCTATCGTGATGATTGATACAGATAGAGCCGAGGTGGTGATGCCTGGTCCAAGGCACACGCCGCACATGTAAGAACAGCCTGTGCAATAAAAAGAAACAAAAGGGACTTAGTGTTGGATACTTGCGAGTCGTGCATCCTGTAACGTAAGATTGTCAGCGGTAATCCAGCCGTTGTTTACTCTCGCTTGTTTCACGAATTTCGTTGAATATGCGATCTTCTTCAGCTCTGCGATTCTTTTCAAGGATCAGTGCACGTCTGCAACGAAATTCGGTTATATAAAGAACGATTTAAGGATTCAATCAACGCTTACCTATAACGCTCGTAAAAGCCGACAATAGTGCCCAACTCTTGCTTAAATAAACGAACCAACATGCCATCGAAACATTCCAACTCCTGCAGACTAAACATATTGAACTGGAGCATGTGATCTTTCGAAGAATCAGCTACAAATTAAGTTTGAAAATAATAAATTCAACTAAAAGTCGCAATGGGCATTACAAACCTTCAGAGTATACAATGAGCCATTTTGGTATCTCCTCCAATAGATATGGATTTGCTGGTACCAATGCATTGTGGGGATTGTATTGGGTGGGAGTCGGCTCGGGATGAATGGCTTTAGGGGGCTCCGCAGATGTCGTGTATACATAATAGGAGGTAAGGCACGGATGATTTAGCTGCGTTTGGCCCGTAAGTTGGCTATAAAAAAAGTGTTTTAATTGTAAGTTCACCTTCATTTTTTTTTTACTTTTACTTTTCATAGTAAACACCGTGAACTTTCGAAACCATTCGGCGCCATCCCACTGGTAAGCCTTCTCTCTCCAGGGGATGCGACCAATGTGTAGTATGTGCATTGTGATCTATATAGTACTTCCTGCCGTGTAGCGTATACTGTGTTGCCCATCCAGGTGGCAACGGCAGTTCTTCTTCAATTGACTGTTGCGATGGAACTCTCTGAACCATTTGATGCCCTGATGCATTATGTACTAAATGATCTGTGAACTTAACGCCTCCGTAATTGTTGAGTGATGGGTAAACAGGAATTTTCGCTTGTACTAGAGCCACGTTCTGACCCAAGTGTTGGTATCCAATCGCTGCCGCGGCTGCAACATTTTCATTTTGCAAATTTGAGTACAAGGATTGCATCGAACTATTGGCACCATATCTATAACAAAAAGATTCTATTAACTGCGGCTAAAGGTGGGAGCATATAACCACAAAATAAAAGTGTGAAATGTCTAAAACTCAATTTTTGCTACTGTCCATACCTGGGATCCTTCTGGACATCGTAGGACGAAAGATGATTGGAGTTAGTGTTGCTGTATATTGGCGACTCCGAACGTTGCATCATTCCGCCTATTGCCCCGGAACTGGACGATGTCGGTCTAGTAACATTTACAACACTGTTGCTTACAGGAACATTGCTTGATGTCTGATAATGATTTTCGTAAATGGGGAAGTTCTCTGGATTATAGTTGTTCGACGTAACCGCAAGATTCATTTGGGTATGCTGTGGATGTTGCTGCGACATTGGTGGCGATTGTGGCCTCGGCGACATGTTGTGACGGTTTCGCAACGCGTGAGCATACTTCTGTATGGCGATTAAATCCTCTCTGTCCCCCTTGTATCTCGAATCGTATGTGTGCGCGTGATTTTGATTAACTGAATAATTGCGATGGAAGTTATCTACCTGACCAAGGCGAACGCTTCCAATGCCTCCATTGTATGATGACGAGGAACTATAGGGATGTTCGGATTGCTGGCGAATCCGTTCGATTTGATCGATGTTAACATAATTACTGTTACTGTTGTTGCTTAAGTTATTACTAGAGAATGAAAATGACAAGTACTGTGGCTGTTGTCTCGACGGTAGCTGCGAATGAGCGCGACGTGCGTGATAAACATCATGCTGATGTGAGTCCTGAATAGAATATTCGTTGTACGAACTAGATTCACAATTTGGCGAAGAACTGGCACAGCGGCGCGTTAGATTGTGCGACGAAAGACTAGGAGTGAACTTTCCCAAGTATGATAAGCCGGATGCTTTTACTATATTTTTAGTACTTCCAAACTTGTCCTTGTCCGCCCTGTTCAGAACAGTGTGGCTGTTTCGACGATTTTTTCCTTTATTTTTATTTTCCTCGAAAGACCATACATTTATCACTAAATAATACCAAATTATTGTTGTAAATAATGTAATGCATTTACATAATGTTCGTACCTGGGATTTCGGGCGGTGTATCCTTTTTAACATATTTACCAACAACACCTTCCTTCAGGGACTTGTCCTTACTCTTCCTGGATAGCATACTCACATATAAATACGTAAGTTTACTACTCACAAATTAAAATTGATAATATCAAACCTGCATGGCTTAAAAAATCACTTAATTGTAAAAGTTCATATTTTGGATTAATAAAAAATCAGAATTCTATTAATAAAGCTTTGTATATTAAATGACAGCCGACAAAGCGATGAATACATCCAAACAACTCTATCCGCACTTATGTCAATATGGGAGAGCTGACTGTCCACGTATAACAGTTTTGCAAAATAAAAAAAAAAACATATAAATGCATATGTGTATATTTGTATGAATGCCTTTGATTGTCAAAATGTATAAAATGTAGCGACATATGTGTCTAAGGTGCAATATCTATAATTTCTTAATTCACTACATCTAATTTGCGTAACAAATTAAACCACATTTATCGATTTTTCTTGTGACCATCATTTGTGTTATATTCAAAATATTTGTCTGAACGCACTTAACATCTACTACAATTACGACCTGACATGATTTTACTGATTTCTGTCAAATTTCAAGAAAATTGTAAATATAGCTCATAAAAATGTTTTTAAAGAATATAATTCAAAGGTGATACATGAACATATCTAATTAAATAATATTGAAAATAACAAATTTACAGAATTCCCATGCGGGTAATACTCGACACTGGTCGATCGGCGAATGCAGCTTCTGTTCTTCATATACACTCTACACCCGCTCTATTTGCCGAGCCCTTGAAAAAGAAAAAAAAGATAGACCCGCAAATTATAAAACAACGTGAAGACCGCAAAAGGAAAAAGCTAGAGAAACAGATTCGACGTCTAGAAAAGAACGCAAGGCAACTAAAACCGGTAGAGGAATTAGAGATTCCCATAGAATTGATTGACGAAAAAAGGTTTAGCTTATGATAGTGATTAATTTTTTGTTTTTATATAATCTAACAATTTTCATTACACTTTCAGTCGAAGAGCACGCCCAATAAACGTTACCGCGGAAGAAGTAGAGCACAGAATTTCATTAGTTAAACAATGGGCAAGATATAAGCACGAGCAAAAAGTATCCGACTTCCAAATCATCGACAGAGTTTTACAGTGTCAAAAAAGAGCTTTGGAGGAGTTACGTAAAGAATCCGAAGAGCTATATCAAGAAGCCATACAGCCTGATGTGCAACTTGTTCCTATTAACTTAAAGGGGCCTGTTTCAACGCCACCAATAAATGATTATCCTAGTCCGGACGGTGAATATGTTTATCTTACAAAGAAGTGGGAATGATCAGCTCATGCAGGATATGCTTGAATTAAAATTGCTATAACTACATACAGTTCAGTGCTTTTATTTGGCTGGGAATCCCAAAAATGTTTGGGGTAACAAAGGGCAAGTTAAAGTAGGAAAAGTTTTATGTGCAACATTGCAGATACGTGAAGGATTAAAACAAAGACACGATTTGTAACTCCTAGTTTTTAAATTGCTATTGGAACACGTAATGAGATTCCTTCAGGAAAATGGAACGGGAACAACCCTTAACAGAATCACATTCGGTCTAGCTCACGCTGACGATCTAGACCTTCTGGGGGACAGTGAGGAAACAGGTGGGAGAAACGTCAAAAATCTAATAATGGTAAGAAAGGATGTAGGTTTAGAAGTTAATGAAGGCAAAAGCAAAAACACATGGGCAATGACTGACTATGATCGATCCAAACCTCGGGCCTAACTAAACTCGATAAACGCTTTGAAAAAGAAGACATAACGACACAAAAATCGAAATCGGCTGTATATTCTTCTTCTTTTCCTTTTTCCGGCGTTGTTATGGTCAGAAATGTAGGACCATAACCTTCCCACTTAACTGCATTCCTACTGGTCCGCTTGTCCGCTCCCCGGTTTCGGATTACTTCATCGCTGAGGCCAAGCAAATGCTGGTGTTTTTGCATTTGTTTGCACCAATTGTTTTTCGGCCTGCCTTTTTTTTTTTTTGTGGCACGGGCATGCTCCAGATTTTTTTGTTTGATCTTACTCTTACAACACCGGTGATCTCCAGTCGTGTCGACCCACTGATTTGCATGCACACTTGTGGGGCAGTTTAATGGTGGTATATGTGTCCCTAGGCTCACCTTGGTGTTTTCTAAATTGCCTAGATGTGATTTTTGTTTACCTTTGTTTTAGTCGCCTTTTACGACAAGCGAGAGGTATCGCTGCCGGGATATTCTTAACCCGTCCCTGCACGGAAATCGGCTGTATATTCATAATGTAATATCAATTTGTTGTGCCTAGTCTCCTTTTCTGACCGTTCCCAGTAATAATGCGATTCAAAAAAGACTTTTTTTATAGCGATTAAACAGCATTTCGGACATGTAAAAAAGCCTTTCGAGGTCTCGCGGCTTTAACTCATATGGTACCTAATTTCCTCGATATCGTTGCTTGGTCAACATTTAATGTGCTGCAAGTTCTCGCATTTGATATGGATCTTCATCGAGTATTGCTTCCAATTCTTCATCTTGGACCTTTTTTGGCTGTCCCGGGCGTTTCTTGTCTTCCGAGTCAAAATCACCACTTTGAAAGCGACGAAACCAGTACTCCTAGGTCGAAATCGATGGAGTGTGATCACCATAAATTTCCAATAGCAATCTACAACCTTCAGCAGAACTTTTCTTCGAAATAAAGAAGAAGCGTAAACTTCCCGCAAATGGTTTTTCGTTTACATGGCGTAGCTTTAATATGACACACTTATAACATGGTCGGATAGTACATATAATACTGGAAGCACTTATAAAGTTATAATTCCTTTAAAATTAATACATACATCCAATACAATTGTTCAGTTGTACAATTCTTTGAGATGACAAACAAACTTGAGCAACTGTCGTAGAGCCAGGAATTTCTTTTCAAGAAATCTATATTTAACCAGGCCAAGTTACCCTTAAGGATATTTACTTTATGTACATAGCACAGGAAAAGAGGGCCGTGGCTCAGGGGTTAAACCCACACAACATACGTAGGAGCTATATCACCATGACGTAGAAATACATATCTTTCGGTAATTGTCGTGGTAATAGAAAACACTACAAAGACCAAATCTAAGCAAAAGACCGTGGGGATGAGAACATGAATCTATTGCAGTAGTGTTAGACTTGAAGCTGACAATTTCTGCTACCAGGCATTACTCAAGCAGACATCGGTAATTCAGGGCTTACAGAATTTAAAAAAAGTCGATTTTTTACAGTTTATTATAATTTATTAGCAAAGAGTATAAAATTGGTTATTAAAAGAAAGTGAGCACTTGCCGCTGTTTGTATATTGCAAAGAATTGTTAGAGCATCCTGTGGAGCTCACCATGTGGTTGATGTCGTAGCGTCTGTAACAAAAATTACGTATGGAAGGGGGTGTAGCTTTAAGTAAGTACTCGTATGTCCCAAACGTAACCTTGTGAAAGTTTGTATTCGTAGTTTTAGATATGGTGGAGGGGTACAGTGGGCTGGAGCGTTCGGGGTTCAGGAGGTCATAGTGGTGGTGGTAGTTTTGGCAGTTAGATATTGCGACACCAATTATTTGTCCCACTTCAATTCTTGTCATAGTCAGATGCACCTCACATCCTCATGTCCCATACACTAGTACAAAAATATCCCGACACCTCAAAAAAGAATATTTTTCCCACTTCAATTCTTGTCATAGTCAAGGCACCTCAAGGCCTCATGTCCCATACACCAGTACAAAAATATCCCAACACCTCAAAAAAGAATATTTTTACCACTTCAATTCTTGTCATAGTCAGAGCACCTCATATCCTCATGTCCCATACACCAGCACAAAAATATCCCAATATCTCAAAAAAAATATTTTTTCCCACTTCAATTCTTGTCATAGTCAGAGCACCTCAAATCCTCATGTCCCATACACCAGTACAAAAATATCCCAATACCTCAAAAAAAATATTTTTCCCACTTCAATTCTTGTCATAGGCAGAGCACCTCACATCCTCATGTCCCATACACCAGTACAAAAACATCCCAACACCTCAAAAAAATAATTTGTACCACTTCAATTCTTGTCATAGTCAGAGGCACCTCACGACTTTTGCATTATTACATATTGCAAGCTATCAATGGGACATGTGACAAGATGTAAAGGGTGTATTTTATAGAGGTATAGAACTTTGAAATGGAATAAAACAAAGATGATTTTTTTAAATTGACATGAAATTGACTTTATTCGAAAGATAATCTTCTGACATTATAATTTAAATATAATTTCTGGGATATGACTGCCCAAAACAAGATTGCCGTTGATCCCAATTTTCATAATCGAATTTTGTTTAGCGATGAAACTCACTTTCGATTGAATGGATACGTCAATAAACAAAACTGCCATATTTGGAGTGATGATAATTCTCAAGTGTATGTTGAGGCACCGTTACATCCACAAAAACTGACTTTTTTGTGTGCTTTATGGGCTGGTCCGTACTTCTTTATAAACGATGCTGGCCAGAACGTTACAGTCAATGGTGACCGCTATAGAGCGATGATTACTGACTTCTCCGTTCATCAATTGAACAACCATGATGTGCAGGAGCTGAGGTTTCAACAAGACGGCGCAACATGTCACACAGCTCGTGCCACAATTGATTTATTGAAGGAAACGTTTGGTAACCGCATAATTTCACGTTACGGACCCGTGAATTGGCCTCCAAGATCCTGCGATTTAACGCCGCTTGACTATTTTCTCTGAGGATATGTGAAGTCGCTAGTCTACGCCGATAAATCCGAAACGATTGACCACTTGGAGGACAACATTCGCCCCGTTATTGCCGATATACGGCCACAAATGTTGGAAAAAACCATTGAAAATTGGACCTCCAGATTAGACTACGTTCGAATCAGCCGTGGCGCTCATATGCCAGAAATTATATTTAAATTATAATGCCAGAAGATTATCTTTCGAATAAAGTCAATTTTATGTCAATTTAAAGAAATCATCTTTGTTTTATTCCATTTCAAAGTTCTATACCTCTATAAGAAACATCCTTTACCTCAAATGAGGTGGGACAATGTACCACTTCACTCCCCCAAATGAGTACATAATACAAACTCAATAAAAATGCTTGTCCTACCCAACACTAGTTGAGAATGCTGTGTCTGTATTAAACTTGTCAGGTGATGTTTCAGTGCTGGAAAATCATAAAGAAATGGCACCAGCTCCTTAAACTGTTTCCAAAAAAAGTGTCCGAACTTCAAACTGGTTTCCCGAACACGTTTTTTCCTAAATGAATTTAAAATGGTCGGATGCCAGAAATAAATGTTCCATAAATTTGATAAAAGCTGAATTACTCATCCAATTCAATCTGGAGTTATCCTGTGCGGAGTTCTTTAACTATATTAAAGAAGAAAAGGAAATATTAAGAGAAGTTAAGTCTTCACAGAAATATAAATAAGTAATGGTATTAGCCAACATATTTTTCCATGTGCATACAGGGTGTCCACGAGCAGTGTGCCAAAAAGCTAGAGCATGTAGGTCTGGTCAAGACAAGAAGAAAATCGTACAGGAGGGGGGGGTCTATTCCCCCTGTTTAGCCGGGAGGGGCAATTTTCTAAAAAATTGACTTAATTAATTAAAAATTGACTTAATTAGTAAAAATTTACAGTTACATCCACAATACCGTGATATACTTTTTTGTAAAGCCAGAAACCTCTTCTTTCATCTTGTTTTTAAACGAAGCTGTTTTAAGGAATAGTTTTTGAGAAATTAATTTTCAAACTCAAAATTTTGAAAAAAAATGAAAAAAAAAAAATTGGAACTATTTTTTTTTTCAAAATCGTATGTAATTAAGTACTAATTTTTTTTCAAAAATTCAATTGTCCTATTAGTTTTTAGTTAAAAACAGAAAATCGGATGCAAAAATGTCTTGTAGTTTTTGAGAAATTAAAAAAAAACCCGAACCATTTTTTTCTAAGAAAAACCTTTTTTTTTAACGCGGCTGGACTTGTAGGCAAATTAATGTATGAAACATTGACCTCTTTTTTATTATTTTTTATTATAATAAATTTTCAATATGATCCCCATTTTTTAGAAGGCAAAGATTATATCTCCTTCTAATGGCTGCACATAAGTCTATGCTTGACAAATTTTCCTGCAATTTGACTCCAGCGACTTCAACCCGTTCTTTCAGTTGTTCCAAAGATACTATTTCCACTTCGTAAACATAATTTTTCATGAATCCCCACACATAAAAATCTAGAGGAGTTAAATCTGGTGATCTAGGTGGCCATTCCGTGGGGCCCCTTCTTCCGATCCAACGGTCACTAAAATTATCATCCAGCCAGATTCTAACCCGTAAGCTGTAGTGTGCTGGTGCTCCATCTTGCTGGTAGATTAAATTATCTCCTATGCCCAAATAACGTTGTCCATCAAATCGGGCAAAAGGTCTCGTAGGAACTGCAGGTATGATCCCCATTAATAACGGCATTCAAAAACCGGGGCCCGATTACAGTTTGTCCAACAATATCAAGCCAAACAGCTAAAGCGGTGTTGTGATTTATTTTGTTTTTTGTTGTGTGGATTGGTGCTACTCCAATGATGCAAATTGTGGAAGTAAGTAACTCCATCTCTGGTAAACTGTGCTTCATCGGTCCAGAATATCCTTGCAAAATAGTTTCGTTCAGTTTCATCTCGAAGCAGTAATGATCGACAAAATGCTGCTCTCAAAAACTTGTCGTTTGAGGTGAGTTCCTGAACTGGCCTAAAATGGTTCGGGTGTAAGTTTTCGGTATGAAGCACTCTCCATACTCTAGATTTGGGCACTCCAAGCATAATAGCTATCCTCCTTGTACTAAGGGAGGGATTGCGTCGGACCAAATCCAAAATTCTTTCATCTAAGATTCCTGATCCATCTGTAACTGATCTTTCGCTTCTTCGATGCTCTAGCACTCCGTGCTCTCGCAGACGTCGGTGGATTCTTGAAAACATGCTACGACTGGGACACCTCCGATTGGGATATCTTTCAGCGTAGAGTCTTTCGGCTTCACGATCTCGACCATTAGCTAAACCGTAGCAGAAGTGCATGTCCGCTAATTCTTCTCGAGAGTATGAGTTTGACATCGTAATGTGTTGATGAGTTAACATCCAATTTGGAAATGGTATTTTATTAAAAATGCGATACCTTTTATTTACATTTGGGTTGCAAATATTTTGTTTTTCAATAAAGAAAAATTGCGGGTAGAAACCATCGACGGCGGGCGGACCCAGATGAAATTGGCAGGTCAGTTTTCAGGCGTCATCAATGAAAAAAAAGGATTAATCCAGGGTTATTCCAATACTGTGTCACTTTATTGTATCCTCATAAAACTCCGAATTTTTTAAAAATAATAAAAAAGAGGTCAATGATTCATACATTAATTTGCCTACAAGTCCAGCCGCGTTAAAACCAAAAAAAAGGTTTTTCTTAGAAAAAAATGGTTCGGGTTTTTTTTTAATTTCTCAAAAACTACAAGACATTTTTGCATCCGGTTTTCTGTTTTTAACGAAACACTAATAAGAGAATTGAATTTTTTAAAAAAAAATTAGTACTTAATTACATACAGTTTTGAAAAAAAAATAGTTCCAATTTTTTTTCAAAATTTTGAGTTTGAAAATTAATTTCTCAAAAACTATTCCTTAAAACAGCTTCGTTTAAAAACAAGATGAAAGAAGAGGTTTCTGGCTTTACAAAAAAGTATATCACGGCATTGTGGATGTAACTGTTGATTTTTAATAATTTTTTTCCAAATTAAGTCAATTTTTTAGAAAATTGCCCCTCCCGGCTAAACAGGGGGAATAGACCCCCCCTCCTGTACGATTTTTGGCACACTGCTCGTGGGACACCCTGTATATCATAATTTTTCACTGAATTTAAATCTCCAATAAAAAGATAAGTAATAAAAAGAAAACTGACTACTAATTCTATTTTTATGTCCCGCTCTCGACGTAAGAGTCCCGCTTTTTTAATCAAAAGGTTTCAAAATCGCGCTTTACCCGAAAACAAAATCTGGTAACGCTGCCTGGGACCCACATTATTTTCAGTCTACTTGAAGTCTTAGCAAAATGGTTACGGATGTGTGAAACTATAGCTGAGTCATGGTTGGAGTTGCTTATTGCGTTAATTGTAGATAGGCTGTCGGAGCAGTTGACGTACGTCTCGCTCGTTTTATCGCTTATTACTGCGGCTTTGAGTATGGCTAAGGCTTCTGCCGAGAAGACGGATGTGTAATTTCGTAATAGGCCAACAGTTATTAGGGACAGATATCGTACTGTCTGTTATTTTGAACCCGTCGGGAAAAATGAATTGCCAAACATTCGCCTTGAGGCCAGAGGAAATAGAAAGGAACGCATTGAACCAATACAGTGATATGACCGAATCATTTTTGAAACCAATACTTGAACGATTCGTTCGTTGAATTTGAACGATTGACCCATGGCTACTGAATTCCCAAGAGCCAGGCTACCGATTGACATACCCCCCGGATTCGTTGCGTTCACGCAATAAGCTACACAAATATAAACTTTCTTTTGAGTACTACCCCACCTCCGTATTGCACTGAAAAATAATACTAAAACCTTCCCAAATAAACCCATTGATGACAAAATTAATCAAAAACGATTACTTAAAGTCTTTACGGACAGTTTAAATTTCTAAAAATGTTAATTCACAGATGTAATGATGGGTTCTTAAACATTCGGATGTGGTATTTGTCCACTATGATACACACGTATGTCTATCGTATGACGAATTTGGTTGACACGTATATACATACATATAGTTGTGTAGTGCTAACTAATATGTATAGTATTGATAAACTATTTTTAAGCGATTTGGTTGGCTTAGTAGGAAGAAGGCATTTTGAAAATCCGTGAAGCGGGTCACCCAAGTGATGTGCTTCGAAAGGAGCAGTGCCTTGAATTGCATATGACTAAATACGTAGTATGTACGTATGTAAATAAGAACTTTATAATGAAACAAAAGGCATCAGATGTAAAGGATGTTTTTTATAGAGTTATAGAACTTTGAAATGGAATAAAACAAAGATGATTTTTTTTCTAATCTGGAGGTCCAATTATCGATGATTTTTTCCAACATTTGTGGCCGTATATAGGGAATAACGCGGCGAATGTTGTCCTCCAAGTGATCAATCGTTTCGGGTTTATCGGCGTAGACTAGCGACTTCACATATCCCCACAGAAAATAGTCAAGCGGCGTTAAATCGCACGATCTTGGAGGCCAATTCACGGGTCATGCGGTCACCAAACGTTTCCTTCAATAAATCAATTGTGACACGAGCTGTGTGACATGTTGCCTCGTCTTGTTGAAACCACAGCCCCTGCACATCATGGTTGTTCAATTGATGAACGAAAAAGTCAGTAATCATGGCTCTATAGCGGTCACCATTGACTGTAACGTTCTGGCCAGCATCGTTTTTAAAAAGTACGGACCAATTATTCCACCAACCCATAAAGCACACCAAACAGTCAGTTTTTGTGAATGTAACGGTGAATCAACATACACTTGAGGATTGTCATCACTCCAAATACGGCAGTTTTGTTTATTGACGTATCCATTCAACCAAAAGTGAGCTTCATCGCTAAACAAAATTCGCTTATGAAAATTGGGATCAACGGCAATCTTGTTTTGGGCCCATTCACCGAATCTACGCCTTGCTAGGTGATCCTATGGCTTCAATTCTTGCACGAGTTGGATTTTGTAAGCACGCAAACCAAGATAGACTGATTCGGGTCTTCCTCTACGCTACGCTCTACAGCAGCGGTGACTTCTTCTGTACGCACTGAACGACGTCTCTGTGGATGCGTATTATCATTTAGAGTAAACGTGGTGCGAAACCTTTCATAGTTAATCGAATTAATTGTTCTGATGGACGATTATGTTGACCGTAAAATGGACGTAGTGCGCGATACGTATTTCGAACAGAACCATGATTTTCAAAATAAATTTGCACAATTTGGAAGCGTTGTTCATGCGTCAGTCTATTCATGTTGAAATGCCAAACCAAACCAGAAACCACCAATGAGACGTCCCACTCAAAATGGCCGCCGACGTTTGCCTACAAGCTCGGGCGAGCACGTGGGTAACTCAAGTGCTGTCAAAAGAGCATGTGAGTACCTCAAGTGCTGTCAAAATTTTGTAAACAATCGCGCACATTGTTATAATTCCAAGAGTGTGTGTGGCGGGAGTACACTGCGGTAAAATGAAATGAGCTCACACGTATTCACGGATAGAAGCTCGTTTGTAACGGGTTTTGTCGCTATGCACCTGAACCGCTGTCAAAATCTCGTCAAAATTTCAGGGTGTTACGGGGGAAGACGTACGAAAGACGCACGTCTCATTCTGGTTTCTGAACCAAACTAAAAATAAATTACTTGACAGCTGATAAAATGGCCGCCAGTTAAAATAGTGTTGCCAACTTAAAGTTCTATACCTCTATAAAGAACACCAGAAACCAGAATGAGACGTGCGTCTTTCGTACGTCTTCCCCCGTGACACCCTGAAATTTTGAAAGAAGTTCAGGTTCGTAGCGACAAGACCCGTTACAAACGAGCTTCTATCCGTGAATACGTGTGAGCTCATTTCATTTTACCGCAGTGTACTCCCGCCACACACACTCTTGGAATTATAACAATGTGCGCTATTGTTTACAAAATTTTGACAGCACTTGAGGTACCCACGTGCTCGCCCGAGCTTGTAGGCAAACGTCGGCGGCCATTTTAAGTGGTACGTCTCATTGGTGGTTTCTGAAGAACACCCTTTACAAAGCACCTACATACCAACCGCGAATTAACGACTCAAGTGACAACTGATTCCCGAATACGCCACATCAGTTCACTTCTGCTGTATTTATACTGTCTGCCCCTCCATTTTAATGTATTCAACTGCAAGTGAATAGAAAGTAGTACCTAGAAAACCTAGGATTTGTACTGTGAAATCTTTTTATATACTGCAAAAACGTAGGATCCTATCTACAAGGTCAAGCAAAACAAAATATCTATTGAAATGCGTCCTGCGCAGGAATTTTTCTTGCATGTCAAATGGCCAAACCAGATTTATACACAGTGTTGGGACTTTACCACTATTGTGGTAGATCTACTACTATTTTCTCAAATTTTGAAATCTACCAGTTCTACTACTCCTAGTGTGAAATCTACCACTCTCTTGAATTCTTCATTCCTTCTTTTCCCGTGCTCTATTTCGTTTCTGTTCAACTTTTGTCTAATTTCTGTTGAATTTCCTCCTACTCAATTTCAAATGAAATTCAACTGAAACACATAAAACAAAGAGCAGTTCTAACCAACTACACTACTACGAAAAAATATGAATACAGAGTAGAACGAGGATATGATATTTCATTTCATTCACACATTTTGGCGGTGATGGTGAAAGTGCAATAACCTCCTCATCTTTACTATATTAAAAATTAAAGTATGTAGATCCAAAAGTAATTTAAAAAGGCGAAATGCCATAATTACTCCCTTAAAAGCATTTCGGAAGAAGTTTTAAATAGAGAATGGAAAGCCTTCCTATTATTTATAAATGAAAAATCCCAAACCATTATCGATGATGATCTTGTTAAAGCCCTTAGCAACGAACATTTTCTCCTTAAAAACCAAGTAATCTCTTTAAAAACTAAGTAAGTATGTAGCAAGGCCGTTTTGCCTTACAGCAGAGAGAACATTTTCTTTTAAGAAGAATATAAAAAATACGAAAAGAAATCGATTGCTAATTCACACTGTCAGCAATTTTTATTTGCATTCGAAATGATTGATAAAAATAAAATGTTTAACCCTTCCATGAATTTAATTAATTTTTATAAGTTTAAATATATTAATGGAGTATGTATTTGTTCACAATGATGACTAGTCAGTTACATGTTGAAATGTATTTTTATGTGAAATTTTTGTTATGTTTTTTTCTTAATGAATTGTTATATTTTATGTCATAGTAATGAACTATGTACATATATGGCCCCTATTGCGAGTGTCGAACAGCGATTTATCGATCATCGATCGTCGATTGCAGATGTTGGTACCTATTGTGGATGTCGATTCTGATCGACCGTTGTGGATCGCAAAATACTGATCGTTGCTGTCTGTTAGAGAAAAATATCTTTTTTTTGCGTACGAAATGAAGTAATTTTAATAAAAATAATGAATTTATGGAGTATTCATGAAATTCTAATACAGGTCAAAACAGGTTACGAACAAAAAAAACAATTAGAGCTCCTCGTTTCGTTCATGGAAACAAATTCCTATATTGCTAAGGGAGTTTGTTTGAAAACACAAGCAAAACACAGATAGGAAAGATTAAGTACTAAACTTAGATGTTTATTTAGTTTATTTATTTTTTTATCTAGTTTATTAAGTACTAAACTAGGATGACCTCCTATGTGTTCATGGGAAAAATGGTTGAAATTAAGAAAAAAAAAGTCCTATTGGAATGATTAAACGACAGTCAAACAACTGTCAAAAACCGAAATATTCACAATATTTATGTTTTTATTCACAATATTGACGTAATTATTCACAATAGTCTACTTCTCCATCGATTGAGTTACACAATACCAAACCCAGAATCAATCGACACAATCGGCAATTGTCGAGTCGCTGATCGACACTCGCAATAGGGGCCTATATTTATTTTTGTTGTATAAGGTTCACTTTGCTATTTTATTTCCATGGAATTAAATCTACCACGCTTTTTTTTCTGAATCTACTACACTTTGAAACTTTTACCACTATTGTGGTAGATCTACTAGTATTTTGTGAAATTTTCAAATCTACCACATCTACTACTCAAAGTATGAAATCCACCACTCTTTTGAATTCTTCATGCTTCCTTTTCCCATGTTCTGTTTCGCTTCGCAAATACACTGTTAGCAGTTTAATATTTGCACTCAAAACGACTGATAAAGATACATTGTTTAACCCTTCCATAAATTTAACTAATTTTTATAATAAGTTCAAATACATATAGGTATATTAATGGTTTATTTGTTCACAAGGATGAGTAGTCATTTCTTCTTCTTTCTTCTTTCAGTGGCGCTACAGCCAGGTGTGGGCTTGGGCCTCAACCAACAAGCGTCTCCAGCCAGCGCGATCTCCTGCCAGCCTTCTCCAGTTACGCACACCGATTTGGTTGAGGTCCTTTTCCACTTGTGTTCGCCATTTGAGTCGATGATGTCCTCTGTTGCGTTGTCCCAATGGCTCGGATTCAAAGACTCTTCGGGCCGGAACTGTGTTGTCCATACGCTCTACATGGCCTAGCCATCTTAAGACGCTTAACCAGGCACATGCCGCCGTACAGCCCATATAATTCGTGATTGAATCTTCTCCTCCAGATGCCATCAACGCAAACAGGACCAAAGATAGCACGCAGAACTTTTCTCTCGAGAAGAGCTTCCTCATCCGCTTTCAACAGCGTCCATGCTTCTGCACCATAAAGCAGGACTGGGATGATTAAGGTATTGTATAAAGCCAACTTGGTCCTTCGAGAGAGGGCTCTATTACTCAATTGCCTCTTGAGCCCAAAGAAACAGCGGTTGGCAAGGGTGATTCTGCGTTTGATCTCGGTACTGATATTGTTGTCCCTATTTATTGCAGAGCCGAGGTAGACGAAGTCCTTGACCCATTGTGACGCTCTGTCCGAGACGTCGATGTTGTGTGTCCTTTCTTGATGACAACATTTACTTTGTTTTGCCCTCATTTACCACTAGACCCATTTTAGCCGCCTCCGCTTCAATGCCAGCAAACGCCTCATTGACGGCTCGCTGTGTTCGACCAATCACGTCAATATCATCCGCGTAAGCCAGCAGTTGAACGTACTTCTGGAAGATCGTGCCTCTGGTGGTGACTTGTGAGTTTCGCACGATCTTCTCGAGTATTAAGTTGAAGAAGTCACATGACAGCGTGTCGCCTTGCCTAAATCCTTTTTTGACATTACAGGTCTCGGTAAGTTCGTTGCCGACCTTGATGGAGCAGCGAGAATTCTCCATCGTCAACCTACACAATCTGACGAGTTTGGTAGGGATGTCAAAACTAGACATGGCTTTGTATAGCTCGTCTCTATGCACGCTGTCATATGCAGCCTTGAAGTCGACGAATAGGTGGTCAGTGTCAATCTGCATCTCTTGGGTCTTTTCCAGGATCTGCCGCAGTGTGTGGATTTGGCCTATTGTGGACTTCCCCGGCCTGAAACCACACTGATATAGACCTATCAGGTTGTTGACGAACAGTTTCAGGCGTTCACATAAAACGGCAGAGAAGATCTTGTAGGCGATGTTAAGGAGACTTATTCCTCTGTAGTTAGTGCAGACAAAGGGGTCTCCTTTCTTGTGGATCGGGCAAACGACACTGAGATTCCACTCATCGGGAATGCTTTCCTCCGCCCATATTTTACAGATGAGCTGGTGCATCCTCCCAACCAGATCATCCCCAGCTGCTTTAAACAGTTCCGCGGACAATCCGTCCGCTCCAGCAGCTTTGTTTGACTTAAGTCTCGATATTGCTATCTTGACTTCGTCAAAGTCGGGGGGACGGAATTCTTGTGTATCGTCGTCCAAATTGAGTGGAACATTCTGCCTGACAGCGGTATTTGGGTCCTCGTCGCCGTTTAACAGTCTGCAGAAATGATCCTTCCAAATTCTCAGCATCGCCTGCGATTCTACTACCAGTTGTCCATTTTCGTCCCGACAGGCTTCAGTCCGAAATTGATATCCACTGGATAATTGTTTTACTTTCTGATAAAACTTTCGGACTTCATTCCTGCTGCAGCACCTTTCCATCTCTTCGACCGCGCGCTTCTCATGCTCTTTCTTTTTCTTTTTGAGAAGCCGGTTCTCTTCCCACCTGGTCTTGCCACCTCGTAGGCGTCTTGCTTGGCTGCATTGGCCTGTCTGCACTCGTCGTCAAACCATGGGTTTTTCCTGAGTGCTGTTGTAAAACCCAGCACATCAGTGGCAGCTTTCTTGATGGTTTTTTGACAACGTTTCCAGTCTTCTTCTATGGTCAGTGCAGGCGATGTCGAACTTTCAGAGAGGTTTTGGGAGTCTCCTCCTTGGCTCCTCGGAACGTTCGGACATCGAGAATACTGGAGGAGTGTCTGACGTCAATCGCAATGTGATCAATCTGGTTGACGGTTGATTGATCAGGGGACCGCCAAGTTCCTTTATGGATGTTGAGGTGTGGGAACCGCGTACTCACTGCAGCGAAGTCCATGAGCCTGAGTCCATTCCCGGATGTGTTGTCGTGTAGGCTGTGTTTTCCAATGACTCTAGCAAAGATTTCTTCTTTTCCCAGCTGTGCATTAAAATCTCCTAGAACGATCTTCGTGTCGTAGCTGGGACATTGGTCGTATGTTCTTTCTAGGAGATCATAGAAGTCATCTTTACTGTTGTCATCTCTGTCTTCAGTCGGAGCGTGGGCGCAAATCAAGCTAATGTTACCGAATTTAGCCTTGATGCGGATTGTTATGAGGCACTCGCTTATGAACATGCAGCTCAAGACTTTTTGCCTTAGTCTGCCTCGAACAACAAATCCACATCCAAATAAGCGCTGCCTTCCCCCTCTGTAGCAATCGCCGTAGTAGAGGTCGCAGTTTTTCATCCTCCTTTTGCCCGGCCCATTCCACCGCACTTCCTAGATTGCGGTAATGTCTGCTTTGTAGCAGTCAAGGGCCTCCGCGAGTTCATCAGCTGCACGTGGTCTGTTATGGGACCTCACATTCCACGTGCAGATCCGAAGTTCATAGTCCTTAATTATACGTTTGCCGGGGTCGTCAACAGTGTATCCATCATTATCCGAGGCTTGTGGTTGGTTCGTAGTGAGTAATTTTTTTACAGGTACGGCTCACTAGGCCATAACCCAACCGACTAATCCTGTTTTCTGGCGCAGGATACTCGCCATTCGCCCTACTCCGTTAGTAATTCCCAAAGGGAGTCTCCAGATGACACCACGACGAGGTGGAGATAGGACTTGCTAACAGAGCCGCAAGGTGTTCGTCTGCGGTGGCTCTTCTCGTTTTTTTGTGGAACTAACATCCGTCGGATAAATGTTACCCCTACGAGGCCTTTGTTAGCCTTTACAATCCGAGTAGTCAGTTACATGCTTGAATGTATTTTTAAGTGAAGTTTTTGTTATGTTTTTTCTTAGTTTTTCTCTTAATGAACTGATATATTTGAGGTTATAATAATGAAATATATATTTGTTTTTGTTATATAAAGTTCACTTTGCTATTTTATTTCCATGGAATTAAATCTACCACCCATTTTTCAAATCTACTACGCTTTTTTTTCTGGATCTATCACACTTTGAAAATTTTAAGTCCCAACACTGGTTCCAACACTTAATCCACAAAAATATATAATAAGGTCGCATACACACAACCACAAACGGGTTTTTTTCTGTTTTCTTTTCAATGCAGCATCTACATGAATCCACATAAGGATTTCTTTTCTGGAAAAAATGATGACATGCGTGTAGGTATATCCAATCAAGAAAATTAAGGGTGCAAGCGATTTCCTCTTGCTCACCTACGTACATATGCAGTGGGAAATACATATGTATCATCGGCAGATAGTATATAGAAATTACATGAATAATGCATGTGCATGCGCTCTTGAGGGAAAAGTGGAGAAAGCAGCTGATTTTAAAGGTTTCTATGTGTGTACTCACAGAATGAGAAAGTACCAAATCTAGCTGATATACAGTCAGTCTAGCAATGTTCTACATCAATGCCAATAGATAAGATTTAAGTTGATTTTCTTACTAGATAGCATATTATTGTTTGAAACCATGATTTAAAACCAAGAATTCAAGTCACGAAAGTGTACATACAGCTGCGATCTAGAAGAACAAAGAACTGCGAGTTTTGCAGCAAATGTGAATTCTTCTTCATTAATACTCGGTCGCGTGTCAGTTGTTGTAGGCCGTGCATACAACTTTGTGAAAATGGAAGAAGACAGTACTCATGAAAGTTATTCCTATTATTATAATATTACCAGCCATTTGGAACTCACAAGTTCAGGGCCTCTTTGACCACACTTCGCCAATCCTCTATGTCATATGACTTCCTTCCATGTTTCACTGTTTTATCCTACGCCTTCTAGATCCATACTTATGTACATACATACATATGTATGTATGTACCTACATATTATTCGTTTGACGGACCACTGTCATTCGCTCTACGTATCCTGCTCACCTTAGTCCTCGCGATTTAATTACTCGGACAATGCTTAGGGCTGAATAAAGTTCCTCCATTTCTCCATTTGCCTGTTTCTTCGTCCTATTTTCCAACAGAGATTCTCCTTAAGATCTTAATTTCAAAGACAAGAAATCTATTTTTCTCCTTCTTAGTCAGAGACCAGGTTTCACATTATAATTTAATAAATATACCGATCGCGATGTTCGTTAATAAAGTCAACGCAAATTCTCGAGTTAGCGGGAGACATGGAGAGAATACATCGGACAAGGAAGTTCGCCCAGAAGGTGCGCAGAGTTTATACATATATCAGAGGCGTTTGAGTGAAGAGTTCCGAGGAAACATCTCTGGAGTAAGTGAAGTTAACCGCTGAAAACTCGTAAGTTCGCATCTGATGGCAAGGAAAAGGTATGACGCAAAGCTAACTCAGAAATAGAGGCAGAGAATTTGGTTCCTATGAACGAAATGCAAGCATCTGGAGTCGGAAGGGTAATATTCATTGAACGTAAACGTAACATGGATTGATACGAATATCTTGATATTAAATGCTAACCTGTTCGCCCCTGCTGTAGGAAAAATTTTAAAAGAGTGGCTGGTATTAAGGTTTCTAAAACAACTTAACAAAGCAATCTCTAGACGTACGACGAATTTTCCAAAAGTAAGGCTAATAAAAATAGAACACGCATGTATGATAGATTATACATAAAAAATTATTTATTTTCTACAAAGTCTCCTAACAAGTAAATACAGTAGATCGCGAAGGAAGGTAATAGATGTGTAGATGTAGTAGGTGTAGTAGATCGCGAAGCGACATTCCGCCCCCCAAATTAAGCTCGATTAATTTCGCTACTGTCTTCCATTGGGACTTTGTACAATTTGTGGACAGCTCTGCTGATAATTTCACCCCTTGTCCTGAGTTGAGCCGTACGATCCAGTGAAAACTTCCGACACTCTTCCCAAACTCCATCGGAGGACGATTTTCTTTCCTGATCAGCACCATGTCACCAATTTTTAAATTTTCTGTTCGCACCCTTTTTCCTCGACTGGAGAAAAGTTATAGGTCCGCATATTCTAAAGGCGCTATTCATTTGAATACGATCTTCTGGTAAGTCTGCCATCAATTGTGTGACCCTAGATGATTTCGCGTGAAAACATTCAATACATTTACGAGTAGTTCGTCGAGCGTAGTTCCTTCCATTGAGAGGCCAAAATCTTAATCGGATTGACAGACTGTGGTCCTGCGTGTAGCTATCTCCGATGTTCGCCATCAAAGAGTAATTGCGTGAATTCTTCCTTCGATGGCAGTAGGATTGGATTTCGACCGGACCGGACACATGACCGCATTGATGAATAAGCTGAGTAAATGAAGGTGTTTGTTATTGCTGCGATTAGATTTTAAGTAATCGATGACCGATGCAAAATGTTTAAATTGAATATGTTTAATTATAACGAGTAAAGCTGATTCCAGTTCTGCAGGATGTAATTCTAACGTGAGACCCCTTTGAGCAATTTTACGTATTTGGTTTATGAGGTCTACTAATTTCCTATCGTAATCAGATATTTTAGGCGTTTGTGTAGAAGAATCCAATGTCGAGTCGAGAAGGAAATATGGTCCGTGCCACCACAAATAACTTGAGCGTGTAAATAAGTCGGAAGGATTTAATTCAGTTGCACAGTGATGCAGGTAACAAATGGTGACGATTTCATTTATCCGATTTGAGACAAATATTTTCCATCGAGAAGGATCGCCTAAGATCCCAGCGAGTAAAATCGTAGAATCCAGCAGCTGCTATTATTAAAGTTGAGTTTTATCGAGTCCATAATTTGTTTTATTAGTAACGCAAGTAGATGAGCACCGTATAATCGAGTCGTGGAAGGGAAATTCGTTTGATTGGAGCCACACGTGATTTAAGCGGAGTTCACATTGAACGATTTGTAGCGACGATTTGTCGACCAACCATGTTTTTGTCAATGAAAAACCAATGTGAACGCTTTACCAACAAGTTTTTTGATTTGTAGTCAGGAATTTGAAAATTTTCAACTTTTTGCTTGGTTGAGCGATTTGTCGTTGTGTGTGAACGCTTGTCGACCAACTTCGTTATTTTTTCACTCTTATTTCTGAGTTCGTTGAGTGAACATCGTGCGGAATAGAAAAAAATATGTATGAAAGTTAAAAGTGACGAGTACAAAAATAAACATAATCGTATGAGGAAAAATGCGTATGCAATATTGCTTAAGTAGATGTGAAGGGTGTCTCAGTAAGAGTGCACTTTTTCATTTTAAAATAAAAACAAGTATTTTATGACAGAGTTGTGATATTTTTATTGTATTGTAAAGAAGACATGTTCCGATTAAGTATGGAATAAAATATCCGGCAAATGACCCCCACGGCTCCGATGACAGGCCATTACTCTTTTCATGAAATTTTCGATGACTTTTGCACAGAGATGTGGCTGTATCTCACCGATGACGCGTTGGATTTCCGATTTGAGCTCAGGAATTGTTTCACAAAACCCCAAAGAAAAAAATCGCACGGCGTTAAATCGCACGATCTTGGTGGCCAGTTGACATCAGAATTTCGTGAGATAATGTGTTCTGGAAATCGTTGCTGCAATAAGTCGATTGTTACATGGGCGGTGTGGCAGGTTGCGCCGTCCTGCTGAAACCACATGTTGTCCAGATTCATGCCGTCCAGTTGAGCCCACAAGAAGTCCGTTATCATATTCCTGTAACGAATGCCGTTCACAGTCACTACAATTTCCGCCTCATTTTCAAGAAAGTAAGATCCAATCACGCCGCCTGACCAAAATCCGCACCAGACAGTTACTCGTTGTGGGTGCATTTGTTGCTCATGGATTGCATGAGGATTTTCTGAGTCCCAAATTCGACAATTTTGTGTATTCACGAAGCCATTCATAGATTCGAAGATCCAATCACGCCGCCTGACCAAAATCCGCACCAGACAGTTACTCGTTGTGGGTGCATTTGTTTCTCATGGATTGCATGAGGATTTTCTGAGTCCCAAATTCGACAATTTTGTGTATTCACGAACCCATTCATATGGAAATGCGCTTCATCGGAGAAAATGACTTTTTTCGAAAAATTGGCATCGACTTCACTTTGCTCCATTATCCATTGAACGAATTGCCGGCGCTTTCCGTGGTCTGCTGGTTTGAGCTCCTGAGTTAACTGAATCTTGTACGCATGAAGGTGGAGGTCTTTAGTCAAAATTCGCTGCGTAGCTCTTCGTGAAATTTGCAGTTGTTGAGAACGATGTCGAATTGATGTTTTCGGGTTTTCGGCGACACTCTCGTTTACAGCAGCAATGTTTTCAAGAGACCGACCGGTACGTTGACGCAAAGGATTCTTATTATCCATAATTGACCCAGTTTCTTCAAATTTTTTGACCACTCTTCGAATGGTTGACACATTAGGTGCACTTTCTCGGCTGAAAATTTGGCAAAGTTTGGGAGCGGTTTCAGCGTAACTTTCCCCATTTTTGTTATGAGTTTTCACAATTATAACCCGTTGTTCTTTCCAAAAGCGCTCCATTTTTAATAATCGGAATAAACATAGATGAAAGCTGTCAAATTTCAGAGTTGCCACTTGCATGAAAAAAAAAAAATTCCAATTTTGAAAAGTGCACTCTTACTGAGACACTCTTTAGATGCGAAGTCGTTTTAAGGAAAAAAATAAACAATTTCCGAACGTGCTATCGACGGGAGCTAAAGAAAGTAAATAATAGCCATCGGTCGGGTTGTGGCACAGAGGACATATAAGTATGTGCCAAATGTCATTTATTTCTCGTAATAATTGAACGGAAGAAAATTTATCTCTATTCTTAATCCACGGTTTAACCCACATTCGTTTTTTTTATATTTTGCCTTCTCTTATTTTCTTCGATTTCCAACAACTCATCGATAATTACAACCGAAAGAAGAGCACGCGCTGCCATATTCACAACTCCGAGTTTCTGTCACAAATGAAATCCGTCAACTTGTAGTGTAGTATGAACGCTAGACAATAGGTCTGTTCCCGTACCTGACAAAAACAGTCCAAATCTACGAAAAACTACGAAAAACTACGAAAGTCTGTTCCCGTACTCCAAAAATTCACACTTTTGGACAAAAGAGAGCGCTCCCGAGAGAGTAAAAAATTTCCCCATGCTGCGAATTTCAACCCAAGAAATTTATGTGGGTAGTTTTTCACAGCTTTGTGAAATCAGCTGATTTCCGTCATTCTGTCATACGACAAGAGCTCAATTTTATATTAAAATTCTTTTGTGCATTTTTAAGATGTGCATTGTCTCTATATGGCGTTATTAAATGATGAATGGATATGCTGAATCATCTAATAAATAGTAATCTGAAAATAATATGTATGTTTTTGCAAATTAGTATATTGCACCTGCTAGAGAATCCAAGAATGTATCAAATTCAAACATATGTTTTTGACATTTAAAATGTGTGCAACTTTTTTGGTTCAACGCGTTCCCGTACTTTTTTGTGTTTCCACTCCTCTTTGAGAGAATTTCATCCCCACTCTTGGAAATATGAGAATCTGTGAATTTCTGCCCAAAAAGTACGGGAACAGACCTATTATTGGTTGGTCGACAAATCGTCGCTACAAATCGTTCAATGTGAACCCCGCTTTAGAGCACAATAATCGAGACGAGATAATAGACATAAACAGTCCAAATCAACGAAAAACTACGAAAGTCTGTTCCCGTACTCGAAAAATTCACACTTTGGACAAAAGTGCGTGTTCACATTGGTAGAAGCGCACCAAATTGCTTGAAAGAGAGGGAACGATTTTTAGTAAGTGGAAACGGGAAGGGTTGCTTGCACCGAAAATCCATCTTCAATTTGGATTTTCGGGTGAAGCAAACCGTTCCATTCTTAATTCATTCCATTTTTGACAGTTTTTCTTCATTTATTCGTGACTGTTGGACAGACAAGTTCATTTGGCTTGCAAAAATGACTACTTGGACGAAGGCGACTGAATGAAAATGACTACTTGGACGAAGGCGACTGAATGAAAATGACCCGATTCATGCGTTCCACTTGTCAAAAATTCAAGTGTGCTTCCACCAATGTGAACACTATTTGCTTTCTTGCGCTTGTCCTTCTTGCGCCAATGTGAACACGCACAAAGAGAGCACTCTCGCGAGAGTAAAACATTTCCCCATGCTGCGAATTTTAGCCCAAGAAATTTATGTGGGTAGTTTGTCACAGCTTTGTGAAATCAGCTGATTTCTGTCATTCGGTCATACGACAAGAGCTCAGTTTTATATTAAAATTCGTTTGTGCATTTGTAAGATGTCCATTGTCTCTATAAGGCGTTACTAAATGATTCACCTAATAAATAGTAATCTGAAAATATGTATGTATGTTTTTGCAAATTAGTATATTGCACCTACAAACGAATCCGCGAATGTATCGAATTCAAACATATGTTTTTGACATTTAAATTGTGTGCAACTTTTGTGGTTCAACGCGTTCCCGTACTTTTTGGTGTTTCCACTTCTCTTTGAGAGAATTTCATCCCCACTCTTTGAAAAATGAGAATGTGTGAATTTCTGCCCAAAAAGTACAGGAACAGACCTAATACCACTTGTTATGACAGCAGGCTAGCCGACGGGAGAGTAAAATCGAAGAATAAAAATCCAGATTCCAATCACGAATGATTTTATTTTCTACAAAAAATTAACATGAAAAATAAAATAAACAAAAATCCCCCGCTTTCCAGCGCTAAGTCCACTGCCATGTATCTCTGACTACTAGGCGACCGCCAAAAAGATGATCAAAAGGACGTTAAATCAAAAACTGTTAGTAAAGTCATCGGAATACAGGGATGACAAAAAAAAGCGGAGCATTGTCGAAGAACATCGCAGTGGACTTAGGCTGGAAGCACAAGCAAATTCATTTATGGTTTTATGATTAGTTTGGCACGATAACACCACTATTGTTGACTGCACGAATATACAGACTTGCCTCATTCGCTTGCATCACAGAAGCCGTGTAGTTCGAGTCGAGAAAATTCCGAGAATTCATAGTCCTTCGAGGTATTACACATTTTGTCGACTGGATGAATATTGATTGGTATGTCTCCCACTGCTTCGATAAGTCCTCTGGTAAACAATCATCCTAAGAAAGTTTCCTTTTCCATAACTCCTGCATCAGTAGTTTTGCGGTGATGATCGTGGGACCAAGTAACCCTAATGGATCGAACAGCTTAGCAATCTCAGATAGTACAATTTGTTTCGTGGGTGTTCGCGATGATATAAATACTGTGAATTGGAAATTGTCATTCATTGGGTGCCACCAAGCGTTTTGATTTCCTCATCTAAGTTAAAATCTACTTCAGATATTTCGTGGTCTGCTAAGGGTATTTCATCGAGAACGTCTTGCGAGTTAGAGACTCATTTCCGTAAATTAAAAGCAGCCCTGCCGAAGAAGCGCCTTCAACTCACGCTATAAAAACCTTGCCTCCTTTACGGTTTTACACCCAGTCAGTACTTCATCCATGTAGACATCAGTAAGCTGTACATGGAAAATAACTTTGAGTCCTCCAAAATCTTGAGTAGGCAACGCATTGATAGATATGGAGAACAGCTGAGTCCATGGGTAATGCTATTCATCTCGAAGACGCTTATCGGATCTGATGTATTAAATCGCCAAAGCATTCTTTGAAAACGTCTATCTTCCTTCTTTACCCAGACTTGTCGAAACATTTTTTCGATATCGGCCATTAGAACAATGTTATGGGTTCGGAAACGGATAATAATATTACGAGTAAATAGAGTATCTTTACACGGACGACCTACCATTAGGGTCTCGTTTAGCTAAATTCCTGTTGTGGACTTTGAGGAACCGTCAAATACAACTCTTAGTTTAGTTGTCGGGCTCGATAACTTCCACACACCGTGATGTGGTAAATAGTAAACATCTTCTCCGAGGTTTTGCTGAAGAGTTCTTATTGATTTCATATGCCCGAGCGCAATATACATACTCGTGGAGTGTGGATGTAATAGCTGTAGATCGCGAAGGAAGGTAGTAGATGTATAGATGTAGTAGATCGCGAAGCCTTTAAACCCCACCCCTCCGATGACCTTGAAAATTTAGTATGTTGTAGAGGTGATTATGCTGATTACTTTGATATATATATATGTTGGGCGGGGAGAGCATAACTTACCATCGTTTTTTAATGTTGAAAATGATAATAAATAGTTCAATTTTTAATCGATTATTTTTCAAAAATTGATAGATTTAAGGGCAGGTAAAGGGAGGTGAGGGTCACAAATTGCACCAATCTGGTACCAATCTGTAAAGGTGCGGATTTTGAAAATGAATTACTCACTGTAAACGCAAGCAACCAGGGGGGTAGGATTTATAGTAGATATATTGGCCATATGTAGGATTTGGAGTATTTGTATTTGTATCATGTATTTGACCAAAAAACTTTTTCATATATGTATGTACAATACATATGTATACAATTCGCTCAAAAGGATTCATTGAGTGCTGCCTTATGAGACCACTGTGACCTCAGCTTGTATGTGTGTGCCTGATGGTCACCCTTCGATCTACTAACACAAAATTTTCTCACGATATCTAAAGTGAAGGACGTGGTAGAAACTGGAACGCAGGGTTCGCAAATGTAAGATTACGGATCGACATTTCTTTAGAACGGCTCTTTCGAATGCTTCAATTAGACTTAAAGATTTAGAGAATCAAATCAAGGTGAACCAACAAAATATTAAATGTATTTTTTTTAATGTTTAACTAGTTAATTTACTTGCCGACTTACATTTACATATACATACATACCTATACACTTTTCGGAGATTTTTTTCTTATTTTCTAAAAATTATTATGAGTGAATGACTTGTTTTTGTTTTGAATTACGTTTTTGACCCACAATACGTTGAATCTAATAATAACATGCTTACATTTTGCTTTTAAACATTGATCTATCACTTTTCGGGGCTATGTACATACATACATATATGTAGACTTTCGTGACTGACTGTTTGAAAATATGTACCACATGCAAATGTTTAAGAACCCATCATTACATCTGTGAATTAACATTTTTAGAAATTTAAACTGTCCGTAAAGACTTTAAGTAATCGTTTTTGATTAATTTTGTCATCAATGGGTTTATTTGGGAAGGTTTTAGTATTATTTTTCAGTGCAATACGGAGGTGGGGTAGTACTCAAAAGAAAGTTTATATTTGTGTAGCTTATTGCGTGAACGCAACGAATCCGTGGGGTATGTCAATCGGTAGCCTGGCTCTTGGGAATTCAGTAGCCATGGGTCAATCGTTCAAATTCAACGAACGAATCGTCCAAGTATTGGTTTCAAAAATGATTCGGTCATATCATTCACTGTATTGGTTCAATGCGTTACTTTCTATTTCCTCTGGCCTCAAGGCGAATGTTTGGCAATTCATTTTTCCCGACGGGTTCAAAATAACAGACAGTACGATATCTGTCCCTAATATCTGTTGGCCTATTACCAAATTACACATCCGTCTTCTCGGCAGAAGCCTTAGCCATACTCAAAGCCGCAGTAATTCTTCAGTAGACTGATAATAATGTGGGTTCCAGGCCACATCGGGATAAAGAGTAACGAACTTGCGTAACTAGAGGCTGGGCTCGTATGTCACTCCCCAATAATGCAGTATTTCGATTACACAATTAAACAAGGTCTTTCACGCCTCATAAAAAATAAAACAAGAACCAACCAAATATCTAACTGGCAAAACTACCACCACCACTATGACCTCCTGAACCCTGAACGCTCCAGCCCACTGTACCCCTCCACCATATCTAAAACTACGAATACAAACTTTCACAAGGCTACGTTTGGGACACACGAGTACTTACTCAAAGCTACACCCCCTCCCATATGTAATTTTTGTTACAGACGCTACGACATCAACCACATGGTGAGCTCCACAGGATGCTCTAACAATTCTTTGCAATATACAAACAGCGGCTAGTGCTCACTTTCTTTTAATAACCAATTTTATACTCTGCTAATAAATTATAATAAACTGTAAAAAATCGATTTTTTTTTAAATTCTGGACACATGTAAGCCCTGAATTACCGATGTCTGCTTGAGTAATGCCTGGTAGCAGAAATTGTCAGCTTCAAGTCTAACACTACTGCAATAGATTCATGTTCTCATCCCCACGGTTTTTTGCTTAGATTTGGTCTTTGTAGTGTTTTCTATTACCACGACAATTACCGAAAGATATGTATTTCTACGTCATGGTGATATAGCTCCTACGTATGTTGTGTGGGTTTAACCCCTGAGCCACGGCCCTCTTTTCCTGTGCTATGTACCTACATAAAGTAAATATCCTTAAGGGAAACTTGGCCTGGTTAAATATAGATTTCTTGAAAAGAAATTCCTAACTCTACACCGGTTGTTGAAGTTTTTTTGTCATCTCAAAGAATTGTACAACTGAACAATTGTATTGGGTGTATGTATTAATTTTAAAGGAATTATAACTTTATAAGTGCTTCCAGTATTATATGTACTATCCGACCATGTTATAAGTGTGTCATATTAAAGCTACGCCATGTAAACGAAAGAGCATTTGCGGGAAGCTGTACGCTTCTTCTTTATTTCGAAGAAAAGTTCTTCTGAAGGTTATAGGTTGCTATTGGAAATTTATGGTGATTACACTCCATCGATTTCTACCTAGGAGTACTGGTTTCGTCGACAAGAAACGCCCGGGACAGCCAAAAAAGTTCCAAGATGAAGAATTGGAAGCAATACTCGATGAAGATCCATATCAAATGCGAGAACTTGCAGCACATTAAATGTTGACCAAGCAACAATATCGAGGAAATTAGGTACCATATGAGTTAAAGCCGCGAGACCTCGAAATGCGATTTTACATGTCCGAAATGCTGCTTAATCGTTATAAAAAAAGTCTTTTTTGCACCGCATTATTACTGGGAACGGTCAACAAATTGATTTTCCATTATGAATATACAGCCGATTTCGATTTTTGTGTCGTTATGTCTTCTTTTTCAAATGGTTTATCGAGTTTAGTCAGGTCCGAAGTTTGGATCGATCATAGTCAGTCATTGCCCATGTGTTTTTGCTTTTGCCTTCATTAACTTCTAAACCTACATCCTTTCTTACCATTATTCGATTTTTGACGTTTCTCCCACCTGTTTCCTCACTATCCCCCAGAAGGTCAAGATCGTCAGCGTCTGTTAAGGGTTGTTCCCGCCCCATTTTCCTGAAGGAATCTCATTACGTGTTCCAATAGCAATTTAAAAACTAGGAGTTACAAATCGTGTCTTTGTTTTAATCCCTCACGTAGTATCTGCAATGTTGCACATAAAGCTTTTCCTACTTTAACTTGCCCTTTGTTTCCCCAAACATTTATGGGATTCCCAGCCAAATAAAAGCACTGAAGAACTGTATGTAGTTATAGCGATTTTAATTCTAGTATATCCTGCATGAGCTGATCATTCCCACTTCTTTGTAAGATAAACATATTCACCGTCCTTACTAGGATAATCATTTATTGGTGGCGTTGAAACAGGCCCCTTTAAGCTAATAGGAACAAGTTGCACATCAGGCTGTATGGCTTCTTGATATAGCTCTTCGGATTCTTTACGTAACTCCTCCAAAGCTCTTTTTTGACACTGTAAAACTCTGTCGATGATTTGGAAGTCGGATACTTTTTGCTCGTGCTTATATCTTGCCCATTGTTTAACTAATGAAAGTCTGTGCTCTAGTTCTTCCGCCGTAAGGTTTATTGAGCGTGCTCTTCGACTGAAAGTGTAATGAAAATTGTTAGATTATATAAAAACAAAAAATTAATCACTATCATAAGTTAAACCTTTTTTCGTCAATCAATTCTATGGGAATCTCTAATTCCTCTACCGGTTTTAGTTGCCTTGCGTTCTTTTCTAGACGTCGAATCTGTTTCTCTAGCTTTTTCCTTTTGCGGTCTTCACGTTGTTTTATAAATTGCGGGTCTATCTTTTTTTTTCTTTTTCAAGGGCTCGGCAAATAGAGCGGGTGTAGAGTGTATATGAAGAACAGAAGCTGCATTCACCGATCGACCAGTGTCGAGTATTACCCGCATTGGAATTTTGTAAATTTGTTATTGCTAATATTGTATTGATATGTTTATGTTGATACCAGCCACTCTTTTAAAATTTTTGTCAAAGCAGAGGCGAACAAGTTAGCATTTAATATCAAGATATTCGTATCAATCCATGTTACGTTTACGTTCAATGAATATTACCCTTCCGACTCCAGATGCTTGCATTTCGTTCATAGGAACCAAATTTTCTGCCTCCATTTCTGAGTTAGCTTTGCGTCATAACTTTTCCTTGCCATCAGATGCGAACTTACGAGTTTTCAGCGGTTAACTTCACTTACTCCAGAGGTGTTTCTTCGGAACTCTTCACTCAAACCCCTCTGACATATAAACTCTGCGCACCTTCTGGGCGAACATCCTTGTCCGATGTATTCTCTCCATGTCTCCCGCTAACTCGAGAATTTGCGTTGACTTTATTAACGATACTACGAACATCGCGATCACTTGGCCTCTTCGGCTGACTAGAACGGCGTTTATTCGATATGTATTATGTTGGCCCCGTTTTTTATTAATATCTGAATAATTACAGGACTTTAACCGACAATTTTTGAAATTTCACTAAAAGTGTTAATTTCACTTAATGCTAAAAACCGTATATTTATAAAATTATAATGTGAAACCTGGTCTCTGACTAAGAAGGAGAAAAATAGATTTCTTGTCTTTGACATTAAGATCTTAAGGAGAATCTCTGGTGGAAAATAGGACGAAGAAACAGGCAAATGGAGAAATGGAGGAACTTTATTCAGCCCTAAGCATTTAGTCCAGTCAAATTAGTCCTTAAAATAGAGGTAAGGTTACAATAATTCCCATAGAGCTAAAAATTGGTATGAATGTTCAGAATACCATTATAAATGAATTGTGAAAAGTCCCCATCAATCCCCCTTGTGCAAAACATTTTATCGATGGTGAAAGTTTGCAAAAATAGGTTTTTCGCGTTTTTCAGCTTAACGGTGAGTTTTACAGCAAAAATAGTTCAGACAAAAATTGTAGATCATCCGATTCTCTACAAAAAATGTATCTACACTTTTTTTCATAAGTATTGCCATTTCCGTGATATAGCGGTTGAAAGAGTTGAAAAAAATATTTTATTCGTA
Organism: Merodon equestris; assembly: GCA_958301585.1. Taxonomy (NCBI): domain Eukaryota; kingdom Metazoa; phylum Arthropoda; class Insecta; order Diptera; family Syrphidae; genus Merodon; species Merodon equestris. Next base: position 261,629,985 of record OY284413.1, read on the forward strand.
ATATGCACACGTTTCCACACCACCTATGAGGTAGTGTGCTTGGCGCTTTTTTTTTAACGTGGTTTCCCCGGTAGGCCTATTCCACGATCTATTATGATCCTATTGAATGCAAATGGAGTATTGAAAATGATGAAAGCTGCGTAAATTATGTAATACATAAATGAAAAAATAATTTGGAAAAATTATTCATCGGATTCATAATAATCCAATGGAACTTCTAGTATATTGTCTTCGTTTTCTTCTTCTTCTTTTTCTTCATCTTCTTTTTCCTCATCTTCCTGCTGGACACAAATATGTTCTAAAAGTGATGGATCATATGTCTCATCACTGATATCGTAATTATCCTCATCTAATATCGATTCAACATTGGAGCACGACTGTCCTTGACAATTGGTGCATGTTAAAGAACAAAACAGTCCAACCTTTTTACAGCCGCATTTAGCATTGCAACCTTTTTTGAAAGACCTAGGCCGAACAGCACTCATAATACTATGGCTAATATTCGTGCATACTAATTGTAAATGTTCTAAATTGGAGCGTTTATTTTTTAAAATGACCTTCTCTAAGAAATAAGTCAGTGACTTTGGAATGTCTGTATCAATATCTTCAAACATACGACCTGGTGGAGGATAATTAGAATTATCTAACACTGCACATTGAATATCCTCTCGAATAATTGCTGCTGCAGCTTCTAAGATGCGAAATCGCTCTTCTTTTTTATCGGTTTTTTTTTTTTCGTACCAAGCTTGATTTAAAATATCATGGTGACTATCAATAAAACATACGAATGTTGATGATCCTGATTTTTCTGTAATAATAATTCTATCACCATACTCCAACTTCAATCGCATTTTAATGGTTCTGTTATCTATTGTTGATTTTTTACAAATACTTTTTAATTCGTCTAATGTGAATTGACAATCATCGCTATTTTCAATATACTTAAATATTTCTCTCATCGCAATATTTGTAGCTTCATCTTTAGGACGACCGACTTTACCCCCAGTGGTCGGTTTCAGAAAAGAATTGTAGCAATCGTTATGATACTTAGCCTCGGCAGCGACTAAATCATATTCAAATTCAATTCGAGCAGCAACAGCTTTGGCTACATCATCACAACGAGTTTTAGCTATAGTTAGAATACTGTCTTTGAACGAAAGTGTAGTCACTTTAAAAATCTTACGTCGGTACTGCAGTGCTTTTTTCTTCTCCAACTCTTCATTTAATTCATTGCCGCAAAATAAACAACACTGGTTGAAGCAAAATGTAGTTTCACTTACTCGTGCTCTAGTACGAGGAGGACTTATTTTTGATGAACCAGCTTCTTCTTCTTGGCGCCGTCTTTTCACGGCATCAATGCTACTTTTTCGAGTATAATTTTTTCGACACTGCACATGAATTTTTACAGATGTCTGGTCTTTCAGGTACTCCGAAAACTCATCACCTCTTTCAATACTTGCATCAATTAATGCTTTCATGCCGCGATCAACAGTAACAACTCCACTTTCAGTCAAAGGTTGACTACAAATAAAGCAGAATTGCGACATTTTTTTTTAAAAACAGTAAAATGCACAAACTTTGTTACAAAATATAAGCGATAGCCACGAGTTGTCACTACGAAGGAATGCTTACGACTAACAGTATTTTGTTGAGTATGAGACCTTCGAAACGGAGCAGGTATACGAGCATCGCCACGCTGACAATTGAATGGAAGACAGATGTTACTCAAGGCCATGCGACTAAATGAAAATAGGGGAGGAGTTTTTGACGTTCATTTATATTCTAAGAATTTTATAATTTGTATGTATAAGACATAGGGACTCATGTATTTACTCATATAACGGTTCAAAAATGTATATAAAAGTACATTAACGTGCATATTACGAATAAAATATTTTTTTCAATTCTTTCAACCGCTATATCACGGAAATGGCAATACTTATGAAAAAAAGTGTAGATACATTTTTTGTAGAGAATCGGATGATCTACAATTTTTGTCTGAACTATTTTTGCTGTAAAACTCACCGTTAAGCTGAAAAACGCGAAAAACCTATTTTTGCAAACTTTCACCATCGATCAAATTTTTTGCACAAGGGGGATTGATGGGGACTTTTCACAATTCATTTATAATGGTATTCTGAACATTCATACCAATTTTTAGCTCTATGGGAATTATTGTAACCTTCAAAGTCTTATTTGACTGGACTAATTGTCTTCGCGAGGACTAAGATGAGCAGGATACGTAGAACGAATGACAGTGGTCCGTCAAACGAATAATATGTACATACATATGTATGTACATATGTAAGTATGGATCTAGAAGGCGTGGGATAAAACAGTGAAACATGGAAGGAAGTCATATGACATAGAGGATTGACGAAGAGTGGTCGAAGAGGCCCTGAACTTGTGAGTTCCAAATGGCTGGTAATATTATAATAATAGGAATAACTTTCAGGAGTACTGTCTTCATCCATTTTCACAAAGTTGTATGCACGGCGTACAACAACTGACACGCGACCGAGTATTAATGAAGAAGAATTCACATTTGCTGCAAAACTCGCAGTTCTTTGTTCTTCTAGATCTGATTTTGTATGTACACTTTCGTGTCTTGAATTCTTGGTTGTAAATCATGGTTTCAAACAATAATATGCTATCTAGTAAGAAAATCAACTTAAATCTTATCTATTGGCATTGATGTAGAACATTGCTAGACTGACTGTATATCAGCTCATTCTGTGAGTACACAGATAGAAACCTTTAAAATCAGCTGCTTTCTCGCATTTGAACATTTTATTGTTCTTATTCTTTATTTCTCCACTTTTCCCTCAAGAGCGCATGCACATGCATTATTCATGTAATTTCTATATACTATCTGCCGATGATACATATTTCCCACTGCATATGTACGTAGGTGAGCAAGAGGAAATCGCTTGCACCCTTAATTTTCTTGATTGCATATACCTACGCGCATGTCATCATTTTTTCCAGAAAAGAAATTCTTATGTGGATTCATGTAGATGCTGCATTGAAAAGAAAACAAGAAAAAAACCCGTTTGTGTTTGTATGTATGCGACCTTATTATGTATATACTTTTGTGTAAAACTCTGGTTTGGGCATTTGACATGCAGGAAAAATTCCTGCGCAGCACGCATTTCAATAGAAGTTTTATTTTGCTTGACCTTGCAGATAGGCTCCTACGTTTTTGCAGTATATAAAAAGATTTCACAATACAAATCCATGTAAATTGGAATCCGAAGGGTGCATATCTACCTCTGAGGGATGATTTTTCTAGTACTACTTTCTATTCACTTGCGGATGAATACATGAAAATGGAGGGGCAGATAGTATAAATACAGCAGAAGCGAACTGATGTGGCGTATTCGGGAATCAGTTGTCACTTGAGTCGTCAGTTCGCGGTTGGTTGGTGCTTTGTACATTTTACTCTAGATTAGTTAAAAGTTTTTCTATGTCTTGGCCAGAAAACAGTGTTGTGGAAAATAACTTGTTCTTTACAACATACCTAATCTAACGGGAAGGAGAAAATTGCAAAGCAGGTGTGTTTCGTCATAATCAAAAATCAAAAGACCTAGTTCGCTTGGCATTTTGGACTAGATTTAGTACAAAAAAAAAAAAGTTATATACGATTTAACGGAATATAAGAAAGAACGGAAAAATAGTATGGCTTACGGCGTGGATGTCGAGAACAATCGAAAGACCCTTAGTGATTGGGTCAAAGATTTTCGTATGAAGAAAATCCAAATGAAGCGAAAGTTACGTAAAGGTGATGCCGACCTACGGGTGTGTGCAATTTTGTCGACGGCGTTACGAAGTGCAGAGAAAGAGTTGCGTCAGAAACAACAGGAACGATTTATTCGTTGGTCTGAACTGCAATCAAAGCTAATCCAAACGCAGTGCTACAATTGTAGCAGCAGGAATATCAAAGAAGAAGAAGACAATGGACAAAGAGAAGGTGTTATTCGCTCGTGGAAATCTGAGATAGACAGCTTGGATGAGTTTATGAGAAAAATAAGTAGCAATACCCGTTACCCCGTGACTGCCAGCTGAAAACAAAGAGAGACGAAAGTCTCGAGTTCAAGCACCGTTTCCCCGTAATCGTACTCAGTGGTGGGGGGGTCCTTTTGGTTCCAGCGGCGGCGTAAAGTGCCTTTAAAACGACGTAGACAGAAAATGCAAACTTTTATTCTACTAAGCTCAGCAATAATTTTAGTTTTAAATGAAAAGAAAAAATGTAAATTCCTTGTATTACGATGGTTTTCCATTTGCAGTAACCTATTGTGTGAAGATGATGAGAGTGATGCAACTGCTTTCTCGAATCGACCGGGCTTGGTGGCTTGGGTTAGCTAGCTTCGGCCAACACAAAAAGTTAGTAGATTAAATTGTATTGGTTTGTAGATATGTATGTATGTATATCTTAGCTGTGATTCAATTAAAAGAGCTTTTCGTAAAAGCTCCTCTGGTCATGCGCACTTTTGGCGCAGATCCATCTGGAACTTTGTCGAAAACTCTTGATTTGTAATAACCCTGGACTTTGTGTGGTGATTCATGTCACTACACATAGCATCCGATTTTATGATTCATATTGAATCAATTTTTGTTTTTAACTTTGGTTTTCGAAAGGATTAAATACAGATATGATATTGTTTAAGAACAATGAAACCAAATCAAATTCTTTTATTTCATAGCTTCAATTATTTGTTTTTCCCTAAAATGGAATTTTATCTTGCAGCATAAAAACAAAATGGAAACAAAAAAAATATAAAATTGAAATTGAATGAGAAGACTAAACTGAATAGAGAAGACAGTTCGAAATAACGTGAAATGATTTTGCTACCACAATAAGAAGGTCTTAAAGCGATGTTACTACTACGATACGCGAATCTCGGGGTGTGTCAATGGAGGTTAAAGCGGATGGAAGAACTGCTGTTCCAACAATATCCATGCTGTAATCTCCAAGTGGCTTCAAACTGGTCTCATATCGCCGGGTTACGACCAAAGTGCATTTTGTAAAGGAAACACGTCGGTTCGTCGTTCGGTTTTTGGACTTGGGATTGCGTCTGCGGGGTTCCACTGACTCAGACGATCGTAGAAATGCTTAACTCTACTTCGCTTTTTCGTATTTGCAAATTCTTACGTTCAACAATTTTCAGATAATTAGGTTCTCCTATTCCATCTCTGGTTATGGATGTAGTGTGATGAGTGTGTTCGCCCGCCCGCATTTGACGTCCGGCGCAGGATGTTGAAATCTGCGTTATGTGTGATATTTTCTTTGCGGTCTTTAATGTTTGTTGGCTATCAAAAGCGTGCATCTTCTTAATAAGCGTGATTCGGGTTAAATTGCGGATATCGTGTCTGTCGAAAAAAGGGAAAAACTGCACTGCAAGGAGCCGAAAAAAAAATCTCGTCGATTTCCCAGTAAGATGGAATTTATTTGCGTCTAATAACTTTATTTTAGGATTTAAAACTACTGATTATCGCGGTGATGATGAAAATGGCAGAAGGGCAGGGCAGCCCAAAGAAAAAGTCCCGAGAAACGCCCTACTACTGAGAGGATCCATCGGTTTTCGTAAACACGGATATTTTCTTATGCATACATATGTAGACAATGAATATCGACGCCAACCCTGGCGTTTGCTTAACGTTTAAAGTTTCCTTTTGTAGTTCAATATTTCGCTGAGTACTTGAAGAAAGCACTTTTTTTCACTTCTGTTCAGCACATCCGGCTCGACCCGTAAAAGTTTATATTTGAATTAAGAACTCCAGTACTGCGTGTACTGTCATAATTTTATTATTTATGCTTTCGTAGTGAGGAATGGTGGGAGACTGCGTCAGATACCTACTTTGTGGATGTGAAGTCTCATCAACGCCACAAATACCTGTTTAGTGGGCCGCGTGTCGAAGCGTAAATCTTGAAAATTTTCGTAACCCACATGTTTTTTTTTTCGTCTTTCTCTTGTCCAAACATTCTCGTTTTATTTTTTTTATAGGTTTTTGTGACCATCTTTTAAAAGGGAATCGATCATGGAAGTTACCCGTTCTTTTATCCTTTTTGTTCTTTTTTTTTTTTACGTATGCTTCACCTATTAAGTTTACATTTTAAAGATAGAAGGACCACAACAAACTATCTTGTACCAAACATCATCAGTAGCAGGATGGCATAGCTGGTGCTTGCGGTTACCCCCTTTTGTTTCCCTAATTTTAACTTTTTCAGGGGAAATCGTGTACATATATTTGAACAACGTCATGGTGGAGACTGCGCATGAAATATCAACTATAGTGAAAAAACGTCGAGACAGCAATCAATACTGCTCCGCTCCTTTCTGGTTCCCCTGATTCTTCCATTTCAGATTATTATGTCTGAACAAGGGATTTTTTCACCTCTGTAAGTTTCTTCAGATATTACTTGCGAGTTAATTTGTATTTTATAGTAAAGCCTGAGAGTTAGTGAGTCGAAAAAGTCTGAAATCCAATATCGGGGGTGGTAGAGACAAGTCCCGCTTTTCCGTAATGACACTTTCAATTCTTTGTACTAAATGATTTTTCTTTTGGATTAATGTGAACACTGCAGCACGTACGAGTAAATAAAAGGGAATCAAACTACAATGCAACAATTACTCCTTATCGGCTTGGCCCGTGTTCTTCGTTCTATCCATAGCTTGTAAGTGATAGCTTATCACTTCTTTGTTAAGTACTAAATCCTGTTTGACTGCAAATAACCATTCAATTGTACTAGTTTTTACCAAATATGCTTTCATAGATCTGAGTATCCCTAAATGTATTTTTCCAAAGGACGGAACAAAATATTCTAGACACGCATACTTGGGTATCATTTGTTGTACACACTTAATTTCCTAGTTTCCCATGTAATTTTTGTTACGCAGTATGGAACGTATTGCATTTAATCTTTGTATTCCTTATTTCAAGACTTGCTGGTCAACAACAGAATGTGAAAACGATTGTAAATCTTGTATTTTCTTTGCAGATTTTTATGTCTTACTTACATAATTGCTTTTTATCTTTAAGTTAAATTGTTTGATTTAGATTGGCATCTGTAACGTTCATTTTATCAGCAACTTAGTAGGTACTTGAGCATTTTTTTCGGAATGTATTTATAACCCTTGGAATGTACCATTAAAATAGGTCAAACCACCTAGGTTACGTTAAGTTACTTTATTTTAGAAATAGATTAAGCTGCTGCTGATGACGTAGGTAGGAGACAGTCGGCATTTCAAAAATACTTGTTTCATCGGAAGGGAAGAGTTGACGCGAAATTTCAGGCTTGCATTGCCGAATGGTCGGGTTCGTAACAAAAATTCAACAATCACTAAATCTTTAGTCAGGAAAAAACAACGAGGATGAGGTTCTTCTCCCGCATACAATGCCCAAAGGTTGGTCAACTTTGAAAAAAAATTATTTGGATCTCAGAACGGAGCTCTAGGATGAATTTACAAACACAGCAATAACCAGTTTCAATCAGATTAGCGAAAATCAATTACCATTGTGGAACGCGTTGAAAACAATGAGGCGGTAACCCTTGGTATTTCCTAACAAAAGCTTCGTATTTTTTAGTTGAAGGCACGTGATGAAATCGTACATTTCCAAATACACAAGTTTTAATAGAGAACTCAAATCAATCCATTTCACCACCAACGATATCTGGTCTTACATATCCTGAAGTTACCAACGCTATCTGGCCTTGCATATCCTGAATTTATCAACGTTATTTGGTCTTGCATATCCTGAATTTACCAACGCTATCTGGCCTTGCATCTCCTGAATTTACCAACGCTATCTGGTCTAACATATCCTGCATTTACCAACGCTACCGTTTTCCTGTTTCCGATGTACATCATCAAGTTCAGTTAGGAGCTGAAAGAAGCGGAAGACAGCGTTTCGAAGACTTCAACTTCAGAGCCCCAAATTTCATCCCGGTAATTTGTGTCTTCCTATTTTGCTGAAGAGTTCTGCATGTATTCCAGTACACTCGATTATCGGGAACAAGATGGGGAAATTGCCATTATTATTAGTTGTTCATCCTTCCAACTATAAAATGCATCAGCTTATGTAGAGCATTCTGAAAATTGACTCAGCACAATTCCAACATACCTGAACGGCTCGCTCTCTCGGGGGTAATATTAATGCTAAAGTATATGTCGGACCCAGCTTAGTAATTTCAGTTGAATACAACGGCCTGAAGTCCATTCAACGCGCATATGTGTCGACTAACCTTGCCAAGAAGGATTGGAATACAAAAATGTTGCAGTTGCACGGGAGAGCCATTCCTTTGCCTGAGGGCTGGTAATTTTGTGGTATATTTGGACAAAACCTTCGTACTTTCAGTTGCATGGGATGTTGGCGTTGTTATTCGTGGCACATTGACTAGGGCGCATCCGCATGAGTGGGAGACAACAGTCAATGCTATGTCTACTAATGGTGTTCCTTATTGTGACGAGTACATCTTAAAATGGGCTTAAATATAACTGGCAGCTCAGGACGTTCTCTACCTACCCTTCATTACAACTGTTGAAATATCCGTGTGCCTTACCTACAATATCATTTCATCCGGACGAAATCCTCTGAAAGATTATAACATCAAGGGCGAGTGCTTCGTAATGTGTTCTTCAATGCATTCACATGACGGTCAGGCGCTGGAGTAGCAGTAGTTAAACGCGTCAACTAAAGCACGTTTAGCTAAATGGCTCTATCACTTGCAAGTCAAACTCCAATTGCATTTGGTTCTAATGCTATTAATTATTACTTTCTGCCAATCAACATTCATATAACGAAGACGATTGCAGAAAATCTCATCATAAAACCACAGTACGAAACGGCACCGTCTTGAGGAATTTTCGTCTAAGATGTATCGACATTCTGCCATTGCCTGTGTGAATACATGTTGCTTGCGTCGGACCATTCGTTATTTTCTGCTACCTAATTGAGCTTATTTAACCTGCCTCATCGAGTGCACATCTTCGCGTCACATTGTGGTGCACCCTTTCGCTCAGTTTTGCGTGGCCAAACAAAATTGAGAATCACGGTTAGCAGATTGACAAATGGTGCCGTCGATAGTGATTCCATCGAGGGATTTGAGTTTAGACTGCAGCGGGGGATACCAAGTATTGACGGCGGCGCGGGATTCCAAGTGTTGACGGCAGCGTGGGATACCATGTTATGACGGCGGCGCGGGATTCCAAGTGTTGACGGCAGCGTGGGATACCATGTTATGACGGCGGCGCGGGATTCCAAGTGTTGACGGCGGCGAGGGATACCGAGTATTGACGGCTGCGTGGGATTCCAAGTACTGACGGCGGCGAGGGATAAGTGTTGACGGCGGCGTGGGATAATATAATTTAATTCTTGTATTCAAGCTGATATTTGTACCTTCAGCGAGTTATATGCTTTATTAATTTTTGTTCAGCAGTTTTCATTTTATATTTTTGATCCCAATAAATGTAATGAAGTTGATGTTCGTGTTTTGTCTTTTATATCGATCCTTGGAAGCTGGAAATATCTTGGGTAAGACGTCTGTGGGGCGTTATCAAAAACAGGATTGCTATATTTGAGCTTTGATCCAGTGGGAGCGGCAAAGTACTTACGTTGCAACGGAAGTTGTACATTTCGAAAGTCGCTGTTGACTTTCTTCAGGGTAATAAACGTGTTTGCCCTGCTAAAGTTAACAGAAAATTTCCCAGATAATTTAAGAGTTGAAGGCAATTACGATGAGCGGCGGGAAAGTTGTAGTGAAGGCCGCATTTGGTCGAGGTCCAGAACCACTGATTACAGCGCCACCTAAGCAAGTTCGTGCATTTATATTGCCATCCGAGACAAATCCCTTTTTTTCTTCAATTCGCCTTTAATGCCATCTACTCTATTTTCCCTGAACCTGTCTGGCATTTGCCTACAATTAGCTACGAGTCTTGAAATGTAGCAATTATGCAAACTTTTTCAAAAAAGAGACACTAGTTGTGTTCAGTGAGGAAGAAATCAGAACAGGACAGGACAGAACAGATCCGTGAAGGCAATCAGATCAAATTAGAACAGGAAAATAATGTCAAGAAAACGAAAAACATCTTATTCGTCAGATTGTATAACACATGTTTTAGAATGAAATAATAAAGGCAAATGAACTCAAATAAAATTGTTTTGGAAGAGTTTTTGAGTAGTGGCTACTGATAGTGGAATGAGTGTGAAGGCAGATTCCAGCGATGATACGGATGTTTTAGCGAGTGTGTTTTTCCAATGACAGTTACTTTGACTTTTAATTGGTTCTGACTCGAGAGAATCAATGAACTCCAAGCAGAACATTTTCGGACAGAAATTTTTCTCACTGAACACGAAAACGTGTACTTTTCTGTCCGGAACAGGACTCATTGAACAGACTAAATACATATGTATGTATTTGTCACCTTTGGAGTAGAGATGACTCGATCTTGATTGATTCGTTCGTTTTGATCGAATCACCGAAAAGTATTGGTGATTGCAATCACACAACACCAAACCAATTGGTCAATACTTTTGTAATGACAGATTTAGTTGTCTCGGTGTGAGTTCCATCAATCATCCATGTGTGTGATTATATTTTCCCATAGGTGAAAGGGACTAAAGGGCTAACCATTATAGGCAGAAGCAAGCAGAAGCAAGCAGAAGCTTATGTCAGAACCGAATGAAATTCTCTCCTCTGTTTCAACGAAAAATCAAGATACCCACAATGAACAGATGCAAGCAGAAGGAAAGGAACTGTCAAATTGTTTTCATTCGATTTGTTTATTTTCGGTGTGGCTTTGGCTTTTTCCTTTTTGTTGAAATAAAAGTCATCTGCTTTATCATAGAGGCACTTATTGTCCTGCAAAATTGAAATAAACTTGTTAACAAGCTCGTACTCGATATTTATTTTTATCCTTTTTCTCTTTCCTAACCTCAAATATCACTTGTCAAAAATTCCGTCCGGAATGTCTTCTTTCATGAAGACCTTCCGTCTGCTCGCATCAGTTAACGAACATTTAACGTATATTCCCATTGTGGGCATATCATATGCTTTGCATGTAAGAAGACATTCCCCTCTGCTTGCATATATTTGCTCCTGCCTATTATGGTTAGGCCTTAAGGGCTAATAATAGCAAGCAGAAGCTTATGTCAGATCCGAACGAAATTCTCCCCTCTGTTTCAACGAACCGTCACGATACCCACAATGAACAGATGCAAGCAGGAGCAAGCAGAAGGAAAGGAACTGTCAAATTGTTTTTATTCGATTTGTTTATTTTCGGTGTGGCTTTGGCTTTTTCCTTTTTATTGAAATAAAAGCCATCTGCTTTATCATAGAGACACTTATTGTCCTGCACAAGTGAAATCAACTTGTTAACAAGCTCGTACTCGATATTTATTTTCTCTTTTTTCTCTTTCCTAACCTCAAATGTCACTTGTCAAAAATTCCGACCGTCATGTCTTCTTTCAAGAAGACCTTCCTTCTGCTTGCATCAGTTAACGAACATTTAATGAAACGTCGTATCTTCCCATTGTGGGCATATCATATGCTTTGCATGTAAGAAGGCATTCCCCTCTGCTTACTTCTGCTTGCTCCTGTCTATTATGGTTAGCCCTTTAACATCTGAGTCAACCTTAGCATATTTGTATTTTCAGATCGACCGCATTGAACCAATACAATGAATCGGTCTCTATCTCTGAATCACATAAATGAATGTATTGAATCAGTACAATATATCGGTCTCTATCTTTAAATGAACGAATGATTGATTGTAATGACCGAATAATTTTGGAAACCAATAATTGTACGATTCGATCGTTGAACTTGAACGATTGAAAAACCTCTAGGTTGGAGCACATGCAAGCAATACATGGGAACTAAAACGAGTGTTTGATGACATGTACGCGGTTCCACATGCCTGACAGCTACCGCACTAGCGCCCGTGGTGAGAAAGTATGAAATACACCAAAACAAATTGAGTTGAAGGGAAAAGGGAAGAAAAAAATTATATTTTCGCAGTCTCTGACATTAAGCAGGCCAGGGAACAGGTGGTAGCAAAGAGTGATCCAATTGAAATGGCTTGTGGGCAATAGGTTTTGCAACCAAGTATAGTAGGTTGACAGTATGGATTTACGTGAGGTGGTTTTAAACACAAGGAAACCCATTGTTTTGCGCGGATTTCGACCTTCTTGGAAATGTTTTGATTGTTCAGTGAATGTGTGGTGTCAAAAGTTTGATGATATTTACCTGACAGAGCAAAGGACCGCCTCATTTGAACGAATGCCTTTGAGATTCAATAATTCGCCACAATGGGAGCGCTTCCGCAGCAGAGTGGACATGACTTTAACGGATTTCCTTCAAAATTATTCCAAAGACCCCAATCATTGGTTTGCATTTAACTACAAACCACTCAATAATATACCGTTTGACTGTCGTTCGGATGTCGATTTCTCTTGTTTTGGATTTCCGGATGTCGCTAAAGATGCTTCATTTTGGTTTAGTTCCAAGGGTGCGAATACACCATGTCATTACGATACATATGGCTGTAATATCGTTATTCAAATTTATGGCAGGTGTGTATGCGGCAACGCTTGGCATCTTCTGATCCCGAATATAAAACATTAATGTAGAAAACACTGGCTTCTGTTCCCCCCAGAGACGAAACTTACCCCAACAAGAGTGCCTTACGAAGAGAGCAGTGTCTATTGTTATGAGAACTTCTATTCTCCGAAAGATTTAGAACAGATGGCAGGTAATCGTGGTAATTAACAGAAATTACCGAGTGCGTATTAAGTATCATGGTTTTGCAGGAGCAAGTCTAAATGTTTTTGAATGCAGTCTAGAGGAAGGAGATGTCCTCATTGTTCCTAAGGGCTGGTGGCATTATGTCGAAAGTCTTGATGTGTCCCTAAGCGTAAATACTTGGATTCCACTGGTAATCATGCATTCTAATAGTTAGATAAAATATTTTTTTTCCTTGTATTGTAGAAAATCGATTCAGATGCCCAAATTAAGGAATGTATTGTAAAATATCTTGTCGAAAAATCACTAATGGGGGAATCCCAAGACCATATTAACTATGTATTGAATCCCAATCAGGTATGTAACTCTCTTTAATTAACGCAAGATAAATATGATCAACAATGCTCAGAGATACTGCAAGGTCTAAGTCTAAGCAGGGTTTAGTTTTCCGTGTCCCAATGCTATATGTGGCGGAGAATTTGCTGTATGAGGCGTCTAGTGTTTGTAGACTTATAATAGTGAATGGGTTACATATTCGACACGTGATGCTATATTCGTTTTGAAAAAGATTGTGTGTTGAGACTTCATAACATTCGAATCATGCTCTGGCTCTTAGTATAGTCAAAAAATGGTAAAATCCTTTTGGACAGTCATTTGACCATTTATAGAAACTTCAATTTTCTTTCAAGCCCGATACATAGGTACCAAATTTCACGAGAAAAAAAATAAACGACTGCGCTCGTTATCGTGATCTCTGAAGAATGGCGATGCTAAATACGAGGGTGGTCCGACAAGTACTTAGCCTCACCGCAAATATCGCAAGAGCTTACTATCATGTAGTACATTCTAGTAGACGGCTACTGTCGAAATTTCAGCCGGAACGGACTCGTACTTTTGTTTTGACCGCGTGTGGAAGCGGGAGTGTCCGCGGATTTTAGAAAAATGGAAAAAGAGCAATATCGGTCGGTGATTCGAGTCTTGTTTTTGGAAGGAAAATCGCGCAGCGAAATCAAAGAGCGTTTGGATGCTGTGTACGGTCGACGAAACATGGATCCACTGGTACACACCAGAGACCAAGGAACAGTCGAAACAGTGGACTTCACTCGGCGAACGTGCTCCGAAGAAGGCGAAGACTGTCCCATCGGCCGGAAAGGTGATGGCCACCAGGTGTGATCCACATCGACTACCTGGAGAAGGGCAAAACGGTCACAGGGCTGTACTATGCCAAATTACTGGGCCGATTTGACACCGAATTGAAGAAAAAACGGCGCCATTTGGCGAAGAAGAAAGTGCTCTTCCACCATGATAACGCACCGGGTCACACTTCCGCCCTCGCCACGGCGAAATTGGTCGAATTGGGCTACGAACTGCTGCCCCATCCACCGTATTATCCAGATTTGGCCCCGAGCGACTTCTTTTTGTTTCCAAACTTGAAAAAGTCACTCGCCGGGCAGTTTCAGTCGAATGAGGAGGTCATCGCCGCCACGAAGGCCTACTTTTCAGACCTCGAGAAAACGTATTTTTCAGACGGGTCAAAAGAAGTTGGAGCATCGCTGGGTCAAGTGTATCGAGCTAATAGGAGACTATATTGAAAAATTAAATCGCCATTTCTCCAAATTTTTTGTTTTTGTTTTGTAGGCTAAGTACTTATCGGACCACCCTCGATGCACTTGCCTTTGCAATATCTCGAACTTCAAATTTTCCCATATAAAGTGCCATGACGCACGACCCTCGAAACTTCAAGATTCCATATCTCGGAGACTAAGGCTTTTCCTGAAAGTAAGAGCTCGTTATCGTGATCGCCGAAAAATGGTGATACCACTTGTTTATCTCGAATTTAAATTGTTCGAATTACCCATAAGGTGGTCGTGGGCCTCCTTAACTTCAACATCCAAGGCTTTTCCTGAAGATGGTTATAGCTCGTTATCGTGATGGGCGAGGGACGGAAATGCTAAATATGCGCTTGTAAAATATCTAACAACTTACGAAGCCAGTTGATTAGGCATTTAAATCTCCATTCTTTTCTTGACAAGTAGAGAGCAAGTTGACAAGCGAGGCAAGTAACAGAAAACGGGCCGACCTTAATAATAGGAAAGATGTTGATGTGAAATCTTGTGGATAATACAGCAGCATATTTGGTTTAAGGAAAGTTAAAGAGAAAACGAATTGAACTTTTCCCCCGCCACGAAATTTTCCCCCAGACTTGATATATCACACGTTTTAGGTTATATTCTGTTCGCGTTTATTGTGGATATCAAAATCCGGGGAGTTTTCAGTGTAAGGCCTCTTTTTGGTAATAGCCTAATAGGTATCGTAAGAACAACATTAACATTAAACCTAAATAAAAATCTGAACTCAACACTCCCAAATCCCCTAACCAACCCAAACCTGGACCCTCCCCCCTTTCTCAACCCCCTCGCAATCTAGGAACTAACTAGGAATTAAGGACTGGAATATTCTCCAATTTCCCCCGACCTCTTCCTCTCTCAATAGCTCCCAAACCAACAACTACCCTCAACATCCCTCCACCTAATAATACTCCTAACAGAGCACGCACCCATAACCGCGTATCCTTTAACCTTGTCCCCGTCTCCCGACCCTCATCCCCCTCACCGAATATTGTTAATTCAATAGCCAATCCCAACACCCAGGCTTCTCGTAACAGCCGCATGTATCTCCGTACCCAAACTTTATACACTCTCACACTCTGAACCCAACTCCCTCCTCAGCTTCTTAAAACACCCCCTCCACCTCCTCAGCTTCTCACAACTCGACCTTCCCTCTCTCCTCCCCCTCTTTCTTAGATCCACTTCTCCCTCCCACGGCCGAACTCACCAACGTCCTAGTTTCAATCCACCAAGAAGGCTTACCCACAGACCCCCACGCGTTAAAAAAGACCTTTATCCGATTTCACGAAAGCCTTAATATCTCTCCCATTGATGTAAATAACAACCTCTCCACATTCGCCGCCCATGTCAGCCCAAAGCGCATCGCACACTTGCAAAGTACCCGCTCCAATCTCAAAAACTATTTTAAATCCTAACCTAAACACCACTACATCTCCCCACTCATAAAATATTTCTTACAAAAACATATCCCTGTACTATCAGAACGTCAGAGGGTTACGCAACTCCTTAACTCCTAAAAACTACCCTACGATATATTTACCTTAACTGAAACGAATTTATACTCCAGCATTAGAGAGCGAGTTATTCACAACAGAGTTCATTCTGTTTCGGGCCGATGGACGCGACAACTCTGCCGATCCGGAAGTTCGCGGAGTTCTTTTAGCAATCCACAGCCGCTATGTGGCGATTTCAATCTCCTACACCTGAAATGGGTTCAATCCGATGATGAGACCCACTATATCGCCGCTGACCCCTCCTCAGGTAGAGAAATCCTTTTCACGAATCATTTCTCTGACTCCGGCCTTCTGCAACTCAGTAACATCACCAATAACATGGACAGACAACTCGACCTGATTTTCTCATTTGATGCCTCTCCCGACTAATCGCCGAAAAAATACGCAACCTAAAGGACGAACACTCTCCCGGTCCCGATTGTCTGCCTGCCATAGTATTAAAAAATTAAAGCGAACATCTAATTTTACCCCTTACCGCTCTATTTCAAAGTTCTATCTCTCAAGAACTCTTTCCTAAGCTTTGGAAATATGCTTATATCATTTCAGTCCACAAAAAAGGACTGAAAAATGATGTGTCCAGCTATCGTCCTATTGCCAAGATCTCATGCATACCCAAACTTTTCGAGAGCATCGTTTATGATGCACTATTCTTTCACTGCAAACAGATATTTTCTCCTAACCAACATGGGTTCCTAAAAGGTCGATCGACAACCACTAATCTAGTCGAATTTGTTTCACAATGTTTGTGTGCACTCGAAGCTGGCAATGAAGTTGACGTTGTCGCCACTGACTTCAGCAAAGCCTTTGACAAAATGTCTCACCTCGGTTTCTCTTCCGGTTTTATCTCATGGATAAAATCTTATCTTGAAGATCGCCAATATAACGTTATCTTCAAATCTTCTATTTCTTATCCAATTAATGCTACCTCCGGGGTCCCGCAAGGTAGTCATCTCGGCCCACTGATATTTATTTTAACCATTAATGATGTTGACAGCGTTATTCTATGGAGAGCTGAGAGCTCCATATATGCTGATGATATGAAAATATTTAAACACATATCTTCCCCTGTCGACTCCTGCTCTCTCCAATTGGACCTTAACAGGTTCACTACTTGGTGCCAAAAAAACCATCTCGAGCTCAATGTCAGTAAATGCCAAACCATCACTTACTCCCGCAAGCGCTCTTCCTCACCACCCAGAACCTACATTATTCGTAATGAAACCGTTCCCCCTGCCAACTTCTTGGTTGACCTAGGGGTTATTTGTGACCGTGAACTCAATTTTCGCCTCCATATCGACAACATTATCAAACGTGCTAACTCTGCCCTCGGTTTCATGAAACGTTGACCCAAAGAATTCCCGAATCCTTATGTTACGAAATCATTCATTATACATCACTTTCGTTAGGCCCCTTCTCGAATATGCTAGCCAAGTCTGGTCACCCTCTTACGAATCCCATACTACGCGTATTGAAGCCATTCAACGCAGGTTTATCCGTTTTGCCCTTCTGGCCTTTCCTGGGCCGATCCCCTTAATTTACCACCTTATACGGATCGCCTAAAATTAATCAACATCCAACCCCTTAAAGAACGACGTAATGTTGCAGACATTCTATTTATTCATGACCTTCTCAGCGGTAACATTGACAGCCCGTCATTATTGCACATGATTCCCATTAGCATCAACCAACGTTACCTTCGGCCCACGCCCCTTTTCCGCTTAAACACTCACCGCACAAATTATGGCTACCACGAACTTTTCGACCTTCATCTCAAAAAGTCCAGCCTTAGAATTGCCCTATACCACAACCCTTCACACTCTCCTTAATCGTTTCCACCCTGCCACCTAGTTAATAAGTTATAGTTTTTTGTTAAGGCTTGCAATAAGCTAATAAAGCGCTCCTATGGGGGCGTCAAATCATAGCCCATAAACCGACATTTATCCCAATTTTTTTTAAACGATTGTTTGTAGTTTTCAAACGCCAAATAAATAAATATATTAAGTTGGAAGTTATGGTTATTTATTGTATTTTTTTATTTTTTTGTTAAAGACATTTATCATTTTCTTAATTTTAAATTATTTTCGTTTTTATTCTTCACATTTCTCTATGGTAAAGTTTTCTAATCTGAACTTATGTTTAAATATGATTTAAAAAATATTTTTTTTTGTATTTTCCCTTATTTCTTGCCCATTTTATAAATTCACATGTACAACTAATTATGTTTTTTTGGCATTAATTTTGTGTTAGTTTTATAATTATAAATAATAAACGCGTCAAGATCGATGAAAAACTTTTTGTTTCGTTTCAGTTGGATCTGATTACGACCAGCACAGAGCTCCTTGGAATTTTACGGTTGCTGTTACAACAGATAACAACTTTAAGTGATGATAAACACCCCTACGAATATCTGTCTGATGTAGAAGTGGATGACCTGCTGAAAAAACTACCTTACGAGACGTATGTTGTCAAAAAGCTTTGTCCGAGTGAATTTCTTGAATATATGAAAACCAAAATGCTACGTTACGACGACACCATATCATCAGATCAATTTATTATACCACCGATGCATGAAGCGCTTATCAATGCCATTTGTCACCCCAAAGTTATAGAAATTATAAAAGACAACTTGCTGAAAATATATTGCAGAACTATTGACAGTTAATTTGCTTTTTTTTTTTAAAAATCTATCCATATAAATATGTATCATACATACATATGTACATGTAAGTAGAATATTGAGCAAGGCAAGTTAATGTTTTATGATTTTCATTGGTAACTTTTCTTAAAGGTACGTATTTAAGTCCATACCTACTTTGAAAATGGACACGCCATCTATGATACTTAAACTGCTTATACTCGTACAATTTGATTACACTATCACAGGTCTTCCAATGTTACTTAAAAATTATATTTTTACGTTATTTACATTACGTTTCTAATTCCTTAGGAACTGTTTTAGGATTTGAGACTGCCCTTACTATCGCCTATTTTGGCCCATATTAACCTCCCATAATTTTAAATAGTTGTCCAAGATTTCTTTGAACCATTTTTGTTTATCGGCATCTGAAAATATCACATTTAACGATTTCAAATCAAGTTGCAGGATGGCTTCATTGCCGAGTAATGCGTCAAGGGATCGTAATAACGTCCCATTCCCATGGAGTTTCAAAAGCGTTACATATTTAAACATGTAATATTCATATTGCAGTTTACGTCGCGCCCATCGTTCTACGGTTGAATTTCCGCTTGCTGTTCGTATTTGACCCAAGTGTTCTGCGTACCACGGTGCAAAATAATTGTACAAGTCCAGTTTCGAAAGGCCACCAACGCCCTTTGTTTTAAGCCGATCCTTAATGACTTTATAATTTTTTCGATTATAGACAAATACCTATGAAAATAATAAGAAAAAACTATTTAACATAAATATTAAAAATTATTTTTTACTTGATAAAGAGAATTTCCTGTCGTATAGGAATTAATGTAATGGGTTCCAACGTCTTCCAAAAATTTCGCCGCAGTTGTCAAGTTTCCAGTCTTGAATGACTGGATACTTTTGGCAAAATACTCATCAAGCGATTGATTAGGTGGAATATCAGTTTTTAGTTTACCAGTTTCACGAAACCGTACAACTCGGACTAGAACATACGAATAATCACCACGAACGAACGATGTATTGATTCCTAGTCTTCTAGCAGCCATGTCTGAAACCCAGCCAGCTGTAAAAGCTTCCCATGGCTTATCCAGTCGTTCTATCGTGAAATCACGGAAGTATGCTTGGTATAGTTGTCGACGGTTGTCACAGAATTCCATGTGGAAATCTCCATGGAAAATTCCCGGCTTATTTTCCTCCCGTGTCTCGGTCAACGAGCTGAGGCTCTACAACAAGAAAAAAAATACAAATTAGGAGATATATTTCGAGAACTCATTTTTCCATCAATACCTTATATATAGTTCGCGTGGGCTCTTTAAATAACCATCGTTCGGTATCATTGTATGATATTACTTTCATCGAAATACTTAAGTAACCATAGCGAACGAATACGTTGACCGTATTGCCTATCCTAAGCTGCGACTCATAGTTGCCACCGAAACAAAGGTCACCGGCAAGTAGGAAAAGTGCCAGGAGCCAAATTATGCCATGAGTTTGGTTCATTGATATTTAAATCTGCCGAATGTTTAGAACGCAAGAGCACTATTTCGAGTTCTGAAAGTTAATATCAAAACAAAGAAAGATCAATAATAAAAAATTAAGCTTTGCTGTAAAGAAAAAAAAGAATCAAAATAAAAGACGAACACTTGTGCCTAGGTGTGTGTACGTTTTGTTATTCTTATATTTATATTTAACAAGGGGATGATCATATTAAATGATTGAATTGAACAATATATCAAATGATTAGGCAAATTAAGGCTTAAAATTACGTATCCGTGACACCAATTAGCAAATGCTTTTTTTTTAATTTCTCAGCTTAGCCAGGCACCTACGAATCCAAAGCCTGAAATGACTGGAGCATGTTGAGCGTATGGACACCAACGATCCAGTCCGAAGAATATGTGATTGTGGCGCAGAAACACCGACCTTGTCAAAGGCAAATGAAGAAACTGTCAGCGTGACTAAGGCGCCACTATGGAGAAGTGTCCCGAACGGATCATAACCCAGAAGGGCAAAGTACTTTATGTGACGTATATGGATCCCCAGCCCAAGACGGTCGCTACAGACTACAGCGATAATTGGTTTAATTAGGCATCTACGAACCTATGCCTGAGATGATTGTGTCATGTTGTCAACGCTCAAGTCCGAAAGTTTTTCGAGTCCAACTCTGAAGGAAGACCATAAATAATTATCCTTGTGGTATTGGTTTAAGCATGGGGAAGTGATAAGGTAACATTCGCAACTTCGACAATGATTTTGTGTCTTAGTTTGGAAGAACGACCGTCGAAATTGTGTTTCGTGATGTTCGCCCCTATCGATAAAAGTCTCTTGAAATTCGCCGTTGCACCTAGGCGTCTATCCTTTTACTGGACGAGAGCAAGTTAAATTAGCGTGTGTGGAGAAAAATGAACAAAATTACAATACTTTTCAGCAATTCGTTACTCATCGAAAATCATTGTCATATAAGCACTGACTCGATTGCTTAGGAGCGAAGCATTGCGCGAAAAACCGTGTGCAACCGAAAAACTCTCTCTGCTGAATCGCGACTCAATTCTAAACCGGAGGGTGACTGGTGATGAAAAGCAGATCACTTACCACAACTTCAACCAAAAACGATCGAGGTCGAATCACGATTAGGAGCCGGTCACAGTTCTGTACTATGCCAAATTATTGGAATTTTAGAAAAATTCGGCCCCACTTGGCGAAGAAAAAAGTGTTCTTCCACCATGATAACGCACCGGCTCACTTCAGACTTTAGGTTATCGCCGCCACGGAGGCCTACTTTCTAGACCTCGAGAAAACGACGGGTTAAAGAAGTTGGAGCATCGCTGGGTCAAGTGTATTGAGCTAAAAGGATACTATATTGAAAAATAAATCGCCATTTCTCCAAAATGTTTGTTTTTCTTTTGTAGGCTAAGTACTTATCGGACCACCCTCATATTATCGAACATATTGGATCTAAATCAAACCATTCTAACCCTGGACTTTATTAACCCTGAATTTCAAGCAAAAATAATCGCCTTCTTTTCCCTACACCTAAAAGAAATCAAAACACTGTCGTATTCAAGATCTAGTAAAAGAGATATGTAGGTGCGCGCATTTACTAAAAGCTAACTTTAACAATTCCTGACACACCAAGTTGACAAATCGTTAAGTTCTATTTAGATTTTTATATAATCATTAAAACTAAATTTGAATAAACCGAAGGGGTCCCTTACACTACTTCAGGCACGTAAGAAATTAATCCTAAGTAATAATTATCAAGGCATCTCTAATTAAAAAGGGATATAATCCAACATTTTCCGGCTTCTTTGTCAGCAGCAGTATGTATCTAGCTTCAACTTGGCGTCTGCTTTCCATAACATTAATTGTGAAAAATATAAAATGGATCAGATTAGATGCTGTCGAAGATTTTCTTTTAAATTTTTGCATTTAAGAAAATTAATGGAACTACGAGGATCTTTTGTTGTAGGTAACAATTGTCCAGAAAGTCTGTGCGGATTTTCAAACAAAATTTGAATGAAAAATCATTTTTCGTTAAAAGTAATTTTAATCCGTAATGTATACTCGTACACCATTATTTGGCAATATATTGTTCCTTTTCCATATTTCGGGTAAATTTCCTAATTCCTCTCTCCTAGAAGTCATGGCTTTTTTCGTCGAGGAAGTTGTCCAATTAGTATTTGAGTCGTTGCGTGGAGGCAAAGTTCATTCCATTAAGGGAGTTTTGCAGCGACCGGAATGAATGATAATCAGTCAAACTACAATGATTTTTTGGCGCCTTTCCTATTGTTTGATTCCGTATACTTTTTGCGGATTTCTATCTTTAATCGATTCAATTGCAAGCAGTACGTGATTGTTTCGGTTCCTGATAGTAACTCATGTCACAAATGCAGAGCATAACCTTCGTGGAATGTAAACCGCCCTTGAAAGTAGTTAATGCCGGTTCACCTCGCTTGCACTACGACCTTTTCCGCTTGACGTTGTTATAAATTATCTACTTCTCGTCTCTTGTAACGATTAAAAACGCTTTAAAAATATAACGTAATCGTTGCGTTTGCATAGAAAATTGCTAATGGAAATGCGATCAACGTACGGCACCACGACATCGAATATTTTTATCGTTTGTTGCCTAAATGTTCGGAAACAGTTGACTTGCCAATGTTTAAACTTGCTACGATCCCCCAAACCGTGAATTAAGGTTCGGAGCACGTATTTTATCGACTGATATGGTAACTGGCCGAACAGAATCACCTTCAATATTCGCATATATTCTTGAACGAAAACTATCAAACGTTTTCTGGCGAATGCGTTTGCCTGCATCATTCCCTGCGTATCCGACACCTAAGTTCGATTTAAGATTTCAGATATTTATTTACTGTGGCAGAATTTTGACAATTTATATTTATTGATAAAATAAAAGCTTAAGTGGAACTTGGTCTTTGTTACTTTATTTATAGTAAATTAGCATAATTTCTTAAATAATACATCACAGTGATTATGTCGGTAAAAGGGAAAAGCAACCTAGAAACCTGCATTGCACCTTTATATTTTGAGTTCAAGTCGTATTAAAATAATATTTTCTTCTCCTTTGAAACTTATGTTAAGAGGGATGTCTTTATTTTATTGGGACAATTAATATCACTGCCTCGAAATGTAAATTATCAAAACATCACCACGATTCTTAAAAGGAAAAATATCATAAAGTAAATTATCAAAAATCTTAGACGATGGAATATTACTATAAGGCCAGGATTAAGTAATTTTAATTACATACATCGTACCCTCTTTTACTGGATGCAACAAACAACCCGAAGACTTTTGCATTCGTTAAAATTGTTCTAATGAATATTTAAAAGTTCTTGATTAATGTCGCCATCAGAACAGATTCGCTTTCGAATGTTAGCAAGGCATCTGGAAAAGTAATGAACAGCGTTCTGACCGACTAGGTTGATGAAAAGAAAATAATACCGGTTTTAAGCGAGGCTAGATGTTATTCACGCTGTGTCAAAACTGGTTTCCGAAATTCAATGGAATAAGGCAAAAAAAAAACCAATTTACCGTCTGGTAGACTTTGGACAGGCCGAAAATATTTGACGGTCTGTGCTACAAGCCCATCATTTGCCTGCCATGATTTATGTAATAACTCTTTAAAAAAAAATGTTTTTATTGTAAATGTGACGATGTTACTTTAAGCATGATCTTTGGTATTAAACATTTTTATGACAGAGAACAGTGAACTCTCTTTACTATCAATTTTATATTTCGATATTTTTTCTCAGCAGATGATTTTGTAGCATACAGATCAGGTGCAAATATGTATGTAGGTTATCAATGCAATGTTGCATTGTGACTTCGATCATATTGAGAGATATTGCTATAATTGGACGTTACAAGTAACTGCCAAAAGTCGGAAACGATACTGTTTTGGACTCCGTCGTAAAGGGTCTTGAGTTATACTATTAGCGGTGAGAAACGCATTTAGATATCTTGGTATCTGGCTTGACCAGTATTTCAATATACATACATGTAGATGCTTGCTTCGGTGTGGCTCATATATGGCAAGGAAGTGATTTCACAGCAGTCATAAGGTCCATCATGATGTATTGTTTTCCGGTGTAGTTTAATACAGCTCATCACATATGGAGAAAATAAGTGTGTTCCAAAGTGTCTGTAGAGGGTCCGTCTTATAATGAACTAGCCTGGTTCCCAGTTCGTTAAGTATTACCCTAATAAGGTCCTGTATGACAGAGCAGGTCTAAACAGAATCCATATTTTTTTTTTTTAAATGAGTCGTTACGTTTTGTTATGTTCGTACACATGTCGACATTCTCAGCCATTTTGAGTAATTAGTCGTGGGAAGGTTAGACGTGTTTTGGTTTGCTTAGCGATTATTTACTATTAAAACAAGTAGATCAGTGAAACTGTTTTAAAGCGTATAGCGGGATGAGCATGGCCAAAAAACTTACTTACGTTGTTTATTCGGTGAGTGGAACTGTGCAATAATATAGCATTTTTACCCCTTTATCATTAATAGTTTTGAAGATAATTATAAAAATATTTTTAACTGAGGGGTCAGACATTTTTTTTTTCATGGAATCCACTGAATCAAATTGAATGGGGCCAAAGGGCCTGCGCATACGGGAGTAATCCAACCGGCTGAAAACTGATTTTATGGTAGAGGGAGCTGAAGTGTGAAGTATGAAACGGAGTAAAATCTTCAACCCCGTATCGAGTGGTTGAAGAGAGCGCAAAACTAATACTTAACTACACAACTTTTTACTTTTCGAGTTGGCACGTTTTTTGTCTCGTATTGCGTCTCAATCGTAATTCGCCCTTCAAGCAGTAAACGAAATGGACATTTTAAGTGCATGGACCACAAGACAAAACGTCTTTTGCGAAATACATATCTCTGTCGAAATAAATGTCAGAAAGAAGAAATCACCAACACAATGAAACGAAGTTCACATATACATTTTTTTTCAGCTGGAGTAATTCATTCCGCTTTAGCATTACAGCAGTTTTCCTCCTGATAAAATTACTCTCGTGTGCGCAGGCCCAAAGGGAATTTGTAGAGGGAAAAAAAGTATTATAATATTTTTTTTTTGAAATTTTTCGAGCTTAAGAAGTATTTAAAAAAATGGAAGTTTTAATAAAAAATGGTATTTCTCACAGTTCTGTTAGAGTTACACCTCTAAAAAAATGTCAATAATTATTTATTAAGCCTAGTTTCATATAATTAAATCAACATTTAAATAAAAACACTCGAACTCTTCGAAAAAAGAATAAGTATAAAAGTTGTCATTCAAAATCCAGAGGTGAATATCGTTTAAATTACAAACATGTAACACTTATGTTGTAATATCTCCCACGGAACATGTGAATTCTTCTATTCTTCTATTTTACGCAGTTTATGTAGCCGTTATCACTAGTCATCATCCCTATCTTGGTTAATTACTATTGGAGTCTTGTCCGTGGCAAATATACTTGATAATATTTCCGCAGGTCGTATTATACGTGACAAATATCTCGCAAATGATAAATAATAGATGATAGCAGCTACATGAGAGCTGTACGGTTGCCATTGGGACCGTGACAACAATAGCGTTTAATACTTGGATGTCCTATGCCGTTAAGAACATAGTCTATGTAGACATGGTAGACTTTGCGATTTATATGCCGAGATTTGACTTCTGTTTTGATTATATTTTATGTTTGCTTAACATATTGTACCATTATAGGTTGCCCTGATCATCCTTTACCTCAGCTAAGTATGAAATAGCTCGTGAAAACTGATAACTCCCTGTAAATAAAATTTTAACTTCTTGCTCGGATAAATATGGAAAATCTAGAAGTTCAAGAGTATTTATATTTCGTAGATTCGACTTTTGTCTCTTCCAACGTTGTTTTTAAACTTCTTCAGCTAAACTATTTACAACATTCATTTTACTCTCTATATATTAAACAATTATTTCGGTCAATTCGCCGTCTGAACTTAGTCTTCCTATATTCCAACTATTTTACACAATACATATATTTACCTTAGGGAGCATTTTCTTATCTAAACTATGATGCAATAGACGATATTTCTGAGCTATCATACCATGGACTGCCTCGACTGCCCACGTAATTTTGTTATTTTTCTGGATAAATTCGCTTCTTCCGTCATTAATTGGTCTCTGTTACCCTTGAACGCGGGCGTAAGTGCAATATATCATTTATTTGTTATGTAATCGACTGCATCGCGAAATCCTCGATCGACTGTAAATAAGTAATAAGTTTGTAACAAAGATTCTAAGACAATTGGATCTTCTAAGATTTGTTTCATGATCGTTGCATCATTTACAGCTCCATAAAAAGGTTCTGCTATATCTACAATGTATCCATTTGTTGTACAAATTGTGAATGGCTTGCATAAATGAACTTTCTTTTGACCAGAGTATGATTTTTTTTAATTTCCAGTAACTACCCGGGTATGCGGGTATCAAGAGCTATAAATTGGCAATAGACTATAAAAGACTAGTTTCATACCATTTTTTATTAAAACTTCCATTTTTTTAAATACTTCTTATAGCTCGAAAAATTAAAAAAAAATTAATATAATACTTTTTCCCTCTACAAATTCCCTTTGGCCCCATTCGATTTGATGCAGTAGATTCCATGAAAAAAAAAATGTCCGACCCATCAGTTATAAATATTTTTATAATTATCTTCAAAACTATTAATGATAAAGGGGTAAAAATGCTATATTATTGCACAGTTCCACTCACCAAATAAGCAACGTAAGTAAGTCCCAAGATCTAGAGAAGGGGCCATTTGGCCATGTTTATCCCGTTATACCCTTTTGTGTGAAAAATAAGATTAAGTGCTCCAACGTACACGAAATGTTGACTTTTGCATTTAGCGAGTTTAATTCGAGCAAGAAAAAAACGATTATGATTTATACAAGCTCTTCACAGAAGGCCGAAAAGATGATGCGTGCCCTGGACGCCCCAAAACGTCAGAATCGTCGAATCACTATCAAACTAGTTTTTTTTTTCAGATATTTTGGGAATGAAACGTGTGTCAACGAAATTTGTTCCAAAATTGCATGAGCAACAATACCGTTATCATGCCACAGCCACCTTTTTCACTGGACCTCCTAAGACTTTTTCTCTTCCGGAAACTGAAAAGATCCATGATGAGGTAGATTTGCCACGTTTGAGGAGTAGCTCTTTCGCATCACTGGAAGAGCTCAAAGAGCGCATAGCAGAGGTGCTTCGAGGATTGGAAAAAGCGCTGGAGCAAGTGTATTATGTAATCTGAGCCAGATTAATTTGAAGGGGACAAAATAGATATTGAAGAATAAATAAATTTTTTTTTTGAGAATTTTTTGAAAACCTCGTAAAAGTATAAATCTATGTAAGTCTATAATTAAAATGAGAATGACGCAATGAAACAACATCCGGTAAAGATTACGAATATTTATTAAAAAGAAGATAAATCATTAGGAAGAACTTTCAAAAAAAAAACAAAAATCCGTTCTAACATATCCGTACATATGTAGGTATGTATGTTTACAAGAAAAATTCAATGTCGCCTCTATAATTTAATGCGATCATGTCAATGCCATCAGCCATCGGCCAAATCGTATTATTATGTTGTACATTAAAAAAACATTTTCCGTATTAATATCTACATTTCGTAACTCTGCGCGTTATCACATACACACTAATAAATAATGTGCGACATATTATGGCATACTTATTTGCAGCTAAAAGGTTTGTTTGTATGCATGTGTATACGCCTCTCCGCTCATAAACCAATAACAACTCCATACACGTGCAGAGTCTCATTGATTGACGAAGACGTCTTCGTCTTATCAAATAAGTATTCATATGTACTGCGGTATATTGTACATACATATAATATAGTTTGTACATGCTTAATTGTGTGCAAATAAAACATGTAAGCAACTTCAAGTTCAAGATCACTAAGCATCTACGAAATGGACAAAGTTCGTAACCATGTGCAGAATTACGAGTATTGCAGGTAACACACATACAAATTGAAATGTTGAAAGTATACGCTTTAACCACTTTCGTATATGAATTGCTATTATGTTTTGTTAGTTCGATTATATCGTATTCGTACGGGCACCTAGCAGCTTATGTACTAACGCACAATTAGGCAGGTACTGCATGGGTACAAACGTGAAAATTTGCAGTTGACGCTATACGAGTAGACAGCTTGCCAATCAAATTGCTCGATGAGCGTACGATGATCTTCACTTAAATTGTTGCTGCCAATTGTACAACGTAAACCAGCTCACCTTGACTTATGATGCCATTATTTCTTGTTTATTTGTATTTGTTGTTTATTTTTTAGTCGGGGGTAACTCACCAATGGGCCAGTATTCATTTTGGATTCGGAATTCGCACTTTTGCGTGATAACTAGGTACATAATGTACCGTACCGTAGACATGTTTGTAAGTCGATCAATTTAATGACAAGTGGGTCAGAAAGTATAAAGGCTCGAGTACTCGTTATAGTAGGTGGTGTACTCGGTACTAACATTGGCATTCTAATCACAACTGTCCCAGTTCACAGCGGTAATGTTGATCTTAATGACCATCGCTAACAATTGTTCAATCTGTATGCAGTAAGTGTTTCTGTATTAAGTTTCGACGGCCATTATGCTTAGCACCCATCATAACATGCACATACTATGGACTCCGTTGGGGGAGATCCGAAGCGCTATTTGTAACACAATAGGGTAAAAAAGGTATGAAACAAAAAAATGTTGCTGTTCATTGTTATGGAAAATGGATGGATAGCGACGCTCTCGTTACTTTATGTAAAGCTTGTTGTGTCAGTTGTGTAAATTGGAGGAAAAAAATGGAAAAAGTGGAATGCTCGAACATGATACACAGTACATTGTTGTTTATAAAAGACAATAAATAATTTTCATTTTATTTACTTGTATTTAAATTATACATGCACTTATGTACGAAGCGACATTCGTTTAACGACATACGAACATATCTGACACAATAGAACATGACATGTGCATAGATCAAAATTTAGTGACTTCATAGCTTAGCGAATGCTGATAATTAGGCTTTCGATTTTTAATCAATGGGAGAAACGGTTCAGTTTATCCCGGTCCTGACCAACAGTTTTTTATTTTTTTTATTTTTTTGAATGTGCACATGCATTTACATATGTACATACGAGTGTATCATGAGGTTGAATAATGTTGTCTCAAAAACAAAATAGGCAAAATGCTCAATAAGGTTGCATTCATATACTAAAATATTATCAAATCATGCCAACTGAACGTCGGCTTACTGAATTGGTGAACTTGCATTCAAAACATATAGTTTTGGCAGAAACGTACATTTCTTATTGAATAGCTTTTCAAAAAAATGTACCCATTGTAAAACCCCAGGCCAAAGCAATGATATTTCTCACTGAATGTGCGCTTTGCATACGAACATTCGTCTTTTCTATGAAACACAGTATGGCAGAATCATGCCCTTCGTGTTAGGCAGGCTGCACTTACTGAAGTGTTTGTTGACAAAGTGTTATTGCTGACGGTTCCTCGATCTCGGCGTGACACCGATCTACAGAACCTGAGGCGCTCGAGCTTGCTGGGCGCGACATCGGCTCCGTAGAGGAATTGCCACCCACGTGGAAGATTATCTCTCCTGGTTTAGTCTATATCGATCTAGATAGAGGCTAGCTGTTAAGGCACACTTCCTTGTGATATAAATCATTGGGGTAGTAAGCCCCGGAGAACAGGATATTGACCGAAGCCATTGCTCTTGCAACGTGACTTCGAATCAGTTTAACCAGAAAATTATCCACCCGTACAATTATGACCTCATTCGGGAATATTTCATGTACTCAGATTCGGGTGACCTATATAGCTCGGGACATTGTCTTTCAAACATCCGAATCTTTCTATTAAGCTGGCTCGCACATTGAACCAGACAGGATATCCATGGGTTAATCAGGCCATGTAGCAGATCATCTTCACTCTGGAATCACGTTGACTGCTATGAAACAGGCATCTTGTCAGAGCGAAAACGCCCCAAGCTCTTGCCAGAGAAGCATCTAAATGTCTGTCAAAATGTAGAAACTGGTCTATGCAAAGGTATCTGACTGCACTTTCTTACGCCAGTGGACTCCCGTGCGGAAGCAGAAATGATGAAGTAGGTCTCAATCTTTCTTGTACACATCCTGAAAGATCGTTGATGGATTGTTCGATCACGAACAAGTCATCATCTAGGACGGTACTCTCTGGATCGATGCTGACTGTGGATTTTACGGCACTTTTCTTCGATCAATTGTTGGAGATTTTTAATTACTGAATTAAGTGTCCTGATCTCCGAGTTTTGTCTGTCCTTAAACTGCATGTACAAGAGCTTGTGCCTTATCAGGAGTGTAGTTACTGTCTGTAATGTGGATTCTAAGCGAACCATCTGAATTGACTTAAATTTACTAAAGATCATCTTAATTGGAGCGTGGATAAGAGGAAAACAGAATTATGAAGTGAAGAGTTGAAATTCAATCTTTTCGGCAAATGGTAACAAAGAGAAGACCTCCGGGCAAAACGACTTAGTAGCGCCTATTGCAAGAAAATAGTCATATTTGGAGGAGGTATTGTAGTATAATGGTGTGGGAGTGTTTTTCACATACTGAAATCGGACTTATTCATCACATAAAAGTTATTATGGAAATTATTTTAGCAAACATCATGCAGCCTTTTGCTGAGTGGGAAATGCCATTCAATTTTATTTTTCATCAAGACAATGACCATACTTCGAAGGGAACAAAACAAAGTCACGGTGATGGAATAGCCGCCTCAATCTCCGAACCTAAACCACTCATGATGATATTTAATTTTATCAATACCAAGGCATTACAGAGCAGTAAAAGTAAATTAAGCTTTTGCAACAAAATACTAATAAATATTAAATTAAAAAAAGTTTTAAGAAAGTTGCTTCCTTTAATCTGAAGTTGGACATGTTTGGGTGAGAAATTTTACTTTGCATAGTTTTACAGTGAGTCTGCATTTAAGGGTTTCAGATGGTCAAATTTTACAAAAAAGACATCCAAAGTCAACAAATTTTAAGAAATGACATCCAAACTTATAGCATTTAAAATTCATATAACTCAGAATTTTCGATTCTAATTGTTTGTTTTAGAGTATCCGCCTAGGGCCAGTAAGATTCCTAAATTTGTAAGGACAGTTAAGCTAGTTTTAAACATTTTTGTCTAGGATAAGATATATCTAAGAAACTATAAATAAAAATAAAAAAATAAAAAAATATGTACATATATGTATATATATTTGGCAAACTATTGACTTAGAAATACCGTCTGGTAACACATGTTTTTGCCAATACTGTATATACGCCAAATGTGGATCGAAACTTAAGAACAATGACATTGGAACTTTTGAAAGTGACGAAAGAAAGGAATTACGTTGGTTACAATGACTGACTGACTGACGAATTCAAGTTCAGGGCTTTGCAACAAACCTCTTTGGTGATTCCCAAACATCGGTTTTCGTCATGGCTTAGTTCAGCTTTTTTTAATCGAAGAGCAAATAATTAAGCATAAAGATATTCATCAATTGAAAAACTAAAAAGTTAATGATAAAAGGCAAAAATTACAAACTAATTATGATTTCGACTGCAGAAGTTTGGCGCCATGCCTGTAGCCGGCCCAATAATAATCCCTTATTTTCTATTGAAGCAAAATGTTTTTAGAAATGCAGCCCTCGGGATATCTTGTGCGAAAATTGCTTTTGGTCATTTGATTAAGATATAAAACGAATCGATAGGAGTCCTTGCCCTTATTAATTCCATTTCTCTCTAATAAGTGATCAGGGTGAATAAACTTCTTTCATGACAACTTCTGTTCATGTAATATACATACATCCTCCTCACACATAAATGATAGAATGGGCATTTGGACAGGAAATTTTGAATACATATAGGTATGTATATATATATATATTTGAGGCTGCTGACCCATTGTACGGCTAGACAGACACCCCATTGACGATAAACACCACGAAATACAAAATACATGTTATGGTTGGCTGAAACCAAACTGAACTTTACCTTGTCGGCGTCTGGGACCAGAAAACTAACAACTACGCCACGGTGCTCTCTAATTGAGAACACGCTGCAAGAACGTTCAATGATTGCAATGAGCGTAATTCCGCTGCCAGGCAATACTTAATACTCAATAACTACTCAGTTTTAGGAATAAAATGCGAGCAAGTTGTCTGAGCATATTGATTGATTCAAATAAGTAAAATGATTGTTTGTAACAGTCAGGTATTTTCCAAGTTGAACCGAGTTCTAAAACGTATACGAGTATGTACTACATTTAAGTAATAGGAGCTGTCATTCAATAAAGGCGCAAAATACAGCAATTAAGAAAGAGAAATCATTCTTGTTCATTCGTAGCCTTAGTAAGAAGGTCGTTACCTGAGTAAGAAGGTCCGGTCTCGACTGTAAGGGATTTATCACTCCATAGACGTGTTCCTGAATCATTTTGGAAGAAATTTTATTTTTAGCTGTGAATGTAGATGAAGAAAAAAACGATTACTAGCTGAATGTAAATAACGATCTTGTCTGGAGGGAACTTAAATTAATATGGTTTCGAAACTTGACTTTGGCTCTTTAGGTTCCAACCCAAACCTCAGGTTCAACCAGTTGAAGGCATACAATGAAAGCCATATATAGCAAAATGAAAGCTCTCGAACTTGGGAGTCACATTCTATTGTTAAAGATGATTAAAAGCAGCCGTTGTCGATTCATTTTCCGCTAGAAACATATGTTTTTCCCTGAGCGTTCATGTATGTATGTACAATAGAATTGCTGACTGGGGTTATTATAACCCACACTTTTATGCCTTGTTATGGTCCATTTTTAATTTCGATAAAAAACCTATCGATCGATATGGTGCGATATTGATGGAAAAAATTTCGCGCATTTTTAACCGGTTTGTATGAGAAACTAATTTAATCTTGTTTATATCCGCTTCAGCAAAGCTTTTAAAGCACAATTAAAATTTGAGTTGAATTTTAAATTAATTGATAAAATTAAATAAAACAAATTAAATTAATCGGGTCTCTATGGATGTAAATGATAAGAAAACCATGCTCAATATCACATGTCCCGTATCAAACACAGATATTTATCTTTTCATATGCAATTGACGAAGGTACATACTCATATACGAGTATACTCTCACAATATTTTTTATCCTTTTCTGTAAAACAATACCAACCGAAACTCGTTGACATTTAATACAGCGACCAAAAGTTTTGCAATGCGCCAGTAAATGGCACGATTGCTAGTTCGCCTCTAGCTATCTATACTGAGGAAATGCTTCTCGAACAAGATTCAGATTTTGCTGCAAAAACCTGTCAGACATGTACGAGCTCAGTGGTTAAAGTTAGAGTTCACTGTACATAGATTGTGTTACCCCATTTTTTGTGGACACTTGTAGGAACTGTAGGTATGCGTTGCATCATTAATTTTTGAATTATCCATGGAAAGAATAAAATCACGAAGTAAGTATGTATCTGTTTGACTTATTTATATGATAAGATTAACTTCACAAATATGAATATATAAAAAGCTTCCTTCCTTGATATGGGTATGCAAAAAAAAAACCTTCAAAATGGAAACTTGTTTATTAATATGTAGCGCTGAAATCGAAATAATCGAAGTTCATTTGAATGTCCATACATTATTTGTATGTATGTGTGTAATTATTTGTATTTCATTTAAGAGCATAGTGAAATATCAAACGGAAATGGCTACGTCACAAGCACGAGCATTCCCGGAGAACAATTGAGTAATCTTGTTGATTTAGAAGCTTTTCGGTCTATTCCATCAAACAACCTCAATTAAAAATGAGAATTATTCTATTGTATTGTACATAATATAGAATTCAAATAAGTACACTCAAAAGCAGGCACCGGCAATCATTTGAAGACGGATGCGCATCTTCATCTTACGCCACATTTTCAATGGGAAAAGGGGACTTCGAGCTTTATCGGGGGTTTTACCACTGTGGAAATAAGAAATGACGCCACACTACAACACTCATTAGCTGTAGAATCAAGACGACGGGAACCAACAATACAGTAGACAGCTTGCAAACATTGCGATATTGAGGGATGAGGGAGTACATATGAAAGTATGAATTAATTTACCTGCGAGGTCAGATGATCTACTAAAATAAACTGTATTATGCAGTCCTGATAGGCGGCTCGGAACCTTTGAAGAGGGTTTGTGTGTGTTTCAAAGAGAAATCGTTTTCATCTTCTAATAATGATGTACTAATAAACACCTTTGTGCCGAATGTTGTGATCGGCAAATATGAATACAAAACGAGAGCAAAAAAGTTACCATCCTGAAATATCCCAAAACCGTCCCCTTTTCCATATATTCCCATAAATTTCCAGATAGGGTTTAGTAAACAGTCAGATTTTGTCTTTTCACATTAGCTGAAAATCAGTTCAGCTCAGTTGCGTTTTTAGTGCATTGCAGTAAAAATGGGTAAACAACTTTTTGATGTAATTGAATTTTTCAATAAAAGAGGGCTTTCAAGAGAACTCTATGCAGCATGTGATAGCTTTTAAATTTACTTAAAAAAATGCAAGCGTATGGAATTTCTACCAGGAAAACTGGTCTAAGGAGCCGACGATTGGGAAAACCGAATTTATAAAAAAATTTCTTGCGTTTAGTTATCGAAGGAAATCAGCAACGTAAGATAATTCGTAGTTTTTAACATTCAGCAGATTGGTTGCCAGGGGACCAAGGAAGAGGCCATCCTTGAATTCACCTAAAATTCAGTAAAATCGGACTGAACATGACTGGAAAACTGTTAGCTTCACTGATAAAAGAAAATGTAACTCCAATGCACAAGATTGTATCCAGAAAATTTAAAAATAGAATGCGTTTAAACAAAAAATACATTTTCTATAAGTTGTATGATGTAAGGCTGAATTTCGCACTTCGGTCAAGGCTAATTAGTATTTTACGCCGATCCAATGAACAGAGACAATTGCATTAATGTTATCAGCTTGCTTCCATAGATCTCTTGTTACCAGTCTCTATTGATAATATCGTTCGGGATGACCCTGCACTATATCATCGAGTAAAAAAAACGACAGGGAGTAAGGAATGAAATGAATAAAAGTAGTGGCATATTAAAGAGAGTGTTCCATAAAAACATGTTTCAAAAATTGTAGAGTTGTACATATTATGTTAATTGTCTTTTCTTATTAATCCATAAGTGTGGATCGCAGCCAATTGTAAAGTTATATCAGTTGGACTGATTTTATTATTTATAACAACTTGACTTGGGTTAATTCTAAACTTTGGTGTCTCTAAATTTACTTCAATGTCCGCACGTTATTTTGCTGAAGCTATTTTAGCCCTAAGGTCTGTGTTTCATAAAAATCACACATTTTCTATCGTATTTATATATTCTATAATTTTACGACGGTCTCAGCCCTTTTGGTATAATTGAACTGAGCATCAAGGTTTTTCGTGAAATCCATCAGCCGAAAAGCATTCATGAACCTGAAATTTGCTAATATTTTAGCAACCTTTCATCTTTTGTTGCACCAATCCCGATTTAAAATCTACGTCTCCTGTATTAGTTAACTTCAAACACTTTTTAGTTCTGTTTTTGATGCTAGATCGTGCCAAACGACGTTGTTTTGTATTGATGGACCTCTTTCTTTTTCTTTTTCTAGAGAAATTTTGTCCTTAGTCAGACTTAACCATAGTTCCAGGACATTTCAATACCCAATGGCCCTTTTGAGAAAATTATTAAGAATAACAATTTTATAAACTGCATTTTTGATGGTGTTAGAAAATGTTCGATGGGGAATTGGATGCAGATATGTCTGGAAAAGTTTTTCTTTAGCGATGAGAGTAAATTAGACATTTTTGGGGTGAAAAAAGTGCAAGATTGTGAAGGCGGCATAAATAAGACGCTAGTCTTACGACGTTACATATACAGTGAAGTAAGGTGAAGGTACAGAGATGGGTTGACGGTACCTGATTTATTGTATTTATTCACTTTACAATGGATATGAAAGATTATATGGAAACTGTTTATTTGCAAGAAAATCTGGTTACAAATATGCAGAAATTGGGTCTTTCGATAACGTTGATCATTCAACATAACAACAAACCTAAACATAAATCGCACCTTGTCCAAGAATGGCTTCTATTCCACACCCAAAAAACAAATTGGATCATCCTATCCAATCACCGGATTTTAAACCCATTAAACATTTGTGGGAACATTTAGGCAGGCAAGTACTCAAACAAGAGATAACGTCAACCAAATCCCTAAGAGATGCCTTAACAAGACAAACGGTTATTTTTTACCTAAAATAAAGTCTATTCTGGAGTTTATAAGTGCTTTATTGTGACAAGCAGGTAATGCTTGTATGTTTTAAGGACTAACTATAGCGGAAACTTAATAAAGTGCTGGTTAAACAACAGCAATTGACGAAATAAATTAAAAAAAATACGGCGGAAGATTCACTGTCAATGAAATGGTTGAAAAACGGCAAGAGTGTGAATCGCTTTTAACACATAGAGTAAAGTTCTGCGTAAATAGAGTACTTAATTGTTTTTTTTTTATTAGGATCACTTATAACATGATAAGCGTTTTCATTCAGAACTGCTTTAGGTATAATGAAAATATTCCTCAACTGAGTAAAAAAAAAATTATCTCGAAAAACGGTTCTTAAACAAATATTCTCATTAAAATAGAATATTATTCACCTCAAAATATCGAATTATGTACGTTATATGTATATAGTATTTATATATAACTATTGTATATATAGGAGTATAATATGTTAAATACATAAATATTTTATAGATAATAATTGATTAAAAATTACATTTTACTAATGTGATAACATTTACGTACAAGAATACATTCTTATGTATACATAGGTACACATATCAGTTCTACTTCAATCGCGTGTTCCTATGAGAGTCAATCTGTATAATTTAAATTCTGAGCTTCTCTTTGAAGTCAAATGTCAAGTGGTCGTTGGGAAATCGAAGTTTTTAACGAATTACGGGACGAAATCACATATGTGTTTATACAGGTTTGGATAACAAATACTATCATGAAGACAACGATTAATAATCGAAAAGAATATTCTCCAGTTCATAAATGTATTTTAATTTTTTTGTATTTGTTCTTTTTTAAGAACAATAATGTGAAATTGATCATAGATATACAAGTTGAGTTAACACCGTTGTTATTTTTTTAAAGTTTGTAATTAATAATTAGCAATATATTTGGACAAGTCATCTATACTGTTATATACAGGATTTTATTTTTTTAAAAACCTGTTTAAATATTATTAATTACTTTCGAACGTTTTAATTTTATAAATACATAATATAGAAAAATATATATTTTACATATGTATATCGGAAATATTCATTTACGTATATTTATGAAAATTATATTTTCGGAACTGATAAAGACCCCCACGAATTTTGTTAGCAATACAATTTCAAAGGAGATAAGTCGGTAATACTTGACACGATGTTCATAGTTCATAACTGAGTGCATACATATGTATAATACAAGGCGCTATACTATTTCAAGATTAATGAAAATAATGATTGAATTAAATAATACCTTGAAAATATAATTTCAGTGGCTAGAACTGCTCATTAGTAGAGAGACAAGGGGTCAAGTACATGCATGCTTATAAGGCCACATGCATTTTGTACATTTTATTAACAACTTTTGTGTTTTTTTTTTTGTTTGTAAACAACCAAGTGTGTCACTGGACACTGCCATCAAAACACCAAATTCGGTTTAGCTAATAACTGACCAATGCACTATGGTCATCTAATTTAATTTGGTAAGATCCGTAACTAACATGTTAAATGTTACACAATTTTCAAAAGTGCATTATAACTATCAACGTGCTTCAATAAATCGTAGACACTTACTATTAAATGACAACACCAATATCAATAAGAACACGTGCAGTAACCCAATGTTACTACAAACTATGGGTTGTTATTGACTTGTTGATTTTGATCTAGTTATTACATTACACAAGTAGGATATCCCGCTAAACTTGTCATATCCATTTTATATAAATCTTTTTTATTTAACTTTTCTAATAAACTAACAAGCACTACTTTTGGAAAAAGTATAACATAGGTATGTTAAATTTCACTTTATAAAAACAAGAAACGCGGACATCGCTGGTGTATATATACCATATTTATTTATTTTTTCACAAAATCGAAAACCGAACCGTGTTGTTAAAGCTAATTACAACATTTTTAAACGATCAGGATATGGAAATAATTTGTACATCCACTTCTCACTTGAGCGCAACCAAGGCAGAACTTCACCGAATAACTACCGCCCGCGACCGATGCGATTTGAATAGAGCAATTGGTTTCTGGTTTTTTCATTGTTTTGTTGGCTTCTCGCATTGATCAAGATTCGAAATGGAAATATGTAAGCACTGAGCATATTCTCTTAAGATGACAATATATTGCTCCCTGCCAGAGTTGCCGAGAAAAACTCCGAAGTAGGATGTTTTTGGTTTAAGATCGCACTGAAGTGCTATAGAAAATAGGAAACAAATAATGTTTTGAGTCAGAGTTGTTTTAGGTATAAAAACCTGGTGAAAGCAATAATTGTGATTTAAAAAAATAAATCTATCTAAAAAAATTATTTCATAAAAGGTCGACAAAAAAAGAAGATAACTATTCATATGGTACACTTGTAGCTGCTCGGTAGCCCATTTCTTCTCTTTAAAATTCATGTTGAGGAGAGGTCATTTATATCAAGAGAGAGAGAGAGAGAGAGGGAGCGTAGCTGAAAGTCACTATTTTTACTTATTCGATTAGAATTTTGATCGTATCGCAGTTAAGAGAGATTAGGGGAATAAGTGTTGCCACCAGTGTTCCGCAGGTTTGGCTTATGCTAACTTGCAACGGGCGTTCACTTTCTGATTTCGAACACTGATTGTGATTGTATGCGAATATGTTAATAAAATAATTTAGAAATTTTATGTTTATTACATACAATAAATATGTTTGTATGTATATTTAAAACATAGATAGGTAATTCATATTTATTGAGCGGAATATGGGGGCTTAACCATTTAGTTTAATTTTTAAACTATTATTTCAGGTTTAAAAAAACATATGCACCTTTGATACAGTTTAAGGCTTTCCACTGATTTACTTTGTGAGCTTGGTGCTTTCCTTGGCAACCTAACAAAACCTAGCCCATCAAGATACTCGTAGGTAATGATTATTACAACGTTGTTTCTCTAATCTTTTATTTTATTCCTAAATTATATTCATATCGTGAATAAAAATTATAAATTTCTATTAGCCTTGGTTTTCACAGATAGAACATAATCGAATCGCCTTAAAAGAAATTATAAAGCTACAAATTTATTTTTTTTAACTGTATTTTTGTTGACGAAATAATTACTTTTTCTTTATATTTAACTGCAATAATTTAATTTATAAAAATATTATTATTGATGCTTATTATTGATACTCCGGCCAAGCCTCCTGAATGTGTTAGTTCCATGTCCCGCTAAGATGGGACAGAACACCATCTCTCCCTCTTCCTATCTACGGCGCAGCCTTCCTGGCGGTATTTTTCCTATGAGTTTTATACTCATTATTCGTTTGACTGTTCATCCACTGTCCATTTGTTTTATGCATCCTGCCCATCTTAGTCTTCGTGATTTAATCATTTGGGGCTTAATAGAGTTGCTCGAATTCTTGATTGCGTAGTTTCATTCGCATTCTTTGTCGAACCAAACTTTGAGGCTTTGTTTTCCGCTGTCTCCTTTATAACATATTTTACTGTTGACCATACTGCATCTACCTCTCTTGTTTCATCGCTAGTTTCTATGCCATCTAATAGGATAAACCGGCTATTAATTTCGTCCTGGTATTGCTGCTGCATATTTGGATTCGGCTTTTAATTTGTAAGAATATACAGTTTTTAGCATATAGATATATAACTTGACTTCAAAACAATATGTACAATATTGTAAAAATGTAGGTATACTATAATTCGGTACAAAATTATAGGAACAGGCATTCAAAATGAACTAATTCCGAACATAGAAATAAAGTTTATTTCTACTTTTCATAAATCTGACTATTAAGTTCAAATCTTAAATATGGAATTCAATTAAGAGAATTTGATTAAAAATATTCGTTAAATAAATAATTGTAACATAAGAAATAAGAATATAAATATTAATAAATTAATTCTAATTGGTAAACACGTTCTTTTTCATATTGTAGTAGTGCCGTCTTCTTAATAACGTGCGTGCATCTACGGTGCATCTCATACCAAATTTTTTGAACACTCCACCAAAGTTGAGCTTTTGAGGTGGGCCCAAAGATTTTCTATGGGATTAACATCCGCTATTCATGGACTCAAACATTGTTGTTCTTTTGTTAGATCATCTTGAATCCAGTGAATTGTTTTAACACTGTAATATGGAAAATATTCACTCTGTGGGATAGGAGTTAGAATATACATACGTGCAGTTCGGGGTGCCAGTCGTAAGGGGTGATTTCAAGGCTTGGGCCACAAAATGGGGCGGTTCATATACAAATCGTAGAGGGAATATTTTACTTGAAGCCTTCTCTTGTCTCGATATTGTTCTAATAATGGAGGCACAAACACCTTTACTACAGCAAGATCAGAATCTATCGCTGACATCATGTTTGCAAGCAGTGGCCTGATACGAGGTGATAACTGGCGCGTGAGCGATCACTATACACATATTGATCACAATGCAATCCTATTCACTGCCAGCATAGACAATCCAATCCGCAATAACCGGACAACACTCAAGCCTACTAAATGGATCGCAAATTCTCCTGATGAAGACCTTTTACGGTTCATCATTAGTAAAGCGATTGTTGTAGCCAGAACTGCAGAGGAATTCGTAACGCAGGTAACACGGGTATTATTCAATTTATTTATTTACTTATTTATTTTTAATTTTTTTATAATTCGTGCAGGTTCAAGAGTGTGTGGAAATGCACACACAGAGTATGAATCTTGAAATGATCATATGCTGCGAGTGTTATGCCTTCGTCAGCACTTTTTGATCATCTCTCATTCACAACTGATGTTGTTGCACATTTTTTTCCGTATAGGAATTGTTCTTGACTATGGACAGACTTGAACTATAAACCTTTGGCTCAACAGTCGGTGATGATTACCATTGCACCACGACCACCCCCATTGCGTGTAATGCATCCATGTCTAAACTGGGAGTAGGGAAACATCGACCGCTTGTATATTGGTGAACCCCAGAAATCGCGGAACTACTCGTAAGATCGGTATCTCACCGAGCGCGCAGAACAGCAACTCGAATCCACCCGAAATACATACGATGAGGCGAGAATCTGGTTAAAAGTACCTATGAACCATATGTAGTAAGCGTCTCTGCTGTAAGGACCTCTGTGAGCAACTCAATAACGACGTATGGGGAAAGGCCTACAAAATTATAGCAATGAGGCTAAGAGGCCCCCGTTTGCAGCCGCCAACGTGTACGGTATTGCTAGTTGAGAACTATTTTTGGTGGAGAAAACTACTCCGAATGTTCACAATAGTGTATTCATATCCAGGATAACACGAGAAGAATTATTCGAGGCGTGTAAGAAGGTTAGCAATAGAAAGGCTCCGGGGCTGGATTGAATTCCAAATTTGTGTTTTTTCATTGCCCACGATATATAAGCGAGAGGATTCCCCTTCGAGAACAGTTTGGGGAGTGGCCCAGAATAATGAAAACTGGAGAACATCGTAAGTAATGTAGCGGTACGCATAATGAGCGATCTTAGGCGCCTAGAGCGCCAACGTAACGTGTATAGTTCAAACGCAAGAACTTCAAACGAAAATATTGCCTAAGAGGCTAACCAGCCTCGCGAAGTAGTGCCTAACGGCAGTTCCGCGGGGAGAGTGGTTGGAATTGGGCAGGGTATGGTTTAGTACGTAGACGCGCTCCCGGCATCCCTGGGTCTGCGAAACGTGCATGCCGGTAGCCCTGGTTACTGGTATATGTATATGGAGATTTCACGTCCTTTGGCGCAACAAAAAAAAACAAAAAACATCATTACAACAATACATCATGACAACTTAAAACAACATCAAAATCGTCGTGTTAAATATGGCTTGTCTTCCGTGGGTAACATTTTCCCGAGGTAAATTAGTTCCCCGGATCTACGGGTGGGAACTATCCAAGAGAAAACATCCATGAAAAGAAATGTACAAAATTAAGGATAGGCTCGTGGAGCGTACGCAGCTTATACAGACCGAGTGCTTTCCATACAACACTCAGTGAAGTTAGTAACCATAAATCACAGCGGTAGTTCGACTTTCAGAACGGAACAACGGTGAAGGTCGGAATACAGGAGTCTTCATCGGACCAACGATTCGTAGATTAAAAAAAAAGGCATCTGACTCTATACTACGTATTATGTACTTGTAACGCTGACGAAAAAGTTGATGAAACTGATGCAAGCATGCTTAAAGGAAAACAAAAGACAAGTTAAGGTAGGAAATGTAAAGGATTTAAACAAGGAGATACTTTGTCACCACTTCCTTTTAATTTGATGTTGAAGTTTGTAATGAGATCGCTTCAAGAAAAAGAGAGGGGAATAACCTGCTTGGAGACAACGAGGAAACAGTTAACCGAAATGCAGAAAATCTAATAATGATAGGAAAGAAAGCAAACTCAGAACTAAATGAAGAGAAAACCAAAGACCACTCGATAAACGCTTTGAGAGAGTGGACGAATTCAAATATCTTCACATTGACTGCCAAAAACAAAAAAAAAAAAAATCGAAATAATTAAAAGGCTGCATATGGCCAACTCGGGATTCAACGCGATGAAGAAACCATTCAAGACAATTCTTTTGTATTGCAATGTTAAAA
Source organism: Merodon equestris (assembly GCA_958301585.1). Lineage (NCBI taxonomy): Eukaryota > Metazoa > Arthropoda > Insecta > Diptera > Syrphidae > Merodon > Merodon equestris. Next base: position 261,673,035 of record OY284413.1, read on the forward strand.
TCCGCATTTATAAAACCCAACAATGCCTGTGATTCTTTACAAATGTGAAACCTGATCTCCGATTAAGGAGGAAAATTGGTTTCGGGTCTTGAAGGTAAACTGGGTCTATTTTGGTAAACAGGGCGAACACACAGGTGAATGGACAAAACTACACAATCAAGAATCCGAGGAACTCTATTCAGGATAAAAGCATTTCCCAAGTAATTAAATCGTGGAAAATTAACATGGGCAGGATACGTAGAACAAATGGACAGTAGATTAACAGTCAATCCGTTGGAAAAAAAAAACCGCCAGGAAGGCGGAGGACAATATGAGGATAGAGATGGGACAGGACGGCGAAACATGGAAGAAACAGACTCATGGCAGGGGCAAGGCTCTGAACTTCTGAGTTCCAAATGGATAGTAACAATGATAATAATCCATTATTATAGGAAAACATCTCCAGACCTTGATGTTTCCATCACCATGTTTTATTGTTTTTTTTCTAAGCCCGGAATCGTGGCTATTATTTTGCACCACTGAACTCAACAATTGTCAAGGAACTGTTTTGTCATATTTTACCAATTTACTCATTTCAATAGAATGTTAAATGAAAATCCAAAAAAGTGCTTGCTCTTTATGGTTTCATAGCCATAAAATATAAAATGATGATACGTTTATTCTAGAAAAAAATCGGTTATCAAAAAAAAGTATTCCAAAGGCATTAACAAAGACCACAGAAGTCATTTATTTTTTAGCCCGCCAGGTCTTTCACCTTTCTCCAAATTTCCATCTTTTAGATTCTTATCTATAATTAGTCGCCGCATTGGTTTCTGGAGTTGAACTTTTCAAATTGGGCGACAATAGAGCAGAGAAATATATTATGATACCGATAAAGACAAACTATTCTGACACTTCTTTTTCTTAAAACTAGTCAGTAACAGGGTTCCATCCGTTTTTACCACTCTGAAGTATACCACCAACTGTGTTTTTTTTTTCAATTTAATATCTGTTGGCGTAATAACAATGCAATAAATGCACGCATTTACTCTTCATTGGCTGGATTGTCGTGCGAATATGCAACCCTTTCCCGCAATAGATGTCTCCAGCAGAGAGAACGAATAAACACTCGGAAGGGAGATCAATTATTAACCCAAATGGAAACATCCTCTGATCGTTTTTTATTTTCTTCCCCCTTGTTGCCTTGTGATTTATAGCTGACACACACAATACCCTAAAGGAATGCATAAAGTGCATAGTACATTTGTCGTATATGAACTCAAGGGCTTCATGTAAAATGAAATGCCTATCTTTGTACATACAATTTTTATTCTTAATACTCACCGCCCCACACCTTGTTTATTTTTTTTCTTGGCATTGAGTTTCACGATTTGGGTCACACAATTCATGATTTTGTTTTCTCAGAATTTTACCAGCTTGTTTCCTAATTTCTCGGAATTATTCTAAAGGTGAATTATTTCGCTTCGTATCACTCTTTTGATGTTTACAGCGCAACAGGTTGCATACATTTCAACATTTTTCGTATCCAAAAACGAAACAAAAAACCGTCAACCATCTAGAGAATATTTGCTGTGATTAGCAAAATAAATAAAACTACGATTTAGTCTTTTTTTTTTAATTTTATTTCATTTTCTCATCAATCTAAATATATTTTGTTCATATATTTCTCTTTATTATTCGCGTCTTTTGTTTTTATTTCGTCTTGATTTTTATGTTTAAATATTGATTATTATAAATCGAAATATATTTCTTAATTTTCGTTTGTTTCTAAACTGTTATTAATTTTCATTTCAATTGAAAACTTATAGTGGTTTTTATCTTTTTTACTTTTCTGCGATATATATTCTCTTTTTGTTTTTTGCTTGTGTTATGTTTCTTTTGCACCAGTGTTGATTATTTATTTATTTTTTTTTTTCGTTTTTCGGAAATATTTAACTGTCTATTGTTCAAATATATGTATGTATGTATATAAATTTTAATAGTTTTAAGAATACATGTGTCTTTCTCCATGGAGAGAGAGTTGTGAAAATGAGAATTAACGATAGTTACTAACACATGCGTGATTTTTGTTTCAAAAAACATGACATGAAATAAAGGAAAAATAATTTGAATGTATAAATGATGTTCATATTTTGTAGTTTAAAGTCGTAAATAAGCTCTCGTGTGCAATATATTCTTCAAAAAAATTTCGATTTATAAAAATATCATAATTCGTTATTATTCAATATCTGCTGTTAGTTTGAGTTTTAAATTCAAATAAAAATTAATTAGTCATACATATATCGTATATATATCTATATATAAATAAAATTTGTAAATACCTATGTACTGAGAAACTCTCAGAAGTGGAGTTTGCTATTTTTGTGTTTTGGAATGTTAATTATTTTTGTAGTTTATTCTTCTCCTTCTTCTTCGTTTATTTTAATACTTTCACGATGTTTTCCTAAAAATTATTCTTAAACCAGTTTGGCAACATTGTCTTTCTTTTCCTAACAGAAAATGATTTTTTTAACAAATTTGCTATTAAATTGAATTGACGTTCACAATGACAAACGAATATTGCTCATTTTGTTTAAACTATCCTTTGTACAACATTGTATTTTTGTGTTTACTCGTAGATGCAGTTACTTGTAGATAAGCAAAGAAAAAACAAACACAAATCACAGTTGTGTCAACAAATAATTAATATTCTTCTGAAGGTATATCTTCTTATGTAATAACATCTTTGTTTGTTACTTTGAAACCATAGATCTATATTTCTTTTTTATTTATCTTTATTAGTTTCCTTTTCGATTTTATCATGTTTTCTTTAAGCTCAGTAATTAAGGAGTATTTTGGTTTAGTTTTTTCAGTTGCCGGTAGGGAGGTATTCTTTTCTATGTTTCTAAACCCCCCGGTAAAAGTTAGTTATTTTCATTATTGTTGCTCTACGTTGCTAGTTCGAACTGGAATTCTGTATGTGAATTTTGAATGCATGATTTAAGCAAATAAATCGTATTGTATAAGATGGTTGTGATGGTCGAGAAGAACATTAGTTTTTGAGTTTGAGTGAAAGCAGTGTCTAAAAAAATTATCTGCAGATCAGATAACTTGCAAATATATGCTAATTCCTTTTGTCTTTGGGAAAATAAGCTGCATTCACATCAGTGATTAATAAAACCTACAGTCTCTTCTCCAATAGACTATTCAACACTCATTTTATGGATCTTGTTAGAATTTTCGACAACTTTGTTAATGTTTCCTTTTCTCATGAGGCAATACCTCGGTTTATGATAATCAACGTGAGTATCACAAACTATTTATTTATAAGCTTTACCGAAAAGTGTTTGTTTTTAAACAAGACCACAATACCAACCGGAAATATTGCTTGGGCTTTAGTAAGTTAAATTGACAACGTTGAATTAAAGACAGTACAGTATTGGACAAAACATTTACAACTAGAAGTGGAAACAAAGAATTTCTCCAAATTCATAAAAAAATTATTCAAAAATATGAAAATTTTCAAATATTCTGAAAGCTCAGAAGCTTAAAAGAAAGCCAGAAAATAGCGCAGCTTTCTTGCAAAAACCATAGAGACATGAAACCAATGCTATTAAACTGGAAAGTGTATATTAAACGATATATGTCCGAACGGCAACAACCACGAGTTGCCCAATTGTACTTTAGCTAAAACAGTGAGAAGAGAATACCTCATCCTCTTTTGTGATTGAAGTGCAGTAAGAAGACAAGTTTATGCCATAAAGTAATAGTCTTATTAGAACTAAATTAGAATACCTTCCGACAGACAACACCAAAAACTGTTTCGTGTCCATTACTTTCAGCATCCATGACAGTATGGCCAGATGAGGACTTATAATGGAGAACAAGGACAAAGAAAGCGGTGTAGTCCAATGAAAGAGATATTTCTAGAAACTGCGCAATCTACATGTAAGCAGCATTGAAAAACCATGTTATCCAACCAGTAGAAATTCAGGTAGAACTGCCTGCCTACAAGGAAGCAAAAGAAGCAATATTCCGCTTAAGAATAACAAGCACACAAGAATCGACCTCATACCATCGAAATCAATAAAATGATGAATTAACATTTAAGTTACATGGGCTCACCACAACTACATATATGGAACAATGAAACCATCCCCGAGGAATGGAAAACTCGTTAATTTTATTTATATAATTATTCTAATGCTTAGAAAGGTCTGAAAGCTCTATATTTAATTTCAACAAAAAGAAATAAGTTCCGAAATCATCATAAACATTTTGTAATTTACATTGAATTGTATCAAGTAATTTCAAACCAACACACGACGAAGAAACACCTATCTTGGGACATACAAAAGTGGAGAACAGCTCTTTTTAGTGACGAATTATAATTTAACATCATGGGTAGTAATTGAATATTCTACGTTCTCGTTTTAAAACTGTAAAGCATAGAGCAGGGATGGTGTGAGTTGTTTTACTGCTACTGGTATATATATGCGGAATGGGAAATGTCGATGTGTTGGGTCTTCTTATAGTAAATTACCTTAAACCAGCGTCTAGGCTAGTAAGAATGCTCAGTGGTTTACTACCACAGTCGCCCGATTTAAACTCTATTGAAAATCTTTAGGAGATTGCCAATGAAAATCATTAATTGGAAAAATGCGAGAAATACGGACGATTTTTAGATAAAATTCCATTAACAACTATAAAAAATATAATCGAATCATATCGATTACCGAACCATATCGCTGCAAGGAAGTAATGGTAAACAAAAGTTTTACCACTAAATATTAATTGTTTTTTTTAAGTTTCTGTATTAGATTTAGAATTTGCAATTGTGTCGTCGCATTGAATTTAAAGTTGCTTGGTACAATACAACATACATTACTAAGTGTTTATGGTGGTTTTCGAAACTATTTCTATAGTTTCGAGAGCTATATTGAGCTCTCAGAATATTTGAAGAATTTTATATTTTTGAATAAAATTTTGAAGAAATTGTTGTAAATGTTTTGTCCGGATACTGGATATAAAAAATAATGCATAAGGGTGTCGGCCATATTCGAAAGGAAGAAGGGTATGCATTCATGCTACAAGATCTTTTGCCATACATAATGCCATACAAAATTACAGAATTTTGTGTCTTGTGATAAAGACCGGGAAAAAGGTTTAAGCTGGTTTGAACATTTTTGCTGGCCGACGCGACGTATTATTAATTTTCACTTTTTGCTTATATAATCATTTCATAACTACAAGAAAATTTCAGAACATTTAACTGTCTAGGTTTGACATCCAGATTTACTATATTTTCCAAGTTCTTTTGGTAAATCGGTCTCCTGATGATTGTGTACTCGAAAAATTGCTACTATTAACCAAATTGAACCAAATGAATCCTGTACCACGTTGTTGCATGTTGCTGTAATTACTCATATATTATGCTTACTGCCAACAAGCAAAAAGTATTGTAATTTCGTCTTTTTTATATTTTTCCTTTTGCAATTAATGATAAAACTCACTAGTAATGGAAAATATTGATTAATTTCAACCGATTGGTATCTAGCAAAAAGGGTCTTAGTTTATCGATTCCGAGAGGATGATAACTTTTGTTCTCAAATTGTCAGCGCTGTAGCACAACTGTGTTAATGATTTTACCTGAATATAAACGTAATCCCTGAGTGGAGAGTTCGGATAGTAGATAGGTAGGTTAACGTTGAACATTTTTTTTATGGCTGAGTCACAAGTATGACACAACATCTTGCTTGACCTAGGTTGTAAATGGATGTAAATAGATATTAACAATGTTTAGAGGATTTTTTGAGGAGAAAACACCGAGAAATATAATTTCTTGGACTTGGTTGTTGTGGGGCTCCGGCCACCAGATTCAGAGGCCAACACTCTAAGCACAGAGCCGCGGTACTCCACAGTACAGCAACAGAAAATAGGGTTGAGCTAACACATAATCCATAAAGAACCAAAACATTTTTAATATACAATCAACTAGCAAAAATAGCATGTGATGCCTAGGAAACTAGAATTTCCAAAGTTAACATAACACACCTGACGTAATAGGAAATTGAACTTTTTTTTAATTTTCCAAAAACTGATTATTGGTATGCTCCGTTTTTTAACAATTCATTTAATTTTCCTATTTATACATTCACTATTTAAGATTATTTGCTTCCTTTTCGCTTTAAGTTTCATTCAATTTCACATTGTCCATCAAACTCAATTTGTTTATCTTCGTTTTCAATTTACCTTTAAAAATGTTTTACCTTAAATATTTAATTATTTTTAAATTTAATGTTAACATTGGTTTGAGTTTTCATTCATTAAAAATGTACACGCACACTATTTAGCTTCAACATCATTCATGTTACTCAATGTGTTCTAGACTGATTTAGTCGATTTGTGCTCGGGCATGTTATTAAATATTTGTTTTAATTCATATAGAATGTTAAAAAAAATAGGTTTTCTTTGTTTATGCTTATTGTTCGATCATTTGAATTGTTCTTCTTGTTTTTTTGGTTTTTCTTTGAGACAAATTTCAATTTCTGCCTTGTTTCCTTGGAACGCTTGTAGTGATGCTATGGACATGTAAATTGGTACATGATTCATGTATGTATATTGAAATGACGAAAACTTATTATAAATTGCGTGTGCTTAGTCGAACTTTCAATTGGTTCGAATGTTTGGAACTCGTCCTGAGTATAGGTTGTTATATATATTTGTGTTTGTATTTTTTTTTCAATTATATATGCTTTTCTCCGTATTGTTTTTAAAATTACTCAAAAATCTATAACGTGACTTTATGGTTTACTTATTATTATGTGCGCTCACTCTATAATTAAACTCTAAATTCTTGTTTAGCTATTGTTTGCTCGTTTTTTTTGTTTTTTTTTTTTTTTTTTGGTATTAGGTTGTAGAGTAAAGTGCGATTGTTGCATTTTTTTGTTGTTTTGATTGATTTTTCTTTTTGGAAATCATATTGCTTCTATTAAAGATATAATTTTGGAATTTGTTAGAAAATTGTATTCCTCCTACGAATAAACTAGTTATACATTCGGCATGTATACCACCCTCTATGAACGTAAACCTATTTTTCTAATGGGAAACAAAATTCAAAGAATAGAAAAATTTATGTAAAAATAACAGTTTTACTACCGAACATTTTCGACTTAATTATTTAAAATTATACTGAGAGTCAACCAATTCACATTCACAATCGCATCCCTCCAAACAGTCCGGGCATTCTAACTCACTATCTTGTCAGTAGAGCCAGGATACAGGCACCCATTGTGGTGTAGTATGTACTCGATCGATTGCGTTCTCCAATGTGGCTATTGTTTCACCGATATCATTATTAACTATTGTCAAATCAAAGAAATGACCATATGCTTGGCGTAGCATATCTGATTCCTTCGCTAATCTCTCAAGACTTCCGTCATACTGTGCATATAAAAAATAAAGCATGAAGAGATGGTAACAATTTAATTTAAAGGAAATGCTTACATCGGCTATATTCTGCAAAGATGGAGCAGCTATAAATACAACATACGGAGTAAATTCTGCAGTTCGAAGGATCTTGAGTGCTTGTGGTTCTACATCTAATATGGCCATTTTGCCTTCCGTGTGAATACGTCTTATCGTATCCAGTTTGGTACCATACATTGCATCTTCATGAGTGCCTATTGAAATGAAACAAAGTCAATAACATCGAAGCAAAGGTATTCTACTGCGTATCTAACCATATTCCAGATACTCATTAGCGGCAATGTCGGCCATCATCTCATCGTGCGATACGAAATAGTAACTTCGCCCATTTTCCTCATCAGGTCTTGGAGGTCTCGTTGTATCTAAGCATAAGAATGCAAAAAAAAAAAAATAAAATACTATTGACATTCGTTCTTAAATTAAGTGCAGGGGAAAATTACGTGGTATCGGGTAAGCATATTTGTCGGGATATTTAGCTATAAGGGTGTTTTTGATATGACGACGACCAACACCATGTGCACCTAACAACACAAGTGTCTTCCGTTGAAAGTTGGGATCACCAACTGAAATAAATTGATTTTTCTGTCTGTTAAATTCTCTTAATATGTTAATCAATTTACCTGGCACTTTAACAACTTCCTCATAAGTTACCAAATCCAAATTATCGAACACAGCATTATGTTTGGCTAGGTACTTATCTCGGCATTGCTTTTTTTTACGTCCGAAAATGGAGCAATTCACTGAAATGAAAAACAATTCAAATTAATTTTCATCGATGCATGTTAAATCGCATCTGTGTTTGCAAATGAAAACATTTCCAATCAATGCATACATACTACGAATACAATAATAAGCCAAGTGCAACAAGGCAAGACGTTATTTGCAACTGCTACCCCGAGAATATTTTATCAACGCCATTTAATAGGATATGTTTAACGATAAAGATTTTGAAAATACAGGTCAGGTAATCGTGCCATAAACTACAGTATATACATAGGTAAAGAAAAGACACTAAACTATGTACATATGCCGGCTTTAAAAAATATGTTTTTGCATGCTGAATGAGGTGAGGGATGAACCACCAAAATATTATACGAGTGAAGGTAATTTATTAGAATTATATGGCATTGAATAGTGCGACGTACAAACCTTTTGTTTTTTTTTTATGGCTGAAAAAATAAACTGGTGCCAGTATACAAGACATGTACGATTTTAAACTGAGGAAAGTGTGAACACAATCGGAATCAATTACCAGGGGAAACAAGGAAATGTATACACAAGACAATATACAACTCATACTGTTTGATTATTACTTTTTTTTTTACTAGATTATCTCTGCATTTTTAGTTCGATTTGCCAACTTGTTCAGCAATTGGGCTATCAACTTTTTAAGCCATGGAATGCAGCTAATACGGTGTAATCCATTTTAAGATTTTTATCGTAAAAGCATTCAACTGCAGAATAAAATGAAATGAATCGAAATAATTAAAACTTAATTTCCCCTTGTTTGGAAATGGAACTATAAGTGCAAAGAACAATACTTTCGTTTCGCTTTGCCGTAATGGCCCGAATAAATATTGATTGGACTTTTCGAAATGGAAAATTAGGTAGTCAGTAATCTCGCGCCGGCATCTGCCATATAATTTCGAAGCAACCAACGTGCAGAGCCTGAGCAACCAACACAGCAATAGTCAAGTGTTTTCATTTGTATGCCTAAGCGGTGCACTAATTTCCTAAATAATTTAAATTACAGATCAGCATTCGGGAAATCATTTCTATTTAAAACATCATAAGGATTTAAATTTCATTAGATGCAGTACGTTTAATTTTAGGCCTATTATATGAACATAAAATATTAAGTCAAGAACTTCGTTTCAGTAAAAGAAAATCCTTAAGGTGGTAAGGTTCTTTTGTATGAATTTTTTTATAGGCACATGTCTCGGCAGTAGACACAGTTTTAATTCTTCCCTACGTTGCACTAGCATTTATAGCATTTATGAAGGAGCCGATCGATGACGGCTGAGCAAACTTCCAACCTTTCGATGAAGCCAAAAATTTGATCGATTCGTGAATGGCCTCATATGAAGTGTAGTTTTTCTAACGCTGCCTGATGTATGGGCAAAATTTGTAGTTAACGATGGACTACACAATATTTTAAGTTATATTTTACGACTTACTTTAAATAAATCATAAATTGTCATGAAAAAAAAACAGCGAGAACTTAAAGTTGCAATATACATACATATAGCGGGAGGCGGTCAAGAAGGTAAGATCTTAGTTTGGGAAAACAAATAAAGTGTTTAAAGTAAACGAAAACTCTGAGAATTCAAACAGTAACGTGCTGAATTACAATTAGAAAAAATCTTTCAAAAATAGGGTCACGTCTTTGTTCATGTATATATTTTCAATCTTTATGTCATTCATTCTTTTTTTTATTACAACGACATCTTGTTCTAAATAGGTGTAGTCATGCCTCCCAAATATACTCAAAATTGGCAGAAGTTCGAGTGATCATATGAATAACAGCGACTCGAAAATCTTTGTCATTCGTCTTAAACAAAAGATTTAAAAAAAGGCTCAGTATTTGAATTATTTAAAAAAAATTCAAAAGAGTCGAAAAAGTGTCCATAAAACTGTTTCTGTAAAACTGTAAGTATTTTGTTTAAGGGTTATGTATTTAACTAAAGTATAAAACTTTAGCTTGAGCTTACGAAGAAAACACCAAAAAATTGTTCGAGCAAAATATTGTTTTGAAAAGTAACGCAACCTTATTAATGAACTAAGGTACGATGCTAACGCCAAATAGCCAAAACTATCGGTAGATCTCAGAACTTTGTTCATAATGCTCTGCTACCCCAAAAATCACATCTCAAACGAGGAAGTCCGCGTAAAACGATTTCAAGGCAGGATGATCATATAAAACTTTTCTTAAGCCAAGACCTTTCAAGTCAGCTGCGGCAATTTAGTGCGAATTAGGAACACCAATTTCATCTCGGACGGTAAGAAAGTGATTGATGGAAAAAAAATCTCCTTTTAAGAAGATCGCGAAAGTTATGCTAACAAGGAGATAGAAAAAAAATCGAATAGTGTTCACGAAATCTCACCTGAATTGGGATGGCCCAGTTAATGGGAAGAAGTGGCGTAAAAACTGTGGTCTCACGAATCAAAGATAAATATGGTTAGGAACGATGCAGACCTTGGGTAAGGAGGCCGAAATATGCTGAGCTAAATCCACGAAATACCACTAAGGCCTTTATGCATGGTGGCGGTAATATAATTGTGTGGGGCTGCTTCTCGTGGGCCCCTTTTTTTTGGATTAATGGTACAATGGACAAGTACGTGTACGTTAATATACTTAAACATATAATGCTGCCTTACGCCGAGAGGGAAATACCACTGTCTTGGAAATTTTAACAAAAAATGATCCGAAACACACACCGCTCAGAAGTGGTTTTCCGATAATGGTGTATCTCATGAATTGACCTGCGCAATCCCCCGACTTAAATCCTATTGAGAATTTATCGGAGATTGTTAAGCAACAAATAGGACCAGTGGAACCAAAGACCAAGGAAGAGTTGTGGCAAAAGGTGCAGTTGCCTTGGTATACTACATCAAAAAGGACTTGTAGGGCTTTGGTAGATTTAATGCCATCTAGATATAAGGCTGTATTCGATCAAATGGGCCATTCGACAAAGTACTAAGTAAAAAATAATATTTCTTATCTTTAGTAACCATTTTATTCATTAGTTTCTGTATTTTATTATTAATTTAATTTGTGACCCTATTTTATTGTCCTTTAAAAAAGTCTTTCGTATTATGTTTATATTATTTTAAGTTTACTCAATGAAGTTATTCTGTTTATTTTGTCGTCTTTTTAAGCTTGATATTTAAACTAAAAACAAAAATATTAATTTAATAAACATTACAATGAATTAGCAGACTTTCTTTAGTATATTAAGCAAAATATGGTTGTGACCCTATTTTATTCTCCTTAACTGTATAAGCTACCATCTAACACAATCTTATTACTGCAGTTTGGAAGGGTATAAAAATCGAAACTATCAAGTTAATAAAGAAATATAATGCAAACAAAATTGATTTGCAACTAATTTTGTTTGTACATTTCTGGTGGTACAGCACAGAAGAGCATAGGATCTTCGCTTTTTAATCTAATCACAATAATTTAAACACAACATACATACAAGGGCAAGGTGAAAGGTTGTCGGCCTGACACAGAGATGGCTTTCCAATCCTCAAAAATTTTCGAGGGGTAGGTAGTCCAAAAATAATGACAATCGGTTATTTCCAATCCGTATAAAAAAAATGATTGCTTGCTTATATATCCACTAGGTTAAAGTAAAAAAATCATATAAATAGATCATGATTCCTAGAAGGTGCATTAATTTGAATAAGAATCGCCTAAGAGGGGAAAAACAAGAGCTCTCATCAAGTACTTCTGCTTCTGCTTGTAAAAAAAACTATCTATGAAAGATCTACACAACGACTTGGGGAAAAATTTGTGGGACTCTGCTTCTCTATACTTCACAGACGCGGCGAAATGCGAGCTGACGTGATGTTTGCCCAAGATATCGCACCGATGTGATGACGAAATGAGATTCGAACTGCTTCGAATGCAATTCCTCTTCTACCTCTTTCATCGGATCAAAAAAAGAAGACTTAAGGAATACATCCGAGGTAAGAAATTTGAAGACGATAGCCGTTGTTGAGGTGTTTTGGAAGGGTCAAGACAAAGAACTTCTTTTTTCTAAGGGAATCCTGAGCTTAGAAAAAGATGCACTCAATGCATTGATGTGTTAGAAGACAATGTAGAAAAATAAATAATTTTTTAACTGTGATCGTTTTATTTTCATTTATTTTTCATTATTTTTACTTTTGGATCACCATTCGTATACATACATATGTATGTATTTCCTACCAGGGTGTACGTGTCACTTCGTATGGCAGGTTCCAAATTGTTCTCTCAAGTAGTTTTCTGCAGTACAGAGGGCAATTTCTGCTTGTCTTGTGTATTTTTCGTTAAAATGGATAAACTTGATTATCGTGTGGTCAAAAAATGTTTTGGATGGATTAACCCCTAACAAAAACCGTTAAAAAGTCGGCAGCTGAATTTAAAGGTGGTCGCACATCCCTTGAACATGGCTCACTTGAAAAACGGCCAAAAACCGCAACCACACCGAAAACCATCGAAAATGTGCATGACGATGGGCGTAAGTGAGACAGCTGAACTGAAGAACGAGTGCAAAAAATCTTGCATAAAAAAATTAGGGAAGTGAAAGCTCTGCGCAAGGTGCGTGCTGCATTTGTTGTATGTCGATCGAATCCGAAACGATTTTTGCAGCAATCTTTGGACCGATTCAATAGGGACCCGACCGATTTCGTGCGGCGATTTATCACCATAGATAAGACATGGGTTCTTCTTTATATGCCAAAAACGAAACAGCAGGCCAATCAGCACCTGTAGACAAGGGTGTGTCGGCGATGGGAAAATTGCGGGATCTAGGCTACAACTTGCTCGGCCAAACCCACTATTCTCTTGATTTTGCATCCTCAGACTTTCATCTGTTTCCAAACTTGAAGAAATTTGTTTCTGAATACTTTCGCAGCCTTTCATCTCATTTACAGTAAGGAATACTTATGCTAAAGAAACGCTGGACCAAGTGTGTTGAAGTCAAGGAAGAACTTGTATAATTTTTCTATTGAATATCGAAGTCTTTCATTGTCAGCCCAAGAATTGTTCATCTTTATTTTCCACACAACATTGACTAGGAAAGATATCGAGCAATACATTGGGAATACAAGATGGCTCTGGCTGTTATAAATGTTTCATAGTAAAAGCTGATTTCAGTGGTCTCAGAGAAGTTTGACATCTGTCAATAATATTCAGTTTAGATCATTAAGAGTTTCATCAAAAATCTTGCTTTTTATTGCGTTAAATATGTCAAATTGTATGTTTTAATTGGAATAAAAGTACAATTGAAGCGCATCGAATGCTTATGGTGACAATGCTCCGACTGATAAATCATGGAGGGAATGGTTTTAATATTTTAGGATGGTTTCAGCGTCGAAGGTAAACTTAACTCTGGACAACCAAAAAAATCAAAGATAAAGAATTGGAAGCATTATTCGATAAAGATCCCAGTCAAACGCAAATGGAGCTAGCAGAGTCATTTGGAATAGCTCTGCAAGCATTCAGAAGCAAGGCAATTAGGTTCCTCATGAACTGAAAACGAGAGATCTTGAAAGGCGATTTTTCACCTGCGGGCAGTTGATTCAAGGGCAACAAAGAAAGGGTTTTTTTTTACATTGGATTATGACTGGGGATGAGAAATCGATGTTCTACGATAATCCTATGAAAAATAAATACTACGCTAAGCATGGTAAATCGATATCATCGACCTGAACATCAATACCTAAAGTATTCTATAAGTTGCTACAATCCAACCTGACGAATCCATTACAGCCCATCGATATATGGTACAACTGTTTCGTTAGAGCTATGCATTTCGAAAAGAACGGACGGAATACAAACAAAACAACAAAAAAGCTATTTTAGTTCTCTGTAGAAAACTTGTCTAAAGCTTCATGTTAAATTCCAAACATTTTGCAGTAGCTTGAGGCTTTAATCCGGTCTCCTTATCTGCTACCAAATGTTTTAAGTTGGATTTGGGTTAATAGTTTAAAAATTCTTTAAAGGCCAACACCAAATACATTTTTACATCGGCAGATAACATTATACCATGTCTCCCAGTAGCATAATAAAACCATTATATTGCCACCTCCATGTTTCCTTTAATCCATGTTAGGTGCAAGCTTTGAATAATGCCACCGATTCGATATTTACTTCTTATGGTCCAAATGAGGTTTCGCCCCATTTTTTTGCCCAAGTGCCCTCAATATTACATTATAATTTTTGAATTTTATTTTACAATAAAAATTGATAATTTATATCTTTAAGAGGGAGTACACGCTTGATTTTCTTGGATTTTGTACGGTTGTCCTCTGTTTTTAATATATTAATTTAAATCAATTAATGACTATTGCTAGCAACATGAAAAAAGTAATGATACATCATTATACGAATGTTATTATCCCTTAATGATCTCACACATTTTTCTTTTGCTCGGAAGAATATTTACTACACGTTACTCAGAAACGGGCAACTCATGGCGTTTTTATTATAAAGATTATACTCATCCTTTAAATGTAAGCCTAATTTAAAGTAATTCATCAGAATTCGTGCTTTAAATAGAATTTAAAATTCAAACTCATGGGAATTTTACGAAAAATCATTCATCATCATCAAATATGCCATTCAAATTTAACTCCGCATAGATCTATATCTATGACTATGCATTAACGATGTACCACACCGCGATAACAGGAAGTATTGGTTGTCTTTAATTATTCCCTTTTGCTACGGTAATTTTTTTCCGTTTCATTTGAATTAAATGTTTGTTAAGTTACAAATTAAATACAAACAAGGATTAAATAAGAAAAAAACAATGTATGATTGCGTTTTAATTCTGTCCATGAGTTTCTGAGTCAGAAGTTATAACGTTTTGTTTTTACATAGCATATACATAACAGTCATCCTTTTAAAAATAATTTATTGCAGAAGGGGAAAAAAAGCCGAAAATGTGTGTGATAATTTCTTTTTAATCTTAGCTAAGTTGTGTAAATGTGATTTGAACAAAATAATATAAATGTAAAAGAAATTTAAAACTAACGCAATCTAAGAAAAGTGGGTAGTTCCCAGCAGATTTGGCTTTCTTAAACACGTTTAGGTACAACACAAGGGGTGTTCCAAAAGTAATGATAATCGTTTATTTCCAGTCCGCATAAAGAAAAATGCTTATACATAATTAGATAACGATTCCCAGGAGGTGCATTAATTTGAAAGAGGACCGTCGAAGACATAACATCAAAATGGAGAAAAACGAAATTAGAGCAAGTACCTTTGCCTGAAAAAAACTGTCTACCAAAAAAAAACAGTGGGAGACTCTGCTTCTCCATATTCCACAGCAGCACGTTGGACCAAGGAACTTACGATGGGCATCACATCCACTGACCATCGGGATGGACGCCCTTTCACGTCCCCCACTGAAGATAACCTGAATAAAGTCGAAAATGTTATGTTGGCAGATCGAAAGTGACCATTAGGCATATAGCTGGGTTCCAGGAATCTTAAATGGCAGCGTATAAACAATCCTTGCGAATGAATTGCATATGAAAAAGGTATCTGCGCGTTGGGTACCGAGAATGTTAACCGACGACTCACCTCGACATTTCGAGGGTGAATCTCGAGAAGTTTCCAGCAGATCAAGACATTTTTTGTTACGTTTTGTGACCATGGACGAGACCTGGATCCACCACTTTCATTTTGAAACTAAACAACAATCGAATTGGAAGCGAGCCTCCTCTCTGGCGCTAAAGATATTAAAAGTATCAAGTTGGCGGGAACGGTTACTTGTGTGGCATCCGTTTTTTAGGACACCATAATTATGGTAGAATATTTGGAAAAGGAAGCCATTATTTTGAGATCTTACTACGCAGACCTAATAAGGGAGGTCGCAGTCTTCGCACCGGCTCACAAAGCCGTAGTTGTGATGGCTGTCATTCAAGAAATGGGACGCGCACTGCTCGAACACCCGTCCTATTTGAACGATCTAGCTCCCAGTGGGTTCTATCTCTTTCCTCGGCTCCAGGAACTCATCCGAGGCAAGAAATTTGAAGACGATAACGAAGCTATAAATCTTAATTTTAACTTTTGGATCACCCCTCGTAGGTAGTTCTCAAGAGATTTAAATTTCCTAAACGCTTTTACATCATACCAATTTATTCAGTAATGCGTTGCGAGAACTGGTCACACCAGGCAAGTTATTAAATGAGGATTTGAAAAAGGATTTTAGTCGCTTTTCTATAAAAATGTGGAAAAACATTAATTACGCCAAACTAAATACAATATATTTCGAAACTGAATCATTTGCGAACCACGTGGCGGGATATTGCCGTCGCATGGCGGAGTCTAATATGCGATCATGACTATCTAGTTAGGAAATTATGGTGGAAATCGATTTTATGCAATAGAGAAAAAAATTAACGTGGGATTTCATAAACCGCTTTATTATGTGATTAAAAGAAAAACAAAAATGTTGATAAACGATCTGTAAGACTAACTGGTGGCTATACAAAAAAAAAAGAATAGAAAAAAGTAACGAAAACTGCAAAATGTCTTTGGCGTTCGATTTTTCAGTGTAAAGATACCTGTCGATCCATCACATCCATCGGCATGTGCCGAACATCCAGGTCCAGCTTCCCCTTTTTTTATTTAAGTTTTTAATTTTTTTTTGTTTATTATATTGAGATTTTTAGTTAGTTCGTAAGGCATTTTTTATTGTTAGCGGCCACACAACAAACAAACCAACACACAAAACAAATATCACACATTATATGTATATAGGTTTGAAAATTTTAATTAAATTCTTAAAGTGTAAATATACTTGAATGAGAATGTAATATGAGGTTAAAAAGCCAAAAACAAATTATCAATTTACAATGATACATGAATGCTGAGAGAAAATCAATTAACACCAAGTAAGATAAATAACATTCACCGAGAATGCAATGAATGAAAATAATGATAAAACGTAAACACAGACAGTATGAATGCTTTAAGAATAACACTGTGGAATAATTTCGAGCTGCATAATATGCAGAAATAGGCCGTTCTATAAATTTATCATATTCGACCTTTGTATTTTAAAAAGAATCATAATACGAGCATGTGCGTACAATAGCTGGTCCTTATGAAAATTAATAAAACCTTCATCAGGTCTAGTTCTTTCTGTAGAAATATCGAAAAGGAAAATGTTATAACAAACAATGAAATAGTATGTCCGACTTAGGACCAATTTTTAACACATATTTCTCGCAGAATATGTTTATCGAAAAATAAAAATGAATAAGGCAAATGTTACATAGTTGGTTAATATAATTTTTGATTTCTGTAAATGAATTTTGTTATCTACCATAAAAAGTCAATATGAATGTATATTTTACAGGGAAATAATTAATGTATGATAGTAAAATTATAGGATGCAAAACCAATTAATGTACACAAATTCGTTTTCAAAATTATTAGATGTTTACATGTATGCCTATTGTTATAGCACCAGATAACGCATTACAATACGACAGGGAAAATATGATATTAGGTAGAAAAAACAAGATAATTGAAAATTGATGGTTTGTTGCTGAGTAGTGAATGTAATAAATACTTGCCTTGCTCTTGTTTCGTTTTATCTACAGTTTGACAAGCAATGCGCCATTCTTGAAGCTCTGGCGAGGGAATCAACCCAGCCGAGCCTCCAGCCGTATCCAGTCTAGCCTGCCACCAATGATGGTCATCCTTGCTTATTATCTAAAAGGAAAGAACAAAAATAGGTTTTATAGCAGTAGACAAGTACACTATAATACTTACTTGTAAAATATCACCGGTCTGGAAGGCAATTCCAGCTTGAGCACAGGGAATAAGCTCATCATCCAGAGGATTATAATCGAATTGTGCTCGTACAAAAATCTGCTCGACCCGATGAAGGCATTGGGAGTACAGAAAGGGGGAAATTATTACAATTTGGAAATACGTATCGTATTATGGAAAAATATTTTGATCATTCATACATATGTATATGCTATTTGTTCATGGTAATGTACTTTGCAAAAGGATATCCTTTTAGCAAGTATGCATTCAATATGACTGTAGATAGTAGTTTTGTTCAAAAAATAAGGTGTTTAATTTTACTCGAAAAATATTTATTTCTCCATCAATATCTATTTTGTCCCCTTGAAAGTAATCCCCTTCAGATATGATACACCTACGCCAGCGCTTTTCCCAATCCTCGAAGCACAACTTATAGACCGTACGACCTTCCGAAAAAAACTCATTATGATACACGCCCTTGTAATCGAAGAGCGCCGTGAGCAAAGCTTACGAATTTGACGTTCTTTTTTTGGTCTTGTCTCTTCTGGTTGCTTCCATTGGGATGATTGGGCTTTGGTTTCGACGTCATAAACATACACCCATGTTTGGTCTCAAGTAATTACCATTTTCAGCAAATCTCTCATTTAATAGCAACTCAGTGATGCTGAATTTCGGAACATACATAGTTCGTTGACACAAGTCTCATGGCCAAAAAATCTTGCAATGGCATTATTCTCAGATAATTCTCTCAATAGTGAATCGATGATACTGATTTTCTTCAATGCTTCAATGTTTTCATCCGTTGTTGAGGGGCTGGGTAGTTCAGGGCGGTTAAAAACATCTTACTTATAACACATAAACTTTTTTTGCGCAGGGTACACTTGCCAAATACCACAGTCAAAATTTCAAGTAAGTTGGAGTACTAAATTTTACACTGATTTTTTGAACCATTTTTTTTAATACAATAGAAAAAAATCGTCAACCGCATCAAAACATGTTTAACCTATATATCTGTGAAAGACAAACTAAGAATATAAAATGGCAATGACAATGTCAACAAATGTCAAAGGACATGGATGCCAACATAACCATAAAAAAATCCAAATTCGAAAATCGAACGTATTTAGTTGGCGAAATTCAAAAAAATCACCTTATTTTTTGAATAAACCGTGTATGTTAGGAGGCAGATTTTATTAAAGACGTACATTTTTAATCATTTTTGAGCTCAAGGTTGCGACAGTTTTGTGAATTTAAGCTCTTTACTTCACCAGGGTTTAAGAAAGAGAGCGAAATATTAGCCTGTGGCCTACCTAAAGAAAATTAACTCGGCGTGACCTAGAGATGGAGTTCCGATCAAATTCCGAAATTCAAGTACATACATAGTTTGTTTACATGAATTTTTGCTAGACGTCTTGCGTGCTTTTCGTAAAAACGGATAAACTTGAATATAATGTGGTCTTCAAATGTTCGCTTTTGATGGATTAACCCCTAAGGAAACTCATGTGATCACAAAAGTTTACGTGGTCGCACATCAAACATCTTGCACAAAGAATTAGGGATGCAAAAGCTCTGTGCAAGATGGGTGCGCATTTGATGAATGCCGATCAAAAGCAAGTGCACAAACGATTTTCATAGCAATCTTTTAACCGATTCAATGGGCATTCGACCGAGTTTTTCGGGCAATTTGTCAACACTACACGCCAGAAACGGAACAGCAGTCCAAGCGATGGTTCTGTGCCGAACAAAGCGAAGTCAATTGCATCCGCCGGAAAGGTCATAATCAGCGAGGTTTGGGATGCGAAAATGATTCTGTTAATTGATTAACTGCAAAACGTAAAATATTTACAGGCCAAAATTACTTCTTGACCAGTTGGATGGCAAAATTCACGAGAAGAGGTTGAAGAAGAAAAATACGTCGAGTTCGTTGGCGATGGGAAAATTGTGGGATTTGGGGTACGATTTGTTCGGCCATCTCCCTATTCTCCTGCTTTGACACACTCAGGAATCTACCCGATCCAACACTTGAAGAAATTTGTTTCTGGGAAGCGCTTTACTTCCAATGAAGAAGTTGAGAGGGTCGTATGATAGATGAATATTTTCACAGTCTTTCAAACGTTCACTTCCGGGAAGGAACACTGATGTTGGAGAACCAAGTGTATTGAATTCAAGGGAGAAAAATAAAATATAGGTATTTTTAACTGAAAATCGCAGTCTTTCATTGTCAGACCTGAACATTTTTCATGAACTGAACAAATTAGTAAATAGAGCGACACTGTGTTGGATGCAGAGAGATAGATAGTAGATCAGTACCTTTGGAGATCTAGAACTCAAACTCCTTCGATAAACTCAGTTTGAAATCTTTTTATCGAACACATTTTATTTCGTTTCACTTATTACTTTCGATGCAGTAGGGCATCGTGTATCAGTGGGTAATGTGCTGGTTTCTGATATTCTAACAATAGAAAATTACACGGGCATCCCCGTATTTCGAACAATTCTTCCATCTATTAGAAAAGTAAATCACATACAATAATTACATTGTGACCCCCTTGGCTTATTATTATGAACGTAATTTTGAGCTGCAACCTGGTTTCTATTTATTTATTCTTGAATAACGGATAACTGATTCAAATTTATTCTCGAAAAGTATAAATATGTAAAAAGCTTAGTTATAAATATAGATACTTACTAAAACTGGAGCAGGTCTAATCCTGAATAGCTGCATGAGTTTCAGTGTGATGAAATGAATGTAAATACTTAGCTTTAATTTTGTTTTAATTTTTTTTAATACAACTTAAATGTTTTATATATTCAAAAAACGAAATTCAGACGTTTCTGATTCATTTTCAGAATACATACACATAACATAAATGAAACATACGTGTGAGAATGCTCTTCAAAAGGAATATTTAATGTGAATGGTTGGGTTTGTGATGGCGTTTGTGGTTGATATAGAGCAAGGATTTATTGCCTCTCTGTATTCTTTAAGTGCAAATGACTTTTTTTGCAAATAAGGCAAGGTGCAAGCAAATCAAAATTTCACTGAACCATGAAAAAAGGAAATTAAAAAAAATCATTAAAAATTAAGCATATACTACACTGGTAGAATAACCTTGGAGGTCTTATCGTAAAATGTTAACACTTATTCAAGTTGAAGGATATTTTTTATACAATATGGTGTTTGCTTAAACGTATTATATCTTACTAAAGTTGTAAACTTATTGAATTGTTTTGCCGCAATAAAGCTCCACCGAAAACTTGTACATTGTAGAGTATATTGCTTTTTCATTCACTTATATGTGATAGGATTCGCCTGTAGGGTAATGGAAGTAGTTTTTATCTCAAGGGTAATAGCCTT
Source organism: Merodon equestris (assembly GCA_958301585.1). Lineage (NCBI taxonomy): Eukaryota > Metazoa > Arthropoda > Insecta > Diptera > Syrphidae > Merodon > Merodon equestris. Next base: position 261,694,361 of record OY284413.1, read on the forward strand.
AGTTTATCTTGCGGATTCCGGAAAGCCGACGGGATTACGGGGAAAAACCGGATACAAACTCAATATGTTTGAACTCGCTCATATGTCAGCGGCGTCAGAGGCCAACACAATACCCACTGAGCCATTGTGTTCCCTTAACATGATTTGGGAATAAATGGATTTTTTTTCCATGCCTTCGTTACTATTCTTAATCGTTCATATAAACGCAACCAAAGTCAAAACCTCATAATCAAGCACGACAGCCGTGCGGTATCCCAACGACTCAAACGAACGGCAGTAGAGAGATGTTAACTGTGGCAAAAGATAATTCTTAACTCATCATCATCATCGATATTATCGAAAGATGGTATGTACATATGTGTTGTACATCTGTTCTTCATTGGAACTGTGAAAATTTATTGGCGAAACTTAACAATTTGTTTACATTGAAAGAGCAACATAAAACTGATTTCCCCAAATCAAAATCAGCTTTGTCAATAAACTATATAAATTTCTGCCTCCAGCAGTAGCAAAATAACAAAAGCAATGTGTGGACAGTGTGTACACAAATTTATACGAGTATAAATGCGAAGAAATTAAAAATGTGCGCAAGCAATTTATTGTATTTTTAAAATTACTTACCTCACACGGTGGCGGAGCACTCCTGTACGAAGGAACTATTTTGAAGGTAACAGAACCACGAGCTTCGCGCTGTTGTGAAGAAAAACATAAAATAAAAAAAATGGTGGATGAACATTTTTTTGACTTTAAAATATGAAATATGTGACATAAAAATTAAATACAGTCTCATTTTATACCTTTTCATTTCTTACATATTTTTATATTTATCACATCATACGTATGTATGTATAACGTCCTCGCACTAAACAATAAGTTTAAAAGGAGTACTATTTGCTGTCGCAATTTCAAGCTTATGTACATGACTTTGTTCTGACAGGAAATTTATGACAGGATTGCCACCAGAAGCGCACATTACACACAGCCATTTAGAGGAAATATTATAATACATGAATGCATTCGAATTGGATGAGTACTAGCTGTAAGCACATATGGCTGTGACATTTGTGTATGATATCAATATCAAAAACATTAGCAAAGGTTCACCGTGATATACAGTCGCCCCCTGTTAAATTTTACTAACCTATGTTATGTTACTTGCTTATTTAAATGTGAATAAAATCCAAATAAAAAAAAATGTGGTTGAGTCGAAGAAGGTTTATTTTTATAAATAAATAGTTCCGCAGTAAGAAACAATTTTTCAAAATGAAAGTCAGGGAAAAGGGAATGAAAATTAGTGTCAGTGTATACAAAATATAAAGACATTGAAATTGTATCCTATTTCGATTTTATTTCTTAATATACGCAGAATTCTGGTTTGGTGATGTAAAATCCAAAATAAATGCTGTTGTTATCGAACTGTTACATAGCGTAAATAAGTTTCAAACAAGTACCGTAAAATCTGAATTTAACCGGTTAAATAATTGTTTTTTTTCCTCAATCACGGGGTGCGAATGGCATACTATATCAATGGTCTTCATTTTTCAAGGTAATTTTTTTGTTTCTGTTTATTACTCGATCACCAATCGAGAACTATAAACTATAAATGAAAAAACATATTGTTATCGTCGTTACATGTGCGAAACACTCTAATTTAGAAATATCCAATTTTCTGAATTGCGCCCGATTGTTCGTCCATAAGGTTCGCCGTGAATTGGAAGCATCACCATCAACGATATAGAATCGGTTGCAAAGTGTAAAAATAATGAGGGGTTACCCAATATTAACTTATTTAACTTTTATTTTTAACTCGTGTTCTATTTTCCTATTCTTCTTCTTCTTTTCCTTTTTCCGGCGTTGTTATGGTCAGAAGTGTAGGACCATAACCTTCCCACTTAACTGCATTCCTACTGGTCCGCTTGTGGGGTCCGCCGGTTTGACCTCAGCGACAGGCTTCCTGGTTTGGGATTACTTCATCGCTGAGGCCAATCAAATGCTGGTGTTTTTGCATTTGTTTGCACCAATTGTTTTTCGGCCTGCCTTTTTTTTTTGTGACACGGGCATGCTATAGTAGAAAAAGGCGTTGGTTCTAGCATTGCAAAACCAAGAAAACCCCAAGAAAAAACAGCTCTATAAAAAAGTTATTCCAAAAAATTATCAAAAAGAAATGGATATGACTTCTAAGTCGGTTTCAGTCGAACATAACAATAACCATCAAGTAGTGCGGATCAAAACCAAGTGTGTGCTCGACATAGAAAAAACATTCGACATGGTCTGGCACGATGCATTAGTTCACAAACTCTTCAAATACAATTTTCCAATCGCGATCATTAAAATCATTAAAAAAATTTAATGTGACAGAAAGTTAGTGGTCAAAATACGAAATCGCACATCGGTGGTAAAATGTATTCAGCATGGTGTTCCCCAAGAATCCGTTATAGGCCTAACTCTTTCTAACATACATATATGTATCGGACTTACCCAGCCTTGGTAACAATGTTAAGGAGGTGTTGTTCGCAGGTGATACTGCAATCTTCGCAGCAGGAACTTAATTTACAGATGTACGAGTATACAATAAACTCGAGAAATAGTGCCACAAATAGAAGATCAAACTGAACACCCCAAAAAACACAAGCTATGTATTTGGTTTACCAAACGTAGGAAAACTTGCTTTCTTCTAAACAATGTTCTATGAATATAAATTGTTCAGATAAGTGCAAATATTTGGGTATAATTCTAGATAACAAGCTCAACTTTGAGAAACATTTATCTATCACAGTTGGTAAAATAAATAAATTAATAAAAGTTCCCTATCCATTGATTTGCAGAAACTCAAAGCTAAACACTGATAATATATTATTAATTTGTAAGACAATCTTCCACGCCATTCTCTTGTATGGAGCGATGGCGCAAAAACTCATAAATTAAAATTACAAAGATATAATAATAAATTATTAAAAATGATATTTAATATATCGTGGCATTTTTCGCCCAGAAAATTTCACGAAAAAGCTAATGTCAACTTACTAGATATTCTTATTGATATCTTTTTATGAAAATTGTACTTTTTCTGATAATGAACTAATATCTCAACTTAATATGAATAGAATATATGTAAGTGAACAATCGACGGGCAATTGCAATATTATCTTTAAGTAACAAAATACTATTGACAAAATATGTTATTGTAAATATAATATTACGAGTATATCACTATTCTAAAGGAACATAGATTCCTAAATCTCTAACATAAGTCACATGAATTGTTTTAAATTTAACACTTTCGCAACATGAAATAAATAAATAAATAAATAAATAAATAAATAAAATGGTTACGAAATTTAGTCAACAAGTACAAGCGCTCGTTGACAAAAACCCTCGTACTCAATGAGAGCTATTGCGGAGGACTTTAGTGTCCTGAGTCCAAAGTCCAAAGATTTTCGCTATAAATCTTACGTTATACGCAGAGGACGGTTTATGTCGGCACAAATTCGGGAACAGTGAACCATCCGAAGTGAAGTGAAATGAAGTTTTTAAAATTTTAAGATATTACACTGATGACAAAACTGTTGGACAAGGACAAAAAATCAACTACAAAAATGTTAGATGGCTATGTTCAGATCCTACAGAGTTTCTCCATGTTGTGCACACCAAATTTCCAACTAGTGTTATGGTTTTAGTCGTTGTGAGCAACGAAGGACATGTTATGGCACCTCATTACTTTCCTCATGGACTCATGGGTTAATGCTGCCGTCTAAACTGAGGTTTTAGAAAATGTTGTGTACACGGGCATAAATCATACCTATTTCAGCAGGACTCCGCTCTTTCACATAAAGCGATAGCGACACAGGACCTTAATCCTTTGGATTATTATGTATGAGAATCGATGAATTGAAACCAGTAAACAACCTCATAACACCATTTTTCTCATTAAGGAAGGCTATAACTGCCAGCATGAACTGCCAGTATGAACAAAAAACGTTTGATCAATTTGATCATTCGGATTCGGATCAATTTGATTTCCGTCCCGAGATTGAGCAGGTTACTTCCGTTAGCGGCAGTATTTTATTGAATATCTTTATAATCAAATAGTCACTGTTGTGTAAAAATGTTATGGAAATATAATACATTTTATGAAAATGACAAGCAAACTAGTTTTAATTTAAATTCGTCCCAAAATATGAGTACTATGCGCACCCTGTACTTACTACCAACTTAAAATTGAATTTATTACAATATTATTTTTATCAAATGGCACTAGTGGTATGTACTCGAATATGTTGATCAGAATTATTAGCAACGTTACAAGTTAAGCATGGGCATACCTGAACTACTTTAAAATTTTTATTGACATCATATGAACATTTTTTGTCCAAAAAAAATGTCGACTTTCGAGCGAAATAATCATCATTTGTGGGTAGCTTTCGTTTTCATATCCAAAAATCTGCGACTTTTAAGCGTGAAATGATACAGGAATGTACGGTGAACCCGGATCTTTTATTAGAGAAAGAATCGTTTCAACGCTGGTTATTTCGACGTTGACGACAGGGAACAGATGAAAAATTTGGTACATAGATGCTGTACGTTCTACTACGCATTACTGGATCGAGATTTATATTAAACGCAAGAAGGCAATTCCCTTTGTTTGAAAGCCTTGGGAATGATCCAAAAGCAAGAAAATCGAATGCCATACTTTAGTCTGTAAGAATCATTGTATTCGGTAGATAAATAAATAAATAAATTGAGGTCAAGAGACGACGGACGGCTCTTTGTCATGAGCAACATGCTGCTCACAAGGTAAACGTGATAGGTAAAGTGATAAGACTTGACACACAGGCGGCTGCCTATGCATCAGTGTCATTAGTTCGTATGGTAAATTCTCAAATTGTTTCAAATTGTTTTACAGGAATTTTTTTTCAGTAGACACGCAAGAGTGTTTTTTTTTTTGTTGGTTCTTCTTCTTTTCCTTTTTCCGGCGTTGTTATGGTCAGAAGTGTAGGACCATAACTTTCCCACTTAACTGCATTCCTACTGGTCCGCTTGTGGGGTCCGCCGGTTTGACCTCAGAAAGTAGCGGCAGGCTTCCCGGGTTGGGATTACTTCATCGCTGAGGCCAATCAAATGCAGGTGTTTTTGCATTTGTTTGCACCAATTGTTTTTCGGCCTGCCTTTTTTTTTTTTGTGACACGGGCATGCTCCAGATTTTTTTGTTTGATCTTACTCTTACAACACCGGTGATCTCCAGTCGTGTCAACCCACTGATTTGCATGTACACTTGTGGGGCAGTTTAATGGTGGTATATGTGTTCCTAGGCTCACCTTGGTGTTTTCTAAATTGCCTAGATGTGATTTTTGTTTACCTTTGTTTTAGTCGCCTTTTACGACAAGCGAGAGGTATCGCTGCAGAGATATTCTTAACCCGTCCCTGCACGGAATCATCAAAGCTACCCACAGCTTTCTTTCTTTTTTTTTTTTTGTTGGTTAAAATGAATAAGTTTGAATATCGTGCGGTCATAAAATTCTTCGTTGTAGATGGATTAACCCCTAAGGAACTTCATTCGAAGTGGACAAAAGTTTACGGCGACTTTGCCTTTCGAGTGGGCAGCTGAATTCAAACATGGTCGGTCCAACATCTCAAACGTGAAAGACGGCCAATAACCGCAGTCAGACCGGAAGCCATCGAAAAAGTGCATGATAACGTGATGGACGATATGATAGTGAAAGTGGCTAAGACTGTTGGGATATCGGCAGATATCGTGTGCACAGAGAATTAGGAATGCGAAAGTTCTACGAAAAATGGATGCTCAACGCCGATCAAAAGCAAAATGGAAACGATTGAGGCAGTGGTTTTTGGATCCATTCAATATGACCCGACTGAATTAGTACGACGATTTGTCACCAGTCCAAAAAGTGAATGAAAGTCATTGGTTCAGCGTCAAAGAAAGCCAAACCGTTGGCATTTGCCATTTAGGTCATGACCAGCGTGTCTTGGGGTGCAAAAAACGTTTGTAAATTGATTACCTTGCAAAATGCAAAGCAATTGCAGGCGAATATTACTCCAACCTTCATGACCAGCTGGATGCCAAAATTCACGACAGGAGGCCTGGCTTGAAGAAAAAAAAAAAACATCTTTAACCGGAAAAAAGGGTGGGTTGCCAATAGAAAAACTGCGTGATTTGCTCAACCTCCTGTTCTCCTGAACAGGAACAGGAATGCTAATAAGGGAGAAACGCTGAACCAAGTCAAGGGAGATTGTGAAGAATAATAAAATATTTTTTCACTGAAAATCGCGGTCTTCCATTGCCAGGCCGAGAATTGTCACACTCTTCTGCTCTTGTAGCTGGCGATGGGGAATACTTTCAGGAATAAACATGTAATAATTTTTCTCAAAATAAGGCTCAACATTCGAAGAATATCAACGGTTCCATTTAGTTCGCGTTATTCGCTTAAATTGGATTTTAATTTTCCGTCTAGATGAAAGCGATGTACATTTCTTTACATATTATGTATATATGTACATACACTTTTAAATGTTCATACGATGAACTTACACCTCAGCGGGGCTTCCATATAATTTAGGGGTCGTGTAAGAAAATACATATGTATGTATGTATGTAAAAACATAGACTTTGATTTCTGTTATTTTTTTTTTGCTGCCTCCTTTTTTTTACTTACAACAAAGTATGTATGTACATATGTATACTCACAACGAGTATGTACTCGTATGGAAGTTAATACGATAACCTGCTGGTGTGAAGCAGCCTCTTCAGAGCCGGGCTTGCCTGTATTGTATTTTTTTCTTTCAATTGCTTTAAAGAGAATATTTATAGACGTTTTTAAAAACACTTCGGCGAAATTTATTTTCAATTGTACTGTCGGTAGCGGAATCTGATTCCGCGTCATCGGTCTCAGAAGCTACGATATTGATCAGACAAAATTAGAATATCGCATTGTATAAAAACAATTGTTTTATTTGGAACACATTAAAAAGCTTATTCTCTTGAAAACCGAGGCACTTATGTTGATCAGTTTACGATCTATCAATGTATTCAGCTGATTGAGTGCTGTAGGACGTATGTACTTTAAGAACTGCTTTGTTTTTAACTACAGGTCTTTTATTTTTATTGTTATACAATAAAATAAAATAATGTTTTTGATATTAAGCAGTCAAAGATAAACACGGCTAGCTTTCCAACTCATGAAAGCCGAGAACCGAAGATTTCCCCTATGTTGTGTGTGATTCGTTTTTCCATAGCAGAACAGGTCAACAGTGTGTTGTCGACTCCGAGAGGCAAATTTGGCGAAGCTCTTTTCAGTGGCTCTTTTCAGCGCGAAATAAAAATTTTCAGAGCGAAATAAAATTTTAATACGAGACCTATAAAATATATTATAAACAACAATTGTCCATGGTGGTAATAAATAAGAACGCACAATTAATCAACGATAGTACCTACATATTTTATTTCATAAAATGTAGGCAAAAATGTTATTGTTTACTTGTGGTATGAAATGAAACAATTTTTATTTGGATTAGAGCGCAAGTGTACTCCACATTTTATGCATTTGCTAAGTGGAGTTCCTGTTTTGCAAAGACGGCAGCGACCTTTCTGACCCCATATAACCCAATGCCCATGTTCATCGTATCTCAATGCTTTTGGTGGATCGGCGGCGTACTTCCGTTTCAATGAGCTACAAGAACTCATACCTAATGATGACGACGGTGATTGGATGAATGAAGACGGGGATTGCTGAGCTTGCAGGCTCTCTGCGGCAGGACGACCTCTTGATCGTTTTATGTTAGTGGATATAGGCATTGTGCTTAGTAGTGTATCCGCTATTTCCATTTGGAAGTATAGAGGACTCATTGGTTTGCCAAGAGCTGTTGACGACTTAAACTGCTTAAAAAGCCACGAGTTTACCACAGCTGCTCCCATACACCAGTAGACAATGCGAGTGTAGAACTTTTTTGACTTGTGGTTAGTTTTATACAACTCCATAAGCATGTCACATAAATCAACGCCACCCATATGACGATTATAGTCTTCTACTATAGCTGGTCGTGTAATATTTATAAATTTTTTTTCTGTACCACTCCAACGCTTGCAGGATCCAATGGGCTTGTCAGACATATGGGTGGACAAAAGTGTCACAGCCTTATTATCGTACCAGCTAATTGAAGCTATGTTGTTAGTAGTCTCGCATTTCATATCATACGAACCTCTACCTTTTTTTTTAACTCTGATTCTGAGAGGAGATCACATTTCATCATTCTATTTCTTCGGACGGTATCAGAAGAAAATATTCCCATTTCTTTAAGAGCAATCATGAGGCTTATCGAAGTGAATCAATTATCGAAATAGAGTTTAAAATTTTGATTCTTCGGCATAGTAGAGGACAAATATAACACTATGTCTGACGATATTCCCAGCCCGTAATTTGGACACGTTCCATCGCCCACATATAACGCAAAATCGTAAATTATACCTGAAGCGCTGGCTCTGGTAAACACCTTCATTCCCCACTTACATATGTATGTGGCTTTGCTGGATTGTATTGCTTTAGGCTCGATCTGCTCTTGAATGCTATAATTTGTTCATCCACGCACTGGAACTCTTCTTGGGGCAAGGTGTTGAACCTGTCTTTTAATAATTTCAACAATGGGCGCACTTTATGCACTTTGTCATAATTTGGTTCACCTTTTTTTGGCTCTTTGGAATTATCATTCAGGTGAAAACAAGTATTAAGTTTTACAAATCTTGCTCGGCTCATGGTGTCAGTTATAAAATTTAATTTTAATTTCTTTGACCAAATCATTCTTATTTGTGGTATTTGTATAATACCCATATAAAGCAGTACACCGATATAACGTCTCATTTCAGAGGCGTTCATTTTAGTTCTATGCCCTTTTTCTCCATCGCATATAAATTATTTTGCGATACAATGAGGTGAAAAACCACGTCGTCAAAAAACGTTTCAAAATAATCTATAGGTGTTTTTACCTGACAGCCGTTATCGGTTACGGCATTTCCCTTCCACTCCACATCGATGGCCTCCATTTCCCGTCTTCTCCAGTTCAATTTAGATGCGTCCACTTTTGCAAAACAAACTTCACCATTAGCGTCTTTATCATCATCATGTCTTGTGTCATCATAGCTGCTTTGGGCTTGGTCATTTTCTATCAAGTTTTCTAATAAATCCGTTTCTATCTTCTCTGCTCTTTCTAAAATTTCTTCAACCCCTTCTTCCCAAAAATCATATTCATCATTACTATCATCACTGTCTTCGTCAGATGACAGATTCCAATCACAGATCACAAAAGCTTCAATGTCAATACTAGTCAGCCTTTTGTCACGTAAACGCTTTCCTGCAAATAGTTTTGTGGTTTATGTACACTATGGACTGATGTTGCTTATAAGCAACAAAAAATTCTAGCTCGCCAAACGCGCAACTCCGACTCCAAAGTAATACATAAATAAATTAACTTACCTTTATTCTGAGACATTTTAGTTTTTGATATTTTTCTGTTAAGCGTATATAACATAAAATTAAATTTTTCTGCAACTATTCTATTTTCTTTTGGCACTATTCTATTGGGCGCGTAATATTGCACTGATAGGCATAACACAGCACAAGAACCAAATCTGCTATGTACCATATTTACGCTTCTCCCATTTTACTCAGAAATAATTTCTTTCTTGCACGCAGTTTAATGTTAGAAAATAGTTGTTACCAAAAAAAAGAGACAGAGCCGTATAGTTAAAAGTTGATTATAGGCAACAATTGTCTTCAAAGGGTTAAACTATGTTGTAAATCACAGTATTACGGACTGCCTGGAACTCAAAAAAAAAATCAGTTGGCGTATATGTAAACGTTTTTTAATATAACTTCTAATTGCGAGACATGTGCAATCGTGGACATTTATTTGTATAAGTATTATATTCATCATATACATTTATTATTACATACATATATATGGCTATATATATCCACTCAGGCATATACTACATACATACATATATATATTAGGTTGTTGCAAATGCAATCTCGGATAAACGTGTTCCCTTGCAATACCTCGCCTTAGCAATATACATATTGATTTTATTATTTTTGATTTTATTATTTGTGATTTTATTATTTGTGTCTATATCGAATAAATCATAAGCGCAAATTCCTCATTGGAATTTGGAAAAACGATGGTCAAAAGAATTAAATGATCCCTAGGTCACTAAATCACTATATGTTACTTTTGTCAAACCCTACTAGAATATGCTCCACATTACATTATTTTTTTACGCAAAGTTGAATCAGTTCATGGACTAACACGCCCATCCTGCCAGCATATGAAGGTATGATCCCCTTAGAAATGTTTTTTTACCGTCACCATTCATCTCTCCTATCCTATTCCTTCTTGTTTTACTTATGAATATTGTATTAAGCTTATTATATGTATAGATTTAGATTTCTTAAGTTTTTTTTTTGTTAAAGTGTCCTTGGGAGCATTCAATTAAATCAAATAAAATTGTGTAGTGAAACTTTAAAAAATTGTACGTCTGTGGATACCTATATTTATTGATAGGCACCATTATGTGAAATACACTTTTCCCAACGTAATACAAATGTTTGAAATGAGGATAGTCGGTTGGTGGCTGGTTAGATGAGAATAGTGGATGGGAAAGAATCTCATGTATTCATGTTTAATTTTGGACTTTACTTCTTCATACATGTGTTCGAGCGTTGTCATGAAGCAGTGTGACCCCATTTCCGATCAAATTAGGGGGCTTTAGGGAGTGGTGTTTGATATATTTGTTCTAACTGACTATTTTAGAGAATTAATAGTTTTACCACTTTTTAGCAAGAAAAAGTGAATAACGCCAGCAGAAAATCACCAAATAATTAACATTATCTACATTGAATGAGAGCACGGTTTTGGCACGCGTTTCTATGCATCATCTGCATTTAGCTAATGTGCAGATTGGCGATGAATATCGCGAGATTTCACTTTTCATCACATGTGACTAGCCCATGAAGGAACGGATTTCTTGTGTGCCGGGAAAACAGCAACTGTCGATTTTTTGAGCATCTCCTCATTGTTGTGGCCAAGTTTAAACTCGTAAAGAGAAAGTAATCGTTTTTGGTTAAAATTCATGTTCTTTTGCTTAGTTATTTTGTTCTGTCACTTTTACGTCTAGAACTGACTAGATACTCGTACTATTCAAACGGGAATTAATAAAAATAATCAATGTTAAAATCACACAGAATCCACATCAACCTGAAATCCTACATTATACAAGCAACTACCTAATAAAAATATTTCAGCTGTCGAGCATTAAGGTATACATTATACCTACATATATTATATTTTTCGCTATCATCCTAAGGAAGAAGGCTACATTTATTTTTAATTTAAGAAAACATGATTTAAATATACTTTATATACATATGTCGCTCACCAGCATTCGTTGTAACTGGCCAACAGATTGGTGCTGTACTGGTTGGCCATTAATTTCCCGAATCTCATCGCCAACATGCAAAGTTGCCTGACGATGTATCATACCGCCATGCATTATTCTAGCTACAATACAACGTCCATCTTCCGTCATTTTCAAAGTTATACCCTGCGAAAAATTAAAGCACAGAGGCGAATATCGTGTTTTAGCTTTGATAGGATCTATGCAATACATTCACAAATCATCAAAAATTATGATTATTGTATAATGAGAATTGTTATTTAAGCGATAGATATTTCCGGGGATGCCGGGTAAAATCGAACTTACCATTGGTTCATCTGTGTTCTTTTGGAACTGCACCAATCGCACTCTGGTCACATGCTGCAATTCAGCGCTGTCAACATTGTCGATATCATCCCCATTGATATAGGGCGCTATTGGCGGGGGTGTTACCCGTAAAGCTTCCTCGCCATAAACCTCTCTTGCGACAACGTCATGCGTGTGCAAAAGAGCCTGGAAAATAAAATATTACCGTTATTTTTTGTAATGGATAATAGTACAAGCAATTATTTAGGACAAAAAGAAATAAATCCGACACTTATGCACAACATAGGTACATACATGTTATATACAACCCTCTCTTTTATCTGACAGCAGAGTGACAGTTGGGTTCTGGGATCATATCATATGTTACTCGAGAATTTCGAAATTTTATTTTCAAAGTTAAAGAATTGGAACTTGTAACCTTAATTCAAGAGTGTATGATGATGTTGTCCACATCATTTTAATAACTCGTATTTTATAATAATATCAGATGTTTTGGCTATAAGTAATATGTTTTATTATATAAAGATAAAAAAACTGGAAGATATAAATTTAACAAATTCACGCTAAAGAATACTAATGTTTTTCTTGATAATATGAGCGATGAATAAGTTTTAGTTTGCCGTATCTTGAGTCGTCATTATTTCGCATTTTACTATTAGGCCCCTCAGCGATAAAGCAAAGTGGCAATTTAAATTCTTTGAAAACTTTACCAGGTCACCATGCAATTATGCGCCGAATTAATTTGGTGTGAATCCGATGCCATTATTCATTCCCGATTTACACAAAGTAAAAATCTCACGAAAATACGAACGTACGGTGGATCCGAGGATTTTCCATTCAACAAATGGGATCCAACACAATAACTTCCGAATGGGAAGTTTAAAATATTGCTGTATTCAATTCGAATGGGGTTTAAACAATTCTGTATGTATATATGTATATATACCTATTGAATAAAAATACTTTTTGATGTTCATTACTCTCAAATGACAGATGATATATGTATTAAATCACTAAATAAAATAATTAAAGCCACTATTCTTCGGTTTTTACACTACAGTTGCAGACATACCACACATTATATTTAATCTCAGGATATTCGTTCAATAATCACCCACGATTGGCTTTTCATTTATTATATCCTAATGGAGATACTAATGTGTCATTGACAAATGATTTTTATCCCACATGCCCGTTCAATCTTATTTCTAACACAAAAACAGAAACAACTGAAACTTTTAGGATAAAATCAAATCGAATGTTGCGGAAAGTGCACCATTCCTATTGTTATCTATTGGATAAATAGCAGAACTTTTATAAATCTATGTATAAGTACGTATATATGTGTGTACTTTCGATAAGCTTGTGGTATACCTTGTACGTCTGTACATATGTAGGTATGAAGCAGATTTTTTCAAGTTTATCTTTTCAATGATTCTGCAAGCGTATACTTCACATGTATGTATAATGTATAATGACTGTTACATCATGTTAGTTTGTAAGCCGATCTGATAATTTTTATAAATTGAAAGATGTACCCAAATATTGGTAATACATATTAATGTCTTTCCAGTAAATCTATCAGTCAATTCGAATTATCCAAAGTCTACAATATTTTTCCAGAAATACTATACACCAATTCTTCTGCAGATCCAAAATGGGTTTTATAAAATAATATTTTTCGGAATAATAAATTTAAATTTTCATATAGATACATATGTATTACAACTGAGTTCTGTAAGGGTTTCTTTACGAATTTCTAAGTTCTTGGTTGTGAAGAGCCAAAATACTTAAAAGTTATTTTTACGAAAAGTTTGCTGCTGAGTGTAGTTGATCCCATTTTGCTGGTTATGCACCAGGTTATATTAAAAATAAGAAACCAAAGTGGGTGTTTTCACTAAATTTAATTTGAAACTTAAATTCTAACCCAAACCTTTTGTTGAACTCATGTGTGAAACGCAAAACAGTTGCGGTCAATAAACTAAATCACATGTCCCACTTAATCTCTATCTGGCTACACGATGAAGTGGTATCAATTCACAGAAAAACAATTTTGGAGAAACCTTTAATAGAAAACTTTTCTCACAGAATATCTCATACTAACTTCTTGAAAGAATACAAGTCAAACAGAGAAAAGTGGCGTAAAGTTCATGGTGATGATGCTCGAGGGAAATATCAGTCTCAAGGAAGGTTTGCAAAATACGGTGCAAATGTTGATTTCAAGAAAGTTTCTGAGTCAGGAATGCTATGTTGACGACAAATTAATACAATGACCCGTTCAAGCCCACGTTACACGATACAGGAACATTGAGTATACATTATTCTGGCGCCTGCAGGTGCTGATGGTAAGCTCGATATTTGTATTCCGCACGGACTGATGACACATACGAGTATGTACAAGCTCCTGTGAAAAAACGATCCATTTTTTTAAGTTGATCACTCTTGATGCGAATATGGTATACAAACGTTCTGGAATCAAGAACGTGATTAAGCGACTCAAAAATAAAAATAAATAAACGAAAGCAGGCTTTTATCAGGTAATTTCTTGATTCAGTCTGGTGTGCCTTCAAAGGTGCCATCCTTTTGTTGTTCCTGACAAATAATCAAACAATCAATTCTAATATTTACTGTCGGCACATGGACAGTTTGAACCAATCAATCATCCACCAACGCCCATAACTCGTAGCCGCAAAAAAAATAATGGCAACCCACACAGATTTGGTTATCCGCCATAAGTCACTGCAGTTTGGATATGATTGGCACAGCCATCATATTTCCATTTGCTTCGTTCACGGTTAATTCCAACGGTCCTGTGAATCAGCATATTCGTCGGTTTTTTGCGGATAGATTCTTCTGTGAACGAAGTATTACCATATTCAACCTGTTTAAAGATGGTGAGAGGTCTTTGAACAAAGCACACAATATAATATTCATTTATTTTTGTTCGTTTTATAAATACTGGTAAATGATATACATATAAAGTATCTGCTCTTGTTTTTTTTTTCTTCTTCAAGCCAGGCCTCTTCTCGCGAATAATAGGGTCTGATTATCCAGATGGAGGCATTTCGAATAGTCAAGACTAAAATTTATTCGACAAGTGCGATCACATTCAACATTGTGTGATTGTGAAATATACATAGTCCATTTTGTTTTTCAATTTTAACGGCCACTGCCTACAAGTGGCACGTCATTTACGTGAAACAATTCGAAAAGCGATCGGATTTGTGATGTAATAAATCACTTCGTAATTATAGACGAGAATTAAAGCGCGTTTCTGAGAGAGTTATGGTAAATGCTGTCACCAAGTTGCCTTCTATAAGCATTTTGTGAGCTGAGAAAAACGTTAGTAGTTACTATTTTGAAATATAAATGCAGACAAATATTAAAATTCTTTCCAAAAGTTAGAAATTTTCGTAACTTTTTGAGCATACATAAGTTACGTATGTAATTGCAACTTAAACTATTATGATGACAATTGAGTGTATTCATACCTTTATCCTCTAGTACCATGCAAACGAGTTATTCAGAAATATGATAAAATTTGCCTTTTGACCCTAGAAGGTGCCAACCTCACGGTAAAATAGCACGTCGGTTGTTCAAGGGTACACTTTTCAAAATAATAAAGTTGTTTGCGGAATCATGTAGGGTACTTATTTGGGTTTACCAGAGAGCCTACAAATTCAAACAACTGTCAACGCTAGATAACAAAAGAATTACATTCTATAGTGCTCGTATGAAAAAAAAAATAAACAAAAACAAAAAGCACTTCAGCAAGATGTGATGTTTGCCAGAGGCTTAATACAATATAAAAGAGGGAAAAAGTGAAACTGTCGTTACTTTCACTGTGGCATCCTAGACACGACACAAATCGGGTTAAGTGAGCAAGTTGATAGTATTATGTATGTTGTATACAATAGTAAAAACATAAAAATATCCTTAAAAAATTTAAACGGTGAATGCGTTGTATAAATACCTGTTTTTTAAGAATAATGTTCATGAAAAAAAAACTTAGCCGAATTTTGCCATGAAAATATGTAGTATATAACTGATTTAGAAATGGTTGACTGAATTTGTTTTTTGTGGCGTTGTTACTCAGAGGGCTAATGACGAAACCAAATGTCGCATAAGAGGTTTCTTCGAAAAATAAGATGATTTTTTGAATTTCGCGAGCTAAATACATTCGATTTTTATGTTGGTACACATGTCCCCTAATATATGTTTGTAGACATTGGCGATCCGAGAATCTTGGTTTTACCAGGTTCAGTGAATATCTCATGGTGAGGGGGGTTAATACTCTGTTCATTTCGACGGTAGATCTCCAGATGA
Organism: Merodon equestris; assembly: GCA_958301585.1. Classification (NCBI taxonomy): domain Eukaryota; kingdom Metazoa; phylum Arthropoda; class Insecta; order Diptera; family Syrphidae; genus Merodon; species Merodon equestris. The sequence goes on from OY284413.1 coordinate 261,710,457, forward strand.
TCTTCCAGTCATTGAAAAGGAAAAAATCCGCGAGTATCGACGCGTATCCAATGTTGTGCTTAGGCCCCTTCCATCAGTGGCCTTAAGAGGTACACCATCCTGTTCAACAATGCACTGAATAATGCATATTATCCAGTGCACTGGAAGACAGCGGTGGTGCAACCAATCCCCAAGAGGATAAACCCGACAAATCTCCGGTCGATAAGTCTACTTCCGAGTATTAGCAAGGTCTTCGAGAAGGTGGTCCAGCTCGGTCCAAATGGGTTGAGAACAATAAAATCCCGGATAACCAATTCGGTTTCAGAGCGGGGCATGACACTATTCATGCCGCGTCGAGATTCGTATCGGATATCCAGTGGAACAAATGCAAGAACCAATGCACGGGTGCCTGTCTGATTGACTTGGAAAAAGCCTTCGACACCTTATGGTTAGGACGTCTTTATAAGCATAAGTAAACAACTGCTACATATATATGATTTTTGAAAATCAACTTCCAGAAAACTGAATTTATATTGTTCAGAACGCCTTTGTCTTGGGCCTCTCAGGACACTAGAAAAAATTGGCGCAGGTTCTCTATCTTTGGGCCGGAAGGGCGTCCACTGGCGAGACAAAGTGTAGTTAGATACCTTGGGATCGTGCTGGATCAGTAACTACATTTTGACAAACATGTAGATTGTGCTCTGGCAAGAGCCCGGGGCGCTTTCGCTCTGACAAGTCCCGTCTGGTTCAATATGGGAGCCTTTCCATTAAGGATTCGGGTGTTTGAGAGAGAATCTGAGTACACGAAATCTTACCCGAACGAGGTCCTATACTATACAATAGGGCCGGGATTGTACGGATAGATAACTTTCTGATCAAACTGATTCGAAGCCACGTTGCAAGAGCAATGACTTCGGTCAATAGCCTGATCTTCTGGGTTTATTGGGTTGGGGTACCCAATGAGAGAGTGCGCCCTAACGACTTTGTCCCGCCAGAAGCATTCCTCTATCTAGGTATGTAGATGTGAGCTGATCCAGGATAGATTGGCGGTACCGCTTATCTTCCACGTGGGTCGCAATTCCGTGGAACGGCGATTCCTCTACGGACCCGATGTCGCGCTCCGTGAGCCCGAGCACCTCAGGTTCTGCAGATCGGTCTCACGCCGGGATCGAGGAGACGTAGTCCGCCAGCATCAACGCTTTTGGTGGCTGGAGAGAACTCCGTCAACGGGCATCTCGATAGGAGCAGCCTCTTCAAGGCAAGGCCTGCATAACACTAATTGTAGGCTTACATAGGTTTGGGTAGGGTAAGGTCGGGTTGGGTGTTAGTAGTGTGGTATAGGAAAAAAGTAAGGTTTAGTTAGTTTAAGGTAGGCTTAAGTTTCATATATAATATACATACATAAAAAAATTGATTATATGCTACATTTTTTAATAAAGAAAAACATTTTGCTTAGCTTAAGTTAGTTATAACAATGGTAATTGTAAGTTGATATAGTAGCCGGAAGACATAGATTTAAGTTGTTCTTCTTCTTCTTTTCCTTTTTTCCGGCGTCGTTATGGTCAGAAGTGTAGGACCGTAACCTTCCCACTTAACTGCATTCCTACTGGTCCGCTTGTGGGGTCCACCGGTTTGACCTCAGAAAGTAGCGGCAGGCTTCCCGGATTGGGATTACTTCATCGCTGAGGCCAATCAAATGCTGGTGTTTTTGCATTTGTTTGCACCAAATGTTTTTCGGCCTGCCTTTTTTTTTTTGTTTTTGTGACACGGGCATGCTCCAGATTTTTTTTTGTTTGATCTTACTTTTACAATACCGGTGATCTCCAGTCGTGTCAACCCACTGATTTGCATGTACACTTGTGGGGCAGTTTAATGGTGGTATATGTGTCCCTAGGCTCACTTTGGTGTTTTCTAAATTGCCTAGATGTGATTTTTGTTTACCTTTGTTTTAGTCGCCTTTTACGACAAGCGAGAGGTATCGCTGCAGGGATATTCTTAACCCGTCCCTGCACGGAAACATAGATTATTCTGTGTAAAAAAAAATGTTTATAGGTGATACAAGCTCTTCACAGAAGTTCGAGAAGATTTTGATGACGATGACCGTTCTGGGCGCCCCAGATCCATTGAAGCAGTGAAGAGTTCTTGAGTTGAGTTCTTGAGTTGAGTTCTTGAGTTGAGTTCTTGAGTTGAGTTCTTGAGTTGAGTTCTTGAGTTGAGTTCTTGAGTTGAGTTCTTGAGTTGAGTTCTTGAGTTGAGTTCTTGAGTTGAGTTCTTGAGTTGAGTTCTTGAGTTGAGTTCTTGAGTTGAGTTCTTGAGTTGAGTTCTTGAGTTGAGTTCTTGAGTTGAGTTCTTGGCGGAAGTTCGTACGGTAAATAAGGAGTATTACTTCAAAGTTATGCGCCGTTTGCGTGAAGCAATACGAAGAAAAATGTCCGGATTTGTGGGAAAAAAATGGCTTTTGCATTGCATCTGATCACTATATTATTACATATATGAATATATTATATTATTATATATTAATATAACTGCGAAATACAATTTCGATAACTTCGTTGTTGTGAGATTCGATACCACGCCATCCGCGTCAAAAGCCATGTACTTTATAAAGACAATAGATTACATCCAAGTCAGATGGTGTGAAATATTTATTGCACCCTTTAAGAAAACTTAGGCATTTTGTAGAGTACTTGACGATATCAAAAATGTAATCATTTCAACGAAGGTCGTTACTAACACATTAATCGAGACTGGTAAGTCTTTCAGTTTCGGCGATACAGGTGCCATTCATGGATAATGTTTGAGGGTGTTTGTTTCGGCTTATAGATATGTTACCCTTTCAGCATCCACAAAGTGAGCAATTCTTGCTGTGAAAATAAATCAACATAAAAGACGAGTTCATATTGTTATTTATTATACTAGGCAAATCTACTACTTAGTGCCTCGCACATATTTTATTCTGAGACTCAGAAAACCTATTATGAAAACGACACAATACAATTAGCAGACAATGACTCAAGTAACTCAGTGTCGTCCTTATATACTAGTACATACGCATATATTTTGCATATACTTATGTATATCATTTTATGTAAGATATTTGCATATGTTTTACTCGCAGATTTGAGAATAAGCAGGTACTTCAACGAAAGCGGGTAACCGATATATTTAGCTACTACCCGGGTACAGGGTTATTTAAGTATACATACATGGTACCATGGGTTACTCGTGACTATTTTGTAAATGATAAATAAGTGGTTTTAGTTTACATACTTAATATGACGAAATGACAACTAAAATGTTGTGTAAACAAGAAAAATTTGTTGTCATATCCCCTGACAAGTTATTCATGATGAAGTTTCGAAAAAAAAGAAAACAAAATATCTAATTAAATTAACTTACTCCATATTTTTAATTTTTGAATTTCCTGCATAAGTATAGTACAAAAAAAAATGTTCTTCTTTAAACTGAACAATAGACATGCTATTCTTCAACCAGAGCAAAACTTATCTTTGCATATATTCCTAACCACTCTTACAAGAATAAAAAGTTCCTTCAAAAAGAAAAGGTATGCAATACAATTCGCCTTCTCCTCTTCTACATTGTAATGTCGAAAAAAACAAATAAAAGATGTGGTCAATAAATGTGTTATCATTTCAAAATTGTTCGGGGCAGGAACATAATAAACTTTCTTCTTTTGTTCCGGTACGAAAACACAGCGAAGTGGTCAGAAGGGGCATGAAAGGGACGGAAACTTGCCACTCACATCTGCACTTACACTGTTACCCCTGTTATTTATGATGTACTCATTCTCTACTCTTATGAAACTTTAATAGGAGAGTATTAGGCTGTCTCTTGCTTTCAGAATAGATATAAAAAACGGTTTTATAGCACAACTTTTGATTTGATAAAAAGGAGAAAAAAAAACTTAAACCTATTAAGAATTTAACTTCCCAGCAAGGAGAAAGTTGCATTGCATCTTCAAACATTATGTATAAACAGTTATTTGTGCCAATGCTTCTTTCAAACTCTTGTAGGTAAACTCCTGGTTAATGCATTTGAAGTGGCTTCGCATAAGTCCCCCCGGAGCTAGTGAGTAAAAAAAATTATAAAAAGCAAGTAGTCAGTTTATGCATTTAATTTTTTTTTACTTTACTATATAAATGCTTTTATGAAATAATCATTTTTCATTTAATCTCTTATCAGAGGTATCTGCTGGCTGGAGCTATTGCCAGCAATTAATTTTTCAACTTTGCAATGGGATATCTACATATACATATGTACATATGTATGTAAATAGGATTTTGTTAAGAAACTAAGGTGAATGTACCAAGGTTTTTGTATACCTGTGCTTACAGTAATACTACAAAGGTAAAGGATTTGGTATCTGTTTGGGCAGTTAGTTGGCCAAGTGGTTGGAGCGTCGGCTACAGTCATAATTGTTTTGGGTTCAGATTCCAAAACAAAATATTAGGGTACGTATGCCATTGTGTTTCTTATCCCAAGGGTAATCCCTTCATTAAATATACTTCAAGTAAGCTTCCGAATCCAACATTCAGAATAGGTTCTTTATGCCGGATTCTCCACGTATGTAATAGAAACGGAAACTTAGCTACGACCGTGAACACAGTGATTAGTGTTGCTCTGGAATAAAATACCATATTTGAAGCGTTTAAAACAAAATAAATAGATAAATTAAGGTCATGGAAATTGGACGGGCCAAAAATAGAAACAAAAAAAGTTTTTATATTCATATACATAATTGTTAACACTAAACACATTAGAACCTAATAAATCCATTTGTAGAATTTGTAGGCCCGCTTTAATAAAAATATTTTAATATCAGTAACCTATTACTTCAATATATTTTTTCTATTACTGTAAAAAAAAGTAAACACTTAAAACACTCAATAAATATTGCGTCATACTGACGTGCGTTTGAGAGGTAAATTATCAGGTAGGCAGTTTAATATTTCATCATTCATGTCAAGAGTCATACAATTAGTGCTTCCATATGTTTACGTAAAACATGTTTCTGGTCTAGATCTTGATTAACATATTATTTCAGGATATTGCTTGGATCATGCTATTGTGAATGGAATATAATATTACCCAAATGTTCTCCGCGGGAGTTCTTATAGGACTCAATTCTAACTATACAACTAATTTCAAATATTCGTTGTAAAAACGCAAACATTAAATGGATTGTCTGGGGGGGAGGGTCTATTCCCCCCGTTTAGCTGGGAGGGGCAATTTTCTAAAAAATTGACTTAATTTGGAAAAAAAAATATTAAAAATCAACAGTTACATCCACAATGCTGTGATATACTTTTTTGTAAAGCCAGAAACCTCTTCTTTCATCTTGTTTTTAAACGAAGCTGTTTTAAGAAATAATTTTTGAGAAATTAATTTTCCAACTCAAAATTTTGGAAAAAAAAAATTCGAACTATTTTTTTTTCAAAATTGTATGTAATTAAGTACTAATTTTTTTTTCAAAAATTCAATTCTCTTATTAGTTTTTAGTTAAAAACAGAGCGGACCCAGACGAAATTGGCAGGTCAGATTTCAGGCGTTATCAATGAAAAAAAAAAGGATTAATCCAGGGTTATTCCAATACTGTGTCACTTTATTGTATCCTCCGATTTTTTTAAAAATAATAAAAAAGAGGTCAATGTTTCATACATTAATGTGCCTACAAGTCCATCCGCGTTAAAACCAAAAAAAAGGTTTTTCTTAGAAAAATGTGGTTCGGATTTTTTTTTTAATTTCTCAAAAACTACAAGACATTTGTGCATCCGGTTTTCTGATTTTAACTAAAAACTAATAGGAGAATTGAATTTTTGAAAAAAATAGTACTTAATTACGTACAAAAAAATAGTTCGAAATTTTTTTTTTAAATTTTGAGTTTGAAAATTTATTTCTCAAAAACTATTTCTTAAAACAGCTTTGTTTAAAAACAAGATGAAAGAAGAGGTTTCTGGCTTTACAAAAAAGTATATCACGTCATTGTGGTTGTAACTTTAGATTTTTAATAATTTTTTTTCCAAATTAAGTAAATTTTTTAGAAAATTGCCCCTCCCGGCTAAACGGGGGAATAGACCCCCCTCCCATACGATTTTTTTCTTGTCTTGACCAGACCTACACGCTCTAGCTTTTTGCCACACTGCTCATGGGACACCCTGTATATGATATCTATATTTTCTACATTTCGCCTTAAGACTTGTGTAATAGAGCCAGTCTTTTCGTTTCATTCCAACGCTTCTCTAACATTTCGATGTTCTTTTTGTAAAACGATTGATCTTTGGCCGTTAAATCCCCATCAGTTTTGGCAATCACTTTTTACTTGGAGTCAAACCTCTTTCCTTGGAGCATTCTTTTTGGATGTGTAAACTGGTAGTAGTCGCTGGATTGGGAAACAATTCAAAGTGCAATTCTTGCAATTTTACTATTGTTGCGATTGACTTGTTAAATGCTGTATTGTCTTAGTGAGAGAGCATTTTCTTCTTCCCTTTGAGTCATTTTTTCGTAGTGTTTTCTCTTAAACGCATCAATTACGCCATATTATAATCGCTCTTTCTTTCTCAAGGTAATCGATGAATGCAATACAACACGGAGGCCAAAACCTCCCCCAGCTGACATTTGCTTTTTGACGCTTTGAACGCTTTTCATCCTTTGTTGTCCACTCAGTTGGCTGCCGATTTGACTATGGAATGTAGTGATTGATCTATGTTTCATCAATTATCACATACTGCGTGAAACATTTTTTTTTGAGTCGAAATTGCTCTAAACAGTAATCTAACTTGACGGGTTGTTAGTTTTGATCGACCGTGAGCAAACGCGGTATCCTTTTCGTACAGAGCTTTCTCATGTTTAAATGTTCATGGGAAAATACTCTGCATCCTGATATAGTTAGGGTAACAGACATCTCATGTAACTTTAATTTACGATCGGCCCAAACCATTTTGTGGATTTTACGGCCGCAAACTTTGTCTCGATGGATCAGAGGCCGAAATTTAGATTTTTCCGAAAATTATAAAAGTGTTTGAAAGTAAGTAACACCGCTGTCATTTGCATCATAAAATTTTATACTTTTGGCTTGAAGGTTGGAATTTTCTAGGAATCATATGGATTTATTAGGAGTGAAGCCTATCCTATACCGAATTTCGTTTGTTTGTAATATGAAATAGAGTATTGAAAGCATTTATATTTGTTCTTAATTTTTTTTCTTAATTTATAATTTTAGGTTTAATTTAGTTTTTATACATTGTAAGAGTACAATCCCCAGCCTTGACGACTTTCGTTGAAGACGGTTTGATATTATTTGTCTTTTCCGCATTTATTGGCGATTCTCTTCTATTTGAGCACGTACATATGTATGTAGGTCCAGATAATGCAGTCGTTCTTGCTAGGAGTTGTTGCTACTAATATGTACAATATATGGAAATACTTGTAAAATTGTCCGTAAATGCAGTTCTTCCGTAACCGTAAATAGTTCCATGACTTTGAACCAAACACGTATGCTTAATTGTATAATACTAATGAGTGTCTTCTTCTTTTCCCAAATATAGATATTTGATTATGATGCCCTTACTGTAGATGCTAGCAAAATGCTTATAAGCAAATCTAGCTTATATCACCGAATCTGTATTTTATAATACATTGGCTGAAAATTATTTATGCTGTTTGATATATGTTCAAAACGAGTTTATACGCTTTCTTAACTTTGACTTTGCACACCTTTTAACATTTATAGAAAAATTTTTATTCATTATTTCCTGGAAAAATGTAAACCAATTGCAAAAAATGCTAATGTAGAAAAGTGTTTTATTTCTCAAAATAATACATTTTCAAAACGTCTGCCTCACGGGGTACATCATACTTATAAAATTGCAACAATTGCATCTATTTTCGGTCAAGAGAGACTGTTATATGTATGTATGCTTCACAAAGGGGGTTTCCACTAATCCACGAAAATGCAGTTTTTATCTTATCCTTCGGAATGCTATGTTGTGAACATCCCTCTGGAGATGGTTCATCCCCAAAAATGCATTGGAATGCTAATCCTGCCAGTGTAGCAGCTGCCTGCATTTCTTTCCACTTAGTTCCATCAGTTGAATTTTCATATTCGGAACACGAGAGTATCTTTTTCTCTTTCGCTCTGCACAATATTATTTTATTTTATTATTCAAAATATTTGCCTACTCACAGTCGGTATCTTATCCAAAAAATGTTCATTGATGTTATTTATTTCTTCTGAGTACTTGGAAACTAATGTAACGGTAATGGAGTAAGGCCATAAAATCAAAGTATAATATAAAATAGCTGCCAAGTACGAGTATATGTTCTCTTCTATTCTTTTTTTTTTTTTTCAATACACTCAGAAATAATCGATCTACATATCATTTATCTTAAAAAACTATCAAAAGTTTTGTAAATGCATTTTCCGAAGAACATAGGTCGTGGTAGTCATGGCAAGCAATTGGTAATTATACACTTCAGGTCAGCTGGTTTTTCGGCGATTGACAATTTAAAATTCAACCGATCTTCATGATTTTTTAAATGTTCGTTTTCACGGCGGATTTCATATAAAATATATTGAAAAATATTTTTATATTTATATATTTTTTTATAAAAAATTAAATAATCTACTTTTGTTCTTTTTCGTGTAGATTAAGAAAAAAAAATATAAGAAGTTGATTGGTAGCATGAAAAAAAGCTGTAGAGGTTTTTTGGTAAAAACTGATTTTTTTCCAGCATTCAAATCTAAAAAAAACTGTTATAAATACTGATTTTTAAGTTTTATTTGTATGTTTGATATGAAATCCACCGTGAAAACGAACAATTAGAAAAAAAATCATGAGGATCGGTTGAATTTTGATTTTTTATAGCCAAAAAACTGGGTGACCGCGAAAGTGTATAATTACCATTTTTTTCTTTCAAAATGCGAACAATGAGAAAAATTGTTAGTATTAATAGAGGTATGGTAGGTATGAGTATACTATAAGAAAAGTCAACTTTATAGTATGAAATTGTAAATAAAATCTCATAAATAGTAGTTTGACCAAAAATAGGTGGCAAACATTAAAGACATTAAGAGCCATTTTTAATAAAAATATTTTGAATGTAAGCAATAAAGCCACTGTACTGGAATAAAACAAAAAAATATGAATCAAACTTATTGCTGGTGCAAAATGAGAGAAGTGCGCATTGCATAATAATAGTATTTGCAAGGATATAATTAGATGTATGCTTTTAGCATGGGGCATGTGTTTGAGGATATAATTTAATTCCGAGATTAGGGCTAAGATTGGAAGACAAACGCTGTCTGAGTAATGAATATGAATGGAAAATATTTTAATCGCGCAAATATGTATATTACATTTGGCATAAATGTCATCAGTTGTATTTTATGATTATTAATCTCGTTACTCTGACGAGATAACGCCAGCAGTTACTTACGTCGGAATATTTTTTTATTTCTAAATAAAAAAAAAGCGAGCCTTGTAATCAATAATTATGCATTTGGTTATTCGAAAAGTAATTTCGTAAATCATATGGTACAGAATCATTTATTTAACAGGTTAATGTTATAAAGGTAGTTGACAATAGCATGCCGGTCATAAAACTTTTGATCTTCGTTATCAAACGAAACCATGTATGTAATTGCTCACTGGTGTAAGACTGGACGTCTGATAGGTTTAATTTTTGATTGTCAGAAAAAAAGACAGGAAAACTGCAAGAGTTAATAAATCAATGCTGCCATCAGCGTTTTTAAGATTATTTCGTGTAAATGTTCCACGACTACGTTTTTAATAGGAGAGTCAAAGTTTTACTCACTTTTTCGGTATATTGGCTGGTATCTCGATAATAACACAATGTTATAATTGATGTTAGTGTATCGGCATAGACGGGTGATTTAAGGCATCAAATCGCACGTCCAAAACTAGAGATAAATTGCTTATCGAACTCATTTCTCATGTGCTCTGAGATATGAGGCACCGTCTTGCTGGAACCTCATGGCAGTCAGGTTCAGCTCGTATATTTTGGGTGAAAAAAACTTCAATAACATTGAACGACAGTGGGTGCCATTGACGGTGACATTGTTAACATACCAGGACTGAGCTTCTTTGCTGAAGACAATTTTTCGATAAAAAAGCAGTTCATCCACAAGATTTTCTAATGACTTGTTGGGCTTTAGTCTTTACACGTACTGTATTTTGTAAGGTTTTAGACGACGATCTTTGCGTAAAACTTCCACGTAGTCGAGTAACCCATTCCTAATTGGTACGAACGGTAACGCATTGAAAAATCACGATCTTCATTAGCACTGGTGGATACAGCAGCAACATTTTCCTCTGTGCGCAGTCTACGCATACGGGATTGTGGATTGATGTTCAATAGCGTGAGTTTGCCGCGAAATTTGGTCACTAAGTCTTGAATAGCTTGCCCAGTAGGTCGATTATGACGACCGTTTTTCGTTTGAGTGAATTATTCAATCGTTCAAGTTGATGAGAGTACAGTTCAGAATTTATCCAGGGTCATTCAATTTGTAAATTGTAAGAAAAATTATATAAATTGTATTTCTGGTTAAGATTTCGATCAAATATTTATTTCAATATAGATATATAGAGGAAAGGAATATAATACCACTCAAATGTTCTTCACGAGAAGTCTTAATCTTGGAGGCCAGTTCATTTTATTAAAATGCGAAACAACTCGTCCAGGAAATTTGTCTTGAAATAAAGCCAAAACGAGCCATGTGGTGTGAGATGTGGCACAATTTTATTGAAACCACACGTTCTCTATGTTCTTAAATTCTTATCCTCGATTTGATGATAAAAAAAAAAATAGGTTGAGTTATGCCCAAAAGCTGTGTTCGCCGTGAAGTTGATTGATTTTGATCTTCTTCAACACTACCACCAACGGCATCCATATTTTCTGTTACAGAGCTAGTATTTTATTTCAGAATTATTATAGTTGGGCCTATAGTATACTCAGATTGACGATTATGTCGATCATAACCAGTTTGTAATCCGAGAAACGAACATATTACGGAATCACTACTTTCGTAGTAAGTTTTCTCACTTTTAATACACATTCAGAGATTTTTAAATGTCCCATATTATAAAAATTATCCAGAAGAAGTTAAAAAATGACAGCCAGCATCACCTTTCTTTGATGGGTATCAGCTTTCAAAGTTCTTTGAACCGGTTCATCTTTATTTACTGCATGATTTCTTACAGGCGATAATACTCTTCCGTAATAGATTAGGGATTTAGGTAGCAGATTGCAGACGGATAAAATTGTGGGGTTTTGGATTTAAACCAAGGGCTTCATTATCTTCACCGTTCGAATTACGATACGAATGTACCGAAAAAAAGCAAAATTAAACAAACTTTTTCACAAACAGACTTTACTTTAGTAGCTGTTTAGGTGTAAAGTTGGCTGTGAAAGAAACACAATTAAGTCCCCCGTTGGGAAAAAATTAAATTGTTTTCAAACCAATCCATTCAAGAATGTTGGAAGAAGTTTCCAGTTGATTGTTATAAAGTGTCAATCATCCAAGTCATTGTCCATGAAAACAGCACCCGATCGAATTCGTTATCCTTACGTAAATAATTAAACAAAATAAATAAATTTCTTGAAATATATTGAATTACAATTGGAAAGTATAAATTTACACGGTAAGACCGTAAATAAAAAAAAGTCGACAAAATTGAAGTTAATAATTCACTTTAAGGAAATTGCTGAATTTTAAACGACTGGACATAATTAGTCCTTTCACTTCTAGAATACTTAACAATATAGACACCCGCTGCACATTTCATTTTAATTTTTATCAAACACACAAATGGCAAGAATGAAAACGTGACGGTGACTCTTCAAGATAATAACTCTTTTTGAAAACCAAAAACAACTTAAATTTCTATTAACATTTCAAGCTTTGGTTTCCCTTTATCTTTCATCCAAAAAAGATATTACGGTCAGCCGGTGGAAATAAGAAAATGATATCCTGAGAGTATAATTTTCCTATATTACCTTACTTTTATCGTTACATGCTCCATCCCATTCTATAAAAATACGTCCCTAAATTGTATCGAATGTAGAGCAATATTCGTATTCATTCGACAAACGTTAGTATTGTGAATAAACATGCAAAGGTATGTGCAGACGAAATGGAAAAATATTTCTATAGTAAATGTTTGGCTGTTGATGTAATGACATGGTATTATGTACATGAACAAATTTCCCGCCAATTGATTAAAGTGTCACTAATAAAAAGCAACAAATAAAAATAAAAAAAAGTTGATAATACAAATACAGACGAGTCGATTCCATTCGCAGACTGTAAGGGATGGCGATAGTTTTTGTGTGCATTTGGACAATTTGTGAAAAGGGAAATATTTAACTATAAAATAGTTTTTATTCGTTTCCATAGGGCACACGATATTGTCTAAAACATGTCGGTTACACAGTTTGTTACGAGTATGTTTGTAAAAGTTTTCAACCTTCTGCGGTGACAGTGATTTCGAAACCAATTGACCTTTTTGTACTCTTTCTAAATTAATTTGAATTTCTAAATGCTATTTGAGCAAATAGTAAGATTTCATTCATAGATGTTTGTATGTGTAAATACTCGTGCTGGTTTTATAGTCCACATCTTCGTGCAATCAACTATATAGTGCAATGTATTTTTTAATTGAACATACATTTTATTACCGATTAAAAACCACACATTTGGTGAATCATTCACATACTTCAGTGTACTCAATTCATTCCCATTCGAGAGATAAGAGTAAATTTAAAATGATTATTAAAATGGAAAACTCCAATGGCACAAAATGAATTCACTAATTGCTTTCTGGGTACAAGTTCAATGCTAATTTTTTCTAATACTTGAGTGGACTGAATAAAAGTGCAATGATTAAATGGTTTCTAGCATATATTATGGAAAAGTGAACAAAAAATTATTACTTTAGCTGAATATATTGATTTTATTATATTCAAGTTAACTCGAATAGCATCACCACCATTTTACGTCTCAGAATTGTGGTAGTATTTATAAGATCTATGAATAAAGTGAGAAATACGTACTTTTCAGAAGCTACAAAAAAATATATAATCGTGATATGTGAGTTTTAAGCAAAATTGAAAACAACAAGCCTGCAAAGCCAAAGCGTAAAAATGAGCAGGACTAAGGCATGAACCGGACAACTTCGAGGAAAAGGCTTTAAGGTCACATATGACAGTATATATAAAGTATGACCTGTGTAGAACCATATCTGATTTCTATATTAGAAATTGATTTAGACCCAGCGAAGCCTTTTCATGTGATTGTTTATCGATGAATGGAGTTTGGAAAAATACGAATTATAGCCCAACAATTTCCTCCATCCACAGCTTTCTACCTCATCAATCTTTCCCATCATTGCCTTGTCGCATGAAATTATACAATTCCTTTTACATTCGTGGCAGTGTACACTATATTTGTTTCCAAAGTATCCATTATCATTCACATTATCCACTTATTTTATATTGCAAAATCGTGGAGCTGATTTCAAGACATTAATTGTGCATAGTATCAGTACTGCGCTGAGGAAATACAATTGCGATATTGTCGATATATTCGACGTGTGTATAAGAGCCAGAGATCAATAAGTTACCCCTAAGCAATATTCTCATTTCATCTCATTTTCGTTGAATTTGTCAAAAAATATGGAGTAAATAAACACACATTGTTGTAACAGGTAAATAGCAGTGTTGATTCTTTATGAACTCACAAGAAAAAAAAATCTCCGCCGTCTTAATACAACGATAATTAGGAACCTAAAAACGGTCGATAAGATTAAAAGAAGATTAAAGAAGAAGAAGAAGAAATAGCACAGTGGGTAGGTAGAAATCGGATGGTAGTGAAACCGATTAAGCAAGTTCAAGTGTTTGTCCAAGTGTCGTACGGTGGCTACTGGTAGATCCTTCAAGTTACCGAAGAATGATTGACATCGGTTTTAAATACTCGAGAAAGCGGGGCATTCGCAGAATAAGTGAAATGGTATGGTATTCTTTTTTTCCCAGTTAGGAATTGAAAATGCCGATGCGCAGAAGTATTGATGGTGGAACAGAGCGTCACAAAGCAGTGTCTATCGCCAAGACGGTTCATTGCTTCTTTGCAATCCGATTTCAAACCGCTCTCAATAATAATACATAATTTTAATAACTAAAAGCATTCAGAATATTAATTCGTATTTTAAAAAAGAACATTATTTAAAAAATCTGACTGTACGTGACCCATTACAATAATAATTAAAAAAATTATACATTGTCCGTAGAACCACGTGCGGTGGAGTGAAATATGTGTGTTGTGTTAAGTTTCTTCCTGCTGGATATGTTTCCTGTTTTTGCCGTTGCTGGGTATATTCAATTTTTGTTATTTTTTTGTTTTCTTTTCATTCTTTCCTGTTTGAATTATCCATTAACTCACGTTGGGTTCAAATTTGGGAATATATTTGAATTCGGCCTCTAATGGCATGCGGTGCTCCAATAAATCTCATGAGTGGCATCAATCAGAAAATAAACAAAAGTGATAAGTACGGCTAGGATTTTCATGCACTTAAAAACGCAAAATATGCGCTTAATATATGCTCTTAAAAATGGGAAATATGCACTTAAAACCATGGCGAAGTCACCTATAACGACATGGTTTATAACGACCAGTCGCTTTTAACGACCAATTTTCCCCCACGTGGTTGGTTTTTGCATAAGAAATCTTTCTATTTTTGAAAAGTCGGATAAAACGACCGTGGGCTGTAGCGAACAGTTCAACTGTATGACTGCAATTTAGTTTGTCATTTTTATAATGAAAAACAAAAAACAATGTTATCTAGTTTTGAGGAAAATTCAGTCTTTTTATTTTAAGAACTATTAGGTGTGCAACTAAGTTCTCCCTGTTTATCAAGACATGGCTCTAGTACATAGTAAGTGCTGGTCGATTGTGACGTATCCAAAACGTCATGAATCAAGCTTAGACTTATGGTAAGCAAACCGTTTTGACACATTAGTGATTTTGTTTGAGAACTCCAAAAAGTTTACGGAGATGCTGCTCTAAGTGAAACAACGTGCCGTGATTGGTTCCGTCGCTTCAAAGACGGTGATTTCAATGTTGACGACCGTTCGAAGGAAGGCCAAAAACCTTCGAAGACGCTGAATTGGAGGCATTGCTCGATGAGGATCCATGCCAAACGCAAAAAGAGCTTGCTTTAGTATTAGGAGTTACCCGCCAAGCTATTCCCAAGCGATTGCATGCGTTTCGAATGATTCAAGAGCACGGAATTTGGGCTCCAAAGCCAAGAGACGTTGAGCATCGTTTTTTCGCCTGTGAACAACTGCTCCAGCGGCAAAAAAGGAAGGGTTTCCTTCATCGCATCGTTACGGGTGATGAACAATGGATTTATTACAGAAACCCAAAGAGAAAAAAATCATTGGGATAGCCCGGTCATACTTCTATGTCGTCGGCTCGGCCGAATATTCACGATGCGAAGGTTATTTCATGGATCAGGGCGGTGTTATTTATTATGAGCTGTTGAAACCAAACGAAACAATCACTTTGGAACGGTATCGAACTCATTTGATGCGATTGAGCCGAGCACTGAGCTAAAAGTGGCCACAATACGAGCAGAGGCACGAAAAACTGATTCTACAGCAACGTTGCCAAACCCGTTAAAACCTACTTAGAAATGCTCAAATGGGAAGTCCTACCCCAGCTGCCATATTCCCCAAATATTCTCCTAATAAAAATCAATTATTATTAATTATTTTTTTATTAATTAATAGCTTTATTTCAGGCAAAAGTATTTACATAGATGTAGGATTGACATAATTTGGTTGACACATATGACTGAAATAGTAAAGATACATTCAATTGTAAAATAACAAGTGGTGAATGTATTTATCTGAACACTATACCAGAAACTGTTGATGGGGGCCATATTAAGTAACAAAAATGTACCAAAATAAGTGTTCGTACAAATAAGGTATGCATAACAAAAGATAAAGTAAACAGGCAAGTAAAAAGATAAGTTAAAATAAAATATAAAGTATAAAATATAAATGAAGGAGATCATCTAAACAAAGTATTATAATTAGATTAAATATGCAAAATTTTTTCTATCTCAGAATAGCTGAGAGACAGGAGATTCATAAATGCAATATCTCTCAAGAAAACTGTTTCCACTCTTTCGCATCGTAAGTTAATAGGAAGTATATTGAATAACCGAGGTGCAGTAACACAGAAAAAACATGAAAAGTGAAATTTCTTTATTATTGGTACAGACCTAAAATGTCTAGTATCGACACGCAAGTTATAGTTATCGTCAAACCTAACTGCATAATAACCAGCATTTTTAAAGAATATTTTTAACACTTTGTAACAATAAATATGTCTAAGCAGTAGAATTCTAAGGTTTTTAAACAGATCAAAGCTAGGTGCATATCGATTTACTTTGCAAATTATTCTTACAGCAGGGTTTTGTTTTTAGGTTTAATATTAGAAAAGTATGCACCACCCCAACAAGATAGCCCATATTATATTTAGATTTTAAAAGACCATTATAAACCAGTTTCAAAACAGATTGATTACAAAAGAGACTAAGGTGGTAGAGTTGCTTGACAACAATAATATTAATTAAATAAATAAAAAGGTTAAAAAAAACATAAAGATCTTCATTTGAAAAATTAAATAATAAAAGTAGTATTACTTAGATTTAACTTAGGTTTTCAAAATGAAAAAAGAATATAGGAAATGTGTGCATTTTTACGTTTTTTTTTTAATTTTTCGGAAATATGCACAAAATATGCATTTATTATTAAAAATATGCAAGAGTATGCAAAATATGCATTTTTAGTAAAATATGCACTAACGATTGGATGCCAATTTAAAGGAAAATTCATGAAACGGAAAAATAACTTATCCTAGTGCTTCTAATGCATTGAAATCCTAGCCCTAGTGATAAGTATATTTGCAGAGATATACCGTATCCCCGAATGAATAAACTAAACTTTCCAGCTGAATTACTCATCTGATTTCAAACTCACACAGTTTTATTTTCAATAATTATTCATCAATTCATCGGACCTACTATATTTATATTTTCTGTCATTTTAAATCATTTCTCTTTGTATTATTATTGTATTTTCTGGTTTTGCATACTTTTTTATTTAATTTCAGCTTTAAGTTCTCTGCAAGACATATTCGTACTAATGAACACAAATACAGGGTAAACGAAGTGTGAAAATTAAAAAAAAAACATTACGGTAATGAATGTATGCATGCACGATATAGGTATGTTTGAATACACACATTTGAATATGTGTTTTACATTAAGATCTTATTAATTTGCCTGAAGCCAAAATGTAAGAATGTGTGCTAAATTTGAAAGGATTTTTGAATGTCATGTCATGAAATACTAAAATATTATGTTAATAGTACCATATGTTTGGTAACATCAAACAATTCCAGTTTGATGTACAAGGCAGTGATATTGTAATCCGTGATCCGATGGCAGATTATAAGCTTTCAAGTCTAATATGTCAATTGGATATTATATACATTTGGTTGGAGAATTGACATATTAACATAAAATTACCATACATACCCATTACACATTTTAAGCATGATGCACAATTTCCTAAAGGCTCAACAAAATAGTAAACAAAAGATGAATAAAAGTTTTCAAAATGCCACTAAAGGTAGTACTCCTAGTAGGCTGAATTCCGAATGAATGGGACGCCACATTAGTCAGCTCTAGGTGTATCCCTCTTTACATTAAAACTTGTTATCGTAAAAATTCATGTGAGCTCCAATTGTATTGTATATTGTAAAGAAATGTAAAAAGAAATGCCATAGTTGTCACATAACGAAAATGATCATTATATGCAGGTTAGTTTAAAAATATTTTGTAAATCTTATGTTTATTGCAATCCTTATATTTTATACTCAGGGATACTTATATAGGTCATACAATACGTCGTTTCTGCCACAATAAATAATAAATGAAGATACGAGACTTGTATAAGAATTGTATAACTGGTTCATTTAATTACTGTATGTCTTGACGTTGTACTTTCATATGTCTCGGCTCTTTTTAGATGATGACTATTATAATATAGGTTGCTTCACTCAATCAGCTTTATTGTGTGTGATCAGGTAAGAGCCACTTACTGCGGCGTACTTCCGATTTTAAACAGTAAGTTTTCGAAAATGTTTTTTTTTTTTTTCAAATAAAGAGGGTTTCACTCGGCTGAGGAAATACATTGATAAATATGATTTCCATAACTTGACTGTTCTGAGACTCAAACCCCGATTCTGCCGTTGTTAGATTATTTAATTTAAAATAGGGCACATTGAACATAAGTTTCCTTATAGAAAAGGTAGAAGATCAAAGATAATTTTACAAGGTTCATTCCTAAGTATGTGGCCAAAGAATTATGACCGATCGGATTTTCAACGACTTTTGCTATTATCTGATGAAGTGTGTGTGTCCTTTTTTGTTTATTTGTTTTCAAGAATACGACTAGATAGGGGTTTCCTCTATACTTTCTTTGAATTCAAAAGCAGGCACCGAGTGATTTGCTTAAGTGCGTACGATATATGCACCACATAAGGTTCAAACTTTCTTTTCTTGTCAATTTCTTTTAGCTCGCAGTTGGCAAAATGTAAGTTAAAATGTATTTTAATATTTTAATTGATTTTTCTCAATATGGGTAGGTTCTTTCTATTGAAAGAACAAGTTTCCGCTTTGTTGATTGAGAAAAAGTCTAGCTTTGTTCAAAAAGCAAGCCAATGGTCAACATAGTAAAACATGTGGACCATGGCCTTGGTTGCGAAAAAACAAAAAAACACTAATAACAGAGGACTGCCCGAAATTTGTTCATAAAGCTCTACAGAAACGTAATGCAACATCTAACTGCATTTTGAAGGATTTGAACAAATCTGGAATCCAGATATCCTTGAGAACAATGCGATAAGGAAAACTCTTTTGTCTGCAGGAGACCATCATGGAAGCCGAAATTGACCAATATCATGTGAAAACGGGGACTTTATTGGACACAACGTCCCAAAGACTGCAAGAGGTATTATTGGGGAATGGTCATTTAATTTTTTCTTTAAATTCCTTTTCACAAAACTTTTCCTATGATAACGTCCTTATTTTAGGTTGTCTTTAACGATGAGTGCCGCTTAGAGGCTATGATGGAAACGCCCAAATTTGTTCGCAAAAGGCCCAATAAAAGATTCAGTACATTGCTTTTCAGTCAGTTCGGACTGACGAAGATTCACGCTGGAATTGCATAGTAAGCGAAGGTAGGGGCAACAATGGACTTCAATCAGTATATTTACATCCTTTGGTCTTTATGCAAGTTGGAGCTCCTTGCCACACATCCAAAGCAAGCTCCTAATGCGCAGACACTTGTGTCTGATTTGCTGATCTCCTTTTTTGCCTTCTCACTACTAATCACTCGCCCTATTCACCTGATTTCTACCTATTCGGAAAATTTATTTGCTGATGACTGGGACGTCATTCAGAAGGCTTGCATTCATTCTCAAGGACATCTGTACAGACCTAAGACGCTTGTTCGTCATGCTTCTTCGCTCTAGAATCTTAGGGAAATTAATCTGAATGAAATAAAGAAGTTTTGTGAAATTAAATTTTCATTTTGTCCTTTTTACCTTTAAGTACCTTATATTGATCATGTTTTTATTGAAAACGATTTAATTGGAACATGAGATTAAATTATGATGACACAAGACTCCTGACTCGGATAAATGATTTTCCAATCATTTGAATCACTAAAGACGTACTCATCATAACGACGCATAATACAAGCTTTCTATATTGGGTGGATATTTTGCAGGTTGTATACATACATAACATATATTAGCTCGTATGTTCCACACATGTGGATTATATATGAAGAACAGAAAACTTCTCAGGACCTTCCACCACTATTCAGTAGTGAGACAACTTTTTGGTTGAATGGCTTTCAGGGACTAGCCCTACAGATCCATGGTAACTGATTTGATTGTTCTCCGATTGAATAATACCAATATAGAAAAGTTTCATCAAGATGTCACAATATGACATTTCGTGCGGATCGTATGAACATCATTGAATTATTATTCTTGCGTGGTACGTTAAATCGTTAGTTTATGCTGATAAACCAGGAATCAAATGCACTCGGGGCATTGCTGATATGTCATCATCATTTTTGAAGTTGTTCTTTTGTTCAGGCGTTCACGGAGTTGAATATACCCGAAATCACATTTAAAACGTATTCCATTAAATTATCTATCCTCGTTCATGTGAAGACTAACCTGAAAATGTACCTTTGCGATCAGGATACCGATTCTCATATGTAAATCATCTTTCAACCAACTCCAGTTGCATTTTTTATTTGAGCTTATGTTTTAAACCAGAAAATTACGTTCAGAGCTGTTTAATTAGGCAGACTGTATGTTTGACTTTCTAGTTAGATAAGGAGTAAATCTTTCATCTAATTCGAATGTCAATGAAAGGATTGAGACTAAAAAGTAAATAGTGAGGAATACGAGATAGCTTATTGAATAGTTAATTATTCACATGCGATAAAAGTTCCGGACTGATAATTGACGACTATCATGCTAATTCAAACATATTTCAGTCTTTTCTTTTCACATCCCTTTGTGACTTTAAATTCTTAATCGCGTTTAACTTACGGAACTTCGATGTAAGCGTAAAGCATAATATTTTTTTTTTGTATTCCTCTCATTGATTCTGTTTTATATCATCCTTCTTACCCAGGGTCAAGTTTACTTTTCCTTTCTTCCTTGTTAAGAGCCTTGCTACTGTAACGAATTTGCGTAACAATATCATCTGCACTTAAAGCATATAATTGGTTTTATTTGTGACATTGCGGTAATAACAGGCTTTATCTGAATTGAAGCATCTCGTTTGCATGAATAAAATTTGCAGTCACGTTTCGCGATATTTACACTTTCGAATATAAAAACTTGTACTGCCGACTTGGTTTTCCCAATTAAAGCTTCGTACATACATATATACATATAATCAAATAAATATATCAGTACATAGTCTTTAAAATTTATGCTTAAGACTTTGTTTAATGATTCAAGTTTTCAGCCGTTTAGAATGAGAATTTGAGCTGTGTTAACAACCCTAAATGCTTATTTTAAATAATAAATATATGCAAAATATTGACTTAAAATAAATAATTCAGCTTTCGTATTATTACTATCCGCTTTTAATTTAGTCTTAGTGACTTTCCAATTTAAATTTTACGAATTCGAATCTAATCCAATTTAATCGGATTATTTTATTTATAGGTTGGTAGTACTGACATTTACGTCATTTTAAAATGTCATGTCATTATCCTCATTGTTTTTATAGTTACGATTGTGTTTTGTGAGCAACTAAAAATTAAATTTAAGTCCGTATTTATAGAGCAAGGAAGTCTCATTAAATTTTGTTTCCGGAATGGATTTTCTGTTGCAATAACGTTGAAGATGAATGTTTATAAATGGTACAAACAATTCCCAGAAGGCCAGGAAAGTGTTGAAAAAAATATGGTTTCCAATTTGCCAACACGTCAAGGAAATCAAAGATTTGCTATTTAAAAAACGTCAATTAACATTTTATGACCTTGCTGATATTGTTGGCATATCGTATGGATCAATTAGGAAAACCGTTTGGACTTCAGACTCATCTCATATCGTCCAGAACACTTAAGTCCTTTGAAGAGATGGAAAGAGACATAACTGATGGCGCAGAATGATTTATCTCCGTTTGACTTCTGACAATAAACTGAAAAGACAACTCTGGGAAAACCGGGTCGAGTCCACGGAAGAGGTTTAAGGTGCATCGCTGTACAAAACTGATGGTTATTTTATATGTTCAATGTAGTATTACCTGTATATACCAACTTCAAAACTAGTTTTACCGTTAATGTTCCAGCGTGAATTACTGATTTGAGATGATCTGATTTAATATAATCCAAATTCTTGGAAGCTCGAAGAAACTCCTTTAAAGGGTCTCTGAATTATTTAATAAATAAAAAAAATCTATAAATGGGTAGACGAATAACGTATTACCCACTTCAACAAATATAAGAATATCTAGATAATACGTTAAAAGAAAAATTAAATACTTAGTAGGTATCTTGAAGTAAATCTAGATCTTAACCCTTTGCGGACCAAATTAATTTTTCTTAAAAATAATAATTTATTTTGTTAAATTCTACTCTAATGACATATTCCGAACAACAATATTTTTCTGTTTTTTTTTAGTTTGGTCTTTAGCAGATGGTTCCACTATGGAACCACTGGGAATATAAACGCCTTTGGATACATTTTTTGAGTTCAGTTTTCATTAAATTTTATTGCATTTTTTTAAAAGTATATTAGCCAAATTATTAATTCTTATGAAATGGAGAAAATCAGTTTCTATTTTCCTGAAGGCAGAGGCCTGCATTGCAGGAAGGCAGTGCCATCTAGTGTTCTTGTGCTACAATTAGCACAACGCACTTTGTAACCATAGGTTGGCATATATGCTGCCTTATCGACACGTCTTTCTAGTGGGACCTGCACTTTAAATCGGTTTATTTCCCCGATTGAGCTTTTCCTGCCTCTTTTAGCTATTTCACCCTCGAAAGGATATTCGACTTTTGAATCTTATGTAGCAGGCTAAAAAAGTTTCTGACAACTCGTCTAACATTAGCGGTACTTTGTATAATTTATCGTACTTAGGATAATTTCTTTTTAGTTTGACTGAAGAATTGTTTATGTGAATATCCAAGTAACAAACTAAAACGGTTTCGAGACACGAAATAACTTATAAATTGGTCTCTAAGCTCTTGATGAGAAGACCAATAGTCCTCGTAACTGGGCAGCCTTCGTATTTCCATAAGAATTTTTATTTCAATGAAACATTTTATTTCTTGAATTGTAGTTGGTACATACGACCAACGATGTACATATGTCTTTTTATATGCTACAAATTTGTTTCGAATGTGATATTCGCAATTAGTTCTTCCGTAAACAAATGCGGAAAGAAATCTAAGGGTGTTTCGATTTTATTCTTCAAATGTTTGTGGAATTACGATATTATGCAGAGAGGGGGACCATGTAATGTTAGGGACTTTAGTTCTTGGGTTTAAAAAGTTGCCAGTGGTAATTCAACTTCTCGATCCCAGTCCATGTCATCGTCCTCAATGATTTGGAACAACTCATGATCGGCGCAAGGCACCTCATTTTATGAATCAATTTCTTCAAATGGTTCACTATCAATTTCAGAGAGAAATTTCCAAACACGCTTGCCTGCAATATAAAATTTTCTTACCGGTGTGTACTTGTGGTCCCAATCGGAACCACATAAAACACTTATGTATGAAATATATCGAATTATTTCTTCAGTTGTCAAAATCTCTATCGATTCCATAAAATAAATAATAATAACACTCAAAATAAGGTGCCTACCTTCCATTTCTGATATTTTAGTCCTAGCACCAGCAAGACAACGCGATCGCTGCGAAAACACAACCAACATAAAATTCATAAAATTCGCATGAATTTCACTAAATAACGGTAAAACTTGTATGTGGTGCGAATGCCTAATACATTGACGTGTGTTAAACTCGGGTGGTTCCAACCACCGTTCACTGGGCCGGAAGAAAATAATCTTTTATTCGGTTGTCCCACTCTGTAACCACTGCCACACAAAGGGTTAATTCATTTATGCTATGAAAAGAAGGAAGCTCCGCTCCTGACATAAAATCATGCACCGGAATAGGTGTTATAGTGTTATTAATGTTTTCTCTCACGATCATAATCTGACACGTTACGAGAAAATGTTATAAAAAAAATAACAAGTATTTTTTTGTTAAATCCAAGATGCCAAAGTACCTGTACACGTATTACACGATGTCAACTTGTACTTGGTACTCGTATGTGATTTATAAATCATCATTACTACTGTCACTTTATATGTTCATATCGTTAACACGTCGCATCGCTATTATTCCCTTAAAAGCTCCTTTGCATTGATAAGTAAAAATGCATATGGATTAAATATAAGCGTATTATTATGCTTATGTCGTTCCATAAGAGTTGTGATGATGCGGCTTAAAAGTAAATGTTAATATTTTATAAATATTCTCTCAAAATCATTCTTATATTCATAAGATGTGGCACAGTAAGATCCTCTGATGCCTTTATAGATTTGGAAAAATGGTTGAATCATTATATTACAAAGAAAATTAATTGAATAAAAACAACCGTTATTTAAAGAAGTAACACGTGGGTTTATATCTTGACTTTTAATATACATACATATGTACATATGTATATATAAAATATGAATATGAATACATACTTTGAATTAATTTTTCATTTAGCTCATTTTCGATTACGAAGCATTTAAAATTTTAATTTCCGGCGAGTAAATCCTTTGAACTTCGTTGGCAGGTGTGGCTAACTAATCAGAAACGACAATTCTGAAAAGCGAACAGTGATTTATAAGAAAAACTGTTATGATTTTCCAAATATTAATATTGGTTTGGGGAAAAAGTATTGAGAGATATCTGTCACTAGATGGTGATTTGTGTCATATATCAGGCAACGGTGCGGTGACATTTCAATTCACAATCTTCATAAACACAGTTTCGTAATTTGCCAATCGTGTCCAAAGTTATAGTATTAGTAAAAAACTGAGGGACATCGCTGTATGGGGTTGTTCAAAAAATGAGGTGACCTTTTGAATTTAGCAAGCTAAGTATATCTGATTTTCAAATTCATGGCTGTTGCATCATGATAATGCACCAGCTCACTCAACGTTTCTTGTGCGTATTTTTTTATCAAAAAATGGTATGACCGGAATCATGACTGCGGCTTTTTTCTCTTCTCCAAACTGAAAAGACCCATGAAAAGAAAGAAATTTAGCATGGTTGCGGAACAAAAAGCGCATATCAGAATTGTTTCGAGAATCGGAAAAAGCGCCATAACTCCTATATCTATCTTATCTAGACAAATGTGTTTAAAACTAACTTAACTATCCTTACAAATCTAAATATGTTACCGGCCCTAGGCAGACATTCCAAAACAAAGGGAACAACTTAAATCTATGTCTTTCGACAACTACGTATATATAAACTTACCATATCTTAATCTTAAGCCTATCATATCTTAAGCTAAGAAAAATTAGTTTTAATAAAAAAAACTTTGTATATCCAGTCAAACTAGTATAGAAAATGTTAAAAACAAAATACTTTTGTATTATTTTGCAAATTTGCAGTTTTGAAACATGTTTACAGTATATGTACATGAAAAGCTTTTGAGATGAACGAAATCGACACATTTCTTAAGAATCTAATAACAGGCGAAAAAAAAACAAACGATCACAATCGTCTCTGCGGCCAGGCTTGCTGGCAAATATGTTTGTGGTATGTGTTACGGGATTGAAAGAAAATTGTACATTATAAGGTGCTAAAACCGGTTTAAACAATTGATTCCAATCTGTTAGAAATAAACCAGATTTCAGCAAACAATTAAAAACATTCAGAATTAGTCAGAGAGCCTGTCTCCAAAGTTTTGATGCAGATCACATAAATAAAATGAGTTCTATAATTCTCCGATTAATGAACTTAATCATTCTGCATTTCAACTGTGGTAATCTGTATCAGACTAGCTGTACCTGTTTGTACAATTAATTTTTAAGGGAGTTAGAAGTGATTTTTTGTTTTCATATTAACCTCTTCATGTTTCATTTCCGCTATACCGCTTCTCTTCAATCAATCTTTTGTTTACGGATAAAATCTCCTCTGTAAGATGGCAAGGTATTGGTATTGATCCATTTTGCCATTTAACTTACAAGTGGAACCAATACTTTTCCGAGAAAGGCATTCCTAAACTTCAAACACTTTTTAAACACTTTTTGGTTTAATCTGGTTAAAAGGTTGTGTTTCCACCGTGCGGAACTTAGCACCTTTCAGTTGAACCTACTAAATTAATGTTCTCCTCATGTGTCCATCTAGCCTTATCTATTTCAGGTTTCTAAGAACGGTTTTCGCAGAAAAATTCAACGATATTTGAATAGCAAATTTCAAAATGTTACACTGCATCAAATACTTTCTTTATTGAACATAAAAGAAGGTCTCTGATCGCCCTCTATGGCGTTCCTCGGTGTAAATATTTGTATTACCATTAGAAGTCTACACGTTTCTACGATAATAATATTGGCAATAATGTACATTTTTGTTAACGTGTTAACTCACGGTGAAAAGCACTACATGTATCGCATGTCATCTGTTTGTCGCTAGTCCTCTAATTTTAAGGAAGACATTCTCTCAACTAATAAGTAAACGATGTGTCCTCACTTAGAAGAGTTTTTGTTTTTATACAAATTTGGAGCGTTTTTTATTACAAAAGGTTGCAATAACTGTTTATAAATTGAGTATTTTTTTGGTACTGGGATTTGGAATTCGTATGGTTTTGACAGATATCGTCTTGATAGTACTTTCTTGATATGTTACCTACATTCAATATTTTCCCTTGTCCTTAGGTTTCCAGTTTCAGTATTTATAACCATGCTCTTTCGAAAACAACCGGATAAATTCTTTTTGCGGGCAGTTTTACTTAATTAGTTCAATATGAAAAAGTGTTGCCGAAAGTCATCGCATTGAGGTGAAAGTTTAAGGTGACTATGCTGAGGAAACTTTTCGAAATTGTTTTGCACGTTTTAAACAAGATGGGATCAGCTTGCCAGGAGTAGAGCTTCTACCTTGAATTTTGCAAACTATGCAAAGGCCTTCCTGTCTGTCCTTCTGTCTGAACGCATAAATCATATATCTACAAACTCGCTCGAAGTGAATGTGAATGAAATATAAATTATAAACTCAAATACATGAACCGTAATGACGAATAAACCCAATTCACCAACCGTCTACACAATTTGTTGTTGAATATGTTCGTTCAAACTCTACAAATGTATAATATTAATGAAATTTATTGACTCTCTGTTGTCAGTATTGGTGAATTGGGTTTATTCGTCACTGCGGTTCATGTATTTGATTTTATAATTTATATTTCCTTCATAGTTTATAATTCACATTTACTTCGAGTTTATATATGTGTGGAATGACCCTAAGAATCGAAACGTCAAATTACAAGTTGTCAGTACGAACGCCTTTCCTTTCGGAGGATTTATTACGAAGATACCAGCGAAGACAACACGACGCGCACAACCTCTTTTTTATTCCATCATTTTTTTCCAATCCCTGAATTGCTTTTTTTCGATTGTATAAAATAAATAAAACGATTAAAACTAAGAGTTTTACATATATATGATGTGTTATACAGACATGAAACCCTTTGCATAAGTCTTCCTTGCCTCAGCTATGCAAGGTAGAGGACTAAAAGGGTGATATAAACTTGGAAGACAAGGAATTACCTGGACAGCCGCAAAATTTCGAAGATGAAAACTTGGAAAACAACTTAAAAAAAAATGTCTGAATCGTTGGCAATTACTTGTAGGAAAACGCCTTAAAGCCAAGGAAATGTTTCAAAAGCATTACGGCAACCCCAAGCGAGCCATAAGTTATGAATTAAGCCCGGTCAACCATCAACATCAATGGCGTAGCCAAGTAACCATAATTTAAAGCTCATGTTCTTTTTTTAGTAAGATCAGAAGGATTTGATACACTATGAGCAACTCAAACCGAATGCAAACCATCGCTACAGATTTCTGTCGCTTAAAAAAATGCACGTGAGCCGAAGGAAAAACGATCGGAGTATTCTGAGAGATTTTGCAGCACGGTTTTGTTTACGCCGTAACAGGTAAAAACATACTTGGGAATGCCAAATGAAGAGTTCTTCCTCATACCGCCGTATTCTCCAGTCATTGTTCCTTTCGATTATCGTTTATTCCGATAGCTGACTCATGAACTATCTGAGCAGAACCTTATTACCTATAGGGATTGGAAAAAAATTGATCTAAAGATGAAGCGTTCTTTCGATATGGTGTTAGTATCCTGCGAGTATATGAACGATGGGAAAAAGTACTAGCTAGTGATGGACAATCCTTTGAAATATATAGTTTTTGTTTGGCTTTTTCTTGTTCGACTAAAAAACACTTCAACTAAAATGAATTACTACTATTAGATAATAATTTACCTAACTCCTAACATTAAGATAATAACTGTTTGATTAGATTATAGGCACATGTAATATTGACTGTTCGTTCTATGTATGAACGATTTGTCTGACATCTTGTTGTCCAACTTTACTTCTACTATACAAGTTGAATTCCAGTCACGTTGCGTGTGATATTTCCTTTTTGTAGTTCAAGTAATACAAAACCCATGTTGAAAGTGAATTGAATCAGAAAAACCCTAATTACCGCCAGATGTACAATGTGTGTATGCATTTATGTAGTAAAGCTATATACATATATGTATGTGTACATTTTTCGGGTTGCACATAATAGAATAGTGTTTCAATAATAACTCTAACCCTTGGCTTGGTGTATAATATAATAATCTAGGAAAAGATTTGCACCTAAAGTACGGATGAGTGGCTTTAATACTAATTTGTGGCCTTTTTGTATAGGAGACGATAAAAGGAGACAACACAAAACATTTTCGCTTGACACTATGATAGCGGTAACTTTGTTCATAAATGAGTAATGCGATTCGTATTCTTTGTGGAAATATAATAAAAACCATATGCGGACACACTGTAATGTGATTTCGTTGTTCTGGATTATTTATTTTTTGAATTTAAGAAGGAATGACATAAATTTGTTAGTAAGCATTCTACTTACATATATCATTCCGTCGACAACTTTTTGCAGTTATGAACAACAAATACGTTGTACCCTATTGAGTTTGGATAATCCAGCAGTGGGAGTGGCGGTTTGAAAGTTTTCATTATTTTGCTCACGTTTTTACATTGCCGCCTAAAGCCGTAGGAGTATGCTAAAATGCAAAGGGTAACTCGAAAGTTCGGGGAGCTTGTTTAAAACAAACATGTATAGTATACAGCACATAGTTCCTATTTTTTACCATGAAATTTCATTTTGATTTAAGTGAGAAGTTGATCCTAGTTGCACTAACAGGATAAAAAAATTGTAAACCATGGTTATTCTATTTTTTAAGTAATTATTGACAAACAAAAATAGATATAGTTAGTAAAAAACGGATTGTATTGTGACTGCAGAAAACAAAATAAAATGACGAACGAATTTCTCCACTTCAAAAAAAAAAAATTAAAATGAATCAAGTGTACATCATTCCATTTGATTTCTTAACTCTTGGCTTAAGTCATGGAAAATCACTTTCATTTAGGATAATACAAAAGAATAATTAGGCATCATTCTAAGCTGTTTCGAATTATAGCAATTTGATTACACTTCTAATACGTGTTAACAAGCCTTTGGCAAGTAACATACATAAACATTAACCGACGGTGTTGATAGAAGATACACATCAGATTATGTTTTATATTATATCGCGTTACTGCTTCGTAACATTTCACAGTGTTTATTATACAATACATAAAACGAACACTGAATCTAATTTATTTATAAAACTCATTTGAAAGGTGCATGATACTCCTGCGATGGTTTTTGTCATACACAGACATTTATCCTTCCGCTTCCGCTGCACAAATATTTAATAGAATAATATATTTACGTCAAATGGGCAAATAAAACGAAGAAATTGATTTAGACCCTTTCGTTAGTACACATGGGTTTTTAGATTTATTGTTTCCCGCCAGAAACCGAATAAAATATTGCAAAATCGCGAAGGCACTTCCTCTTTCTAATACCGCTCTTTTCAAATAGCTATACAGTAATATTTTCTTTCCGAATTTTTACGAATTGACATGGGAGCAACTTCAATTGGTATAACTGCGCAGACGTTCGGATATTTTTATCCGAACCAAGTCCATGGTTCAAATATGGGACAAACCGTATCCTTTTCGGCCGGATAAGAAAGTTTCGAGTATCCAAAAACAGCTTGAATGTTTTGTAACTAGCAAATACGCAACCCATATTATGTATCCGAACCATAATCCCAGATTTCAACCGCCCACGTCACATTCGAATATAGTAGGTACTAAAAGCGCTTTTCGAACACAAGTTAAATTTAGAACACACTTACTTGGGTACGAAAACTATAATAAGCTTCGTCACATACCTGTAATTAGAACAAGAATGCGTATTTAGTACAGGACACACAATATAAGTCTTATACATATGTATTAAGAAAATTAAAATCCTTATTTTGTAGGATTGATTAATATTTGTTATAGAACAATCAACCATTGTTGATTGATGACAATAAAGGTTCAAAATGCATTTTAGCTGCAATGTATTTCGCATTGCTACTCTAAATATGACAAGCCCACATGAACGTACAACTTTATTCGCATACTACACCAAGAAGTCGTCCAGCCTTAATTTAAATTGCGCATGTTTCATTACGAAACATTATACTATTGTTTATACCAGACTGGAAAGAAGAATTCTGTTTCTTCCTAAACAGACTTGCGTTTTAATACATTGATCAATGTTGATGTTCCAGGAGATAGTTAGCTTTTGTGAGTGATTTTTCCACTAAAACTAAAGCCAGAGTGATGATTGGATCGGATTCATACCATGTATTACTTTTTTTGCATAATGTTATATTATGAACATGTATTTGTATATGTATATAACTGGCATTAAGGTCCATAATTAACCCCAGTCAATGCTACTCATAATAATCATATATGTTTTCCCGTGGTTAATTTTTCAATAGTATTGTTATTATTGCAGACTTTGAACAGCGAACTTTGAGTTCTTCCCGATGAGGGGAAACGCCACCAAATGTAATTTTGATGACCTAGCTTTTGAAAGATTCGAGCCCTGAGTCACTAGCTAATATTTTAACGATTGGCCCACGGTGTTTCCTTTAGTAGAGTAATACAACAACATTGGAAAACAAGGTAGCAATACGATTTCAGTGCCAGCTACCAGATACAGGGTGAGGGAGTATATCACGGCGCTATATATGTAGGAGAAAACCCATTACAAGGTGATCCTTCTAAGATTCCTAGGCTATTTCAGGAGTTTGACCATCAAAGAGATCAACGATTTCAAATATTATCTTTCCAAGAATACGCAGATCACATCTCTAGTGTTAAAAATAGTGTTCAAAATTAAATACAACCCCTGGTTTGATAACACTTATTGCCATCCCATTATTAAAAAACAAATTTACAGAAACTCGACCTTGAAAAAAATTGCTTGTATCATACTAATCCACAAAAATCAAAAACCGAATTTTGCCCTATTGTTAAACTCTCCTGCTTTCCCAAGCTCTTCGGGAGTATCTTCTGTGATGCAAAATTCTTACTCTACAAGCCCATCTTCGCACCAAATCAACATGAGTTGCTTAAAGGTTGATGGACAATCAATAACCTAATTGGGTTTGAATCACAATCCTTCTGTGTACATGAGGATGGCAAGGCCTTCGACAAAATCTCTCATCAATTTGTATTTTTCAAATTCACTGCTTTGGGTTCCTTCCCTTGCCCTGGTTTTATCCTACAGATCAAAGCCAACCTCGAAATCGTCAGTATAATGTTATATTCAGATATTCTACTTCTGATCCAATTAATGCGTCCTTCGGAGTCTACCAAGGCAGCTACCTTGGCCCACTGATATTTGTCCTAATCATTAACCATTAAATGTGTTATCGAGAACTCTCATCTTTTCATATACGCAGATGACATAAAAATCGCCAAACATATATCTTTCTCTACTGATTTTTGACTATTTGGTGTCAAAAGACACCAAAGCTATCACTTACACCCGTAAGCGCTTTCCTCCATTTCCCAAAACCTACGTTATTTGTCATAAAGTTGTTCTTCCCGCCAACTTTTTGGTTGGCTTAGACGTTGTCTGTGGCATTAACGTCGATAACATTATTAAACGTGCGAATTTTACTTTCAGTTTTTTGAAACGTGTGTCCAAGGAGTTTTCGAATTCCTATACACTGCTTTCGTTAGGCCTCTTCTTGAATATGATAACCAAGTCTGGCCCCCTCGCTTATTGAGGCCCTCCAACTTCCCTATGCTGATACGTATGATTTATAGCCTTGAAACTACACAACGTACAACACCTAGAAGAACGACGCAAGGTCGCAGACCTAGTTTTCATCCATGACTTATTTACCGGAAATATTGACTGCCGACACTACTTCAAATGATTCCCTAAACACCTAAAACTATCAAAAAACACTGTCTAAGAAATATCCTCTACCGCCGTCATCCAGCTTTTCCTTTATCTTGTTCCTCCTTATTGATATTAAGTTTTTGTTTTCTCTTTGTTAAGATGTGCATTAAGCCAATAAAGTGTCCCTGTGGAGGGCGTCAAATAAGAATAGAGTTAGATGCGCACAGGTTCTCGAGGTCTGAACTGAACATTTCTACAAAATGTGTGTGTAGAATATCAGTAATTAATGAAAGTATACCTCAATTGGATCAATGATTATTTGTTCATATAAATTTGAAGTATGTGCATAAAGCTGGGAGTAAATCTATTGATGAAAAGTAAGTAATTACCCATAAGATTTTTAGATTTACATGCAATGTAACCAAGAAATGAAAATTAGAAAATAAAAGCTAATTTTATTTATATTGGTATTAATTTTATTTGTATTCTGCTTAACGCACGAAAAGCAAGTAAACATATCTAAGATATAAAACTCAGTACTTCGTTTGGCCAACCTTACTATAATTTTTTTAATCGACGTGCCATGACCACGGGGCAACTTGTAATATGGGGGGATATTTGGGCCCATTCTTCAGTGAAAGCCTAAATAGGTTATCTTTGCCCCTGATAGTTCTTTTAGTCCAAAACTGTTTTATTTGGGACTCCTGGTACCAAAACATTTGTCTGCAGGCCAAAAAACAAGGAGTTCACGCCAGACTACACCATTTAGACAATTAAGCGCGGCGGTGCAAAAATAAACTAATGGGGATGCTTTTCATATAATGTTACGGTTCCCTATTTTGTATCAAACCCAGTATGATCGCTAAAATGTATGTAGATATTATGGGGGAGGTCAAGTTGCCTTACTTTGATTGGAATATGTCTCTGAAGTGGTCCTGCAGCAGGATAATGATCCTAAATATCCGAGCAAATTAGCGAAAGAATTTTTCGCCAGAGATAGGGTTCAGGTTATGCAATGGCCGGCTCAGTTGCCAGACTTGAACCCCATTGAAAATCTTTGGGCAGACGTTAAAAAGGGCGTATTTGAAGCAAAGCCGAAAAACACACTGCAATTATGGGATGCTGTGCAGGAGGGATATTCCACTTCAGCGATGTCAAATATTAATTGACTCCTTGCCACGACGTTGCGCCGCTGCACTCAAAAATAAGGGTTATAAGACAAAATATTAATCAATTGGTATCATTAAAAATCAAAAACATATTCATTTTCCCGAGGACTTATTTTTTTCACGAATTTCCACTCCTGGTGCTATTGTTTTTCACACCCCAAAAGTGGTATTTTGCATAACTTATTTAATTTTAGTTATAATGGAAAAGTATTTAAGTTTCTAAATTACTTTATCTTCACTTTTTGTCATTAAAATGTAAAATAAAATTCAAAATGTTATTTGTTTTAAAAAAAATCCTTCATTCAAAATACCATAAGTAGTTGGTGCTATTTTTTTTTTCACAGCTAGGTATGTTTAGCTTTTATTATGAAAAAAAATTAATTAGTATTTAGTACAAATATTTATTTTTATTTACTCACTTTTGACGCTCAGAGTAATTGGGTTATTCGGTGCAATGGTGAGCCAGCATAATGGCAACAATCACAATTTTGGTATTGGACTGTAAGATTCCCATAATCACTCTTTAAAAAAAAAAAAATGCCGCAAAAAATTTGATTGAAAACAAATGTGAATGCCACGAAACGGCTATTAACGAATTGGATTAAGTTTGACGAAACTTAAGAAAGGGAAACAAAAGACGAGTTAAAGTATGAAACGCCTTATCCGAAATATGTGACGGATAATCCTTAATGGCATCGCATCGCTTTAGCTTACGCTGACGATCTTGATCTTAGATAGTGAAGAAACGGTTAAGAGCTACCCAAAAAGTCTAATAATTGCAGGAAGAAAGTAAGTTTAGAAGTAATTGAAGAGAAAACCAAATATATAGTATTGGCTACTGTTGTAAAAATGATTTAAAGAGATCAAGATAAATGAAAGAGGCATGTAGGCCTCGCGTCGCGTGCTTTTTCTAATCAAACAACTCTTTTGTCCCTTTTAAAATTTATAATTATAAAGTTAGAATAACGCCGCTGACGCTTTACGGATGTGTAGATTTTTGTTCTGTGAAAACAAGATCTGAAGGAGAATTTATGATTGAAAACTAGATGAAGAAACATAAAGTAGGAAAACTACGAAAGAACTAGAGGAACCCTTTTCAGCTCCAACCAATGCCCGAGAAATAAAATCGCAAGGACTAAGGTGACATAGAACGAATGGAAATTCGACGAACAGTCAAAAGAATAATGATTGGTAAGACTGAGGGGAAAAAGACCAACTGGATGACCGCGATGGGGTGATAATATAAAGATGAACCTAGAAAGGATGGAGCAAAACAGTGAAATATGGAAGGAAACACTCATAGAGGCAGATTTGCCAAAGGGTTGTCAATGTGGCTCTAGTCTTCCTTATTCCTAATGGGTAAAAATAATAATAATTATTGATGTGCTGAGTTTTTTTCCGTAAATGAAATGGCACTTGAATAAATTATTTTATATTTATAAAAAGATTGTTTTATATATATATACATATGCATGTATGTATGTCCACATCGAACAGCTTTGAGGTTTCCCCATTGTGTTTTTTTTTTTTTTGTTCAAATACATTCACATGTTGCGTGTGGTGAATTCTCAGAGATGGAAGATATACCGAACTTTTTACCGAATCCAAAAGGCGGGGGGGGAAAGCTTTCACTTGGTAAGTATACTAAGAAATATTTTCCGACCACCTCAGTAAGCGGCAGCATAATTTCCATATAAATCACAATTTTTATATTTTATTAAATATCTCATAACGAGGAATGCACGCTGTGTTCGATTTTAGATACAATACATACAAGCAGCCGTTACAATCCATGAATGGCTAAAGCTGAGTTTCTATCAATAATCTGTGTTTTTTTGTGATTTATTTACATGAAAATAACATATGTACATACTTTGCCCACTTGCCCAGTACGAATGATGAATTTTGAGAAGCTATCACGTACAAATAAATTTGGTATCCCGAAATTCTTAGCCGGGGTCAGAGCCCACCCCATCCACTTCTTGGATAACATGTAACAGAGCATCTTATAAAAGCTTGAATTGGTCCCTTTTTTATTTCTTGTGTAAATAATTATATTACATACAGACAATTTAACAACATTAATTTAGCATACGCTTGTGAACTTCAAGAGCCTCTTGTGTTATTGCTATTTATTGTAGCATACATCTGATGAGGAAAATTAAGATGTAAAAACTACATACGAGTATGTTATCAGATGATAAAGCAGCGACAAGTAAAATGGTAATACGAGTACATACTCGTATGATAATTCTTCAAAACTTTATATTCCAATAAAACAATAGTTCATAGTTCTCGATAATATTCCTCCCTTAATTTCCGTGTTAAGTGGAATGCATAGGCTAAAAAGATAATTTGATTGACTCCAGTCAATTGCCTCAGACCATTTTAAAGGGGTCAAATAACAAAGCCTTTTTTCATGTTTATTGTTAATTGATACATACATACCATACATTCGATGAAATAAATTAATTACATTTCTTGAAGTAACAAGTGTGTTTGTAGTTGTTCCGACTTCGACTTTTTTTCCTTCCAATTAAGGAACGCAAATGACGGAATTTCGCTAAACATTATCATGGAATGAGACTAGCAAAGTTCTGATTACTTGGCTGAATAATAGAACACCAATATAATTCTCAGATCCTAATTCTATTTTAGACATCCTTCAAATGTTTCCGAAACCATCAATTTTGTTCCAGCTTACCTATTTATTTATTTACTGTCATAAACTAAATTAGCAGGAGAGTTGAATAACATTAAGAAGGGATAGACATTCAAAATAAAAAGTATAATATTAACATAATTAATGGTAGATAAATTAAATACTAAAAATTAGAAATTTCAAAACTGTATCTATGTGCTAACTGAAAAATGGTTTTTAATGAGTATTATTCTATAACTCTTTAATATAACGTGGCAAGAAATGTGTTAGATGAACAGCAATAACAACTGCAATCATATATTGTGTACGAAAGATGATGAGATTTAAATGAAGTTACTCTAGTTGTTTCAAATGGTTGGCAAGTTAACAAAATCCCAATAAGTAGAGCAACCTTGTGAAGTTGAAGAGAGTTTGCGAAGGGTATATTAAGTAGACGAAAATACACGTAATTTATCCTATCTTTGTAGCTAGAGGACATCATACAGTTTTTTTTTTATTTATGTACTGTACTTATTTATGTACGTAACTACAAAAAAAGTTTGACAAAAAAATCAATCCAAATAAGGATATTCAAAGCTTTACCAACTAGTAAACGTCTAACTGTGACTGTGTTACCCACGTAATGCGTAGCACGCATCCAATGATGGATTGAATTGATTGGATGACCAAACAAATAAATTTATATCAAATTATTAAATATTATTTAAATGCCTCGCAGGACTCGATTGTGATAAAGTAATTTTCGATGACTTTACGATAAATATCTGGCTTTAACTCACATATAATCGGACGAACGTTTTCAAAACGTCAAGAGTTTGCCGATGTTATACCTAAACACGACCTTTTATATACTTACCCAAAAAGCAAAAAGAAATCCAATGGTGACAAAACCAGCAAAATCAAACAATTTGGCGGTCAGGCTACATTACCAAAATGTGGGACAACTCGTCCGAGACATTTTCCTTTTAATAAAATCAAAACGAGTCGTCCATATTTTCGATTTGAGGCCGAAAATAACTTGCGTGAAATCAAAAAGATCTATATCTTCTTCAACATTTTCACTAACGGCTGCCAATTTTCTGTAGGTGATAGATTGGCCTTTAGGCTTCTGTAGCCAATCTCTTAATTTTGTTTACAGTTTTGTAATGTGCCAAATATTCCTACTTTAGAAACACTATTTTTCAAGTAAGTTTAGCTAAACAATTGTTAGGTGATTAATATTGTAAACTGGCAAGCCTAAAATTAAACATAAGCCCTCTCAGATAAAGGTTTGACGTTTGTGATTAAAACAGGGATGTCAAATCTGTACCATGACTGGATGACCCTCTACTTTGCCGGAGAATGTGTTCATATGATTGTCCTAAGTTAGATGGTGATTAAATCCCATACTTTTTTTGTAGTTTCGGCAAGAGGAAAGATTCTCTCTCATTTGCGATATTGGGAGAGATTTCCATTTTTCAGGTTTAAGGTAGTACTGCAAAGTAGAGCCATTCAGCTTGGAGTAGTTTACTAATCTTCCTCTATAGTCACTATACGCCATGCTCATTAAGGTCGAGAGGGGAGCTCAGATAAAATATGGAGACTGGGGGGTGCCACTGACACCCAGCAGAATTCTAAATTTGGTAGCACCAATTTAGCATGGTAGCATGGCTAAAGAAATTTTTTGCATAGGTTGGCACGACTGACTGTATCGAATGCCATTCAAAACGATAAAACCAATTTATGTCAATCTAACGGGTGCTTCATCAATAATGGTTAACACAGCCGCGATAGGAATGTCAATTTTAATAAATAATAATTGATTCAGAGTGAGCATACGTACGAGTAATATAAATATTATTTTATTATAATATAATTCGTTTAAGCATATGAAAAAGAACATGCCTTTATTATTCGCCCTTAGCATTTTTACAAGGAGATATGAATTTAGTTAATATTATATGTTGAAAGACGAGCAGCAAAATTATTTTTAAAAACGAGTGGTGTATGTCGTCTATGTGAATAGAGCTTAATTTTACATATATTATAGTATATATATATATATATATATATATATATATATACAACATATATATATATACAACATATTCCACATCAGCACGATCAATAGTTCTTAAACTAAAACCAGAATCATCCGGCGGATTTCCAAAAGAAAAAAACAGTTTTATTATATTTAGCAAGAATAATGATGGTAACGAAATAAATGTTTGATTAAGATGAGCACAGGTTCATTTATCCGGCGGAATATTTTCTGAATGAATTTTATTAATACTTGAGAGCACAAGGTGTTTTGATTTTTTTATTAATAAGAAATGATGTTCGTACTTGATACTATAATGGCCCACCTAGAACTTCATATCGTGGGGCACTATGAGTCCTAGTTATAGATCTTTAGATTTTTCACTCTGACTGGCCCTTGGTGCAATCTTAGTTGTATTTATTTTCGACGTTTTGTAACCATATTAATAATATCAATATAAAAGATGTTACAAAGAAATACATTTCTTTGTTGCTGCAATATAAAATGAGGGCGATAAATTGAAAATCTTCAAAAAATTTAAAATTCCATACAAGAAGTTTTGCCAGTTTCCTGCTGAGAGACACTGCGAAATACACATTTGGCGGCCTTCTTTAAAATCAGTATTCGCCCAATAACACGTCGTCATAAATTAAGCCTGGTCAAAAAGCAAATACGTGTAACAAAGGTCTATAAGTATTCTCGAATGTGAGCAATAACAAGAGAAAATATCTCACTGCAAGATAATATAAAAATCCAATTCTCACTTAAACACTAAAGGAGAATAAATTGTATAAACACAATTATTGCCAGCATCATGGTCATATTTTTCGAAAGGATAAAAAAAGGCAAGACCATAATTGATTATTATTTTTTATTTCTATGAAGAGAGAAGCGAAGGCAGCTGAAATTTTTGTCGCAAAAATGGAAGCAAGGACAGCAAAATCTTATAAAATGTGCCAATAAGGGATAAGGGAAACATAAACCTAGAGAGAAGGTACACCTTTCAAACATACAAAAAACAACAGTTACGGAGTTTTCATTTAGGAAAATTAAATACATTTATTTAACTTTAAATGGGGTAAAAAATCTTAGAATATACCCACAATATATATATATGTATATAAAAAAGCAAGCATTCGATATACTTACACCTATACAAATGCCCCCCAGCACATGATTCTACGAAACATCCCCCAAAAAGCTACCACCTGTCGTCCACATTTAGAAATGAGAAAACCACCCCCAAGATATGGAAAATTAATTTTTTGCTATTTGCCTTACTCTTATTTTGAATGGTTTTTATTTTTATTATTATTTTTTTTTTCGACTTTTCAAATATTCCTCGTTCGACCTGTTTGTAAATATTTACACACCCAAGTATCTCCTATTTTCTAAGACATCGCTGAGTCGGAATGTGTGCAGGTACAAGAAATTCCCATGTGCGTTTATTCAATTTTTTTTTCTCTGCAGGCGGAATAAAAGTTTACGGCATTTAATTTTGTACTTGGCAGTTTAAATTTATAAGGATGTAGTTTGCTTACTTGGAGTACATTTTATGTATGTGTTTAAGGTAAGGTTCCAATACATATAGCATTTGGCGCCACAGCACAGATAAAAAAAACCAGGAGAGTCGTTTTAGTTGCAAGCTTAGTTCTTTGTGTAGTAATTAGAAAAGTCTCATTTCCGTTAATTCAATTTTCTGACATGAAACTTACTAAATGCAAAACGATTATTGTTTTAAGTGTGATCACTTTTACAGCGCTGAAGGAAGGAAATTCAGAAATTAATTTTACAGAAGAATAGGAAAAGTGTACAAAATAAAATAAAACGTGGAATTCGAGTCCTATGCTTATCGAATTAGAAAATACTTCGAAAGAAAGGAGAAAAGCACTGCAAAAAACCTGGTAACAGCTAAATCATTGAGGGATTTTTCTCCTCAACGGGGTACAGACAAAATCTCCTGTAGTATACGTGTCTCGGAGAAGCATCCATGGATGGAAAAAAAACACAACAGGGGTCACTGTTAAATTATTCGGTTTTGGTTTCCTTCGGGCTGTAACAGCAGAAATATATGCAGTGGCCAGCAAAAATGGACACATAAGTTGAAATTATCTGGGCTGGGTTAAAGCA
This sequence comes from Merodon equestris, assembly GCA_958301585.1. Taxonomy (NCBI): domain Eukaryota; kingdom Metazoa; phylum Arthropoda; class Insecta; order Diptera; family Syrphidae; genus Merodon; species Merodon equestris. The sequence continues at coordinate 261,750,672 of OY284413.1, forward strand.
AAAAGAAAAAGAAAAAAAAACTCCATATATCGAGTTTTGTACTAACTTAATATTTTACTTCATAAAACAGAGTTTTGCATTCGAGTTTTAATCCGGGTTTTGTGCTATGCCATGCCATAGTTATGAACTTTTGGTTTTCTACCCAGGTTTCTAGATTTTTGGCCATGGATTTGGGGTCATCATCCAGTTTGAAAATTATGTATCGTACCCCGTTAAATATCTTCTTATGTACTCTTTAACATAATTTTCTCTCTTATTACTCCTTCAATTTTCATCAATGGACCAACATAGCACCAAATAAAGCAATCCCATTCTTTCAAATTTCCTCATCTCCTAGATTAAGTGGACTAAGTGATTCATTTCCACTCTCCCCATTCCAATTTGTATGTTCTTTGCAGAACTTAAGTATGACCTTTTCTGGTGTTTTTTTTTTTTGATAGTGAACACCAGCCCTCTTTTATATGCAGTGCCCGTCCAATAGTCCACTTGCTTACATTTTTGCTAGTTTTAATGATGACCGTGAAGAACTTGAAGCCGACGAAGGCTCACCGAAACCGAGAACCTTGAAACATTGCGGAAGTTGGAAAATGTTGGGTTTTGACCGTTAAGTGTCCACAAGGATTATTCAGGCGATGACTGGCATTCCTGATAGCGTGATGGATCGCATTCTTACGTAGGAATGGGAAAAATGAAAGATTTGCACGCGATTTGTTCCACATTGTCCTACAGAGGACCAAAGATGGGTTATGGTAAGCCATTGCAAAAATATGAAATCGAGCCCTTTTATTGCATGGTAATACGCAATCACACAATGTCGTAACTGTATGCGAGTTCTTGGTCAAAAAGGGCATCGAAACGCTCGATTAGCCATCATACTATACAATCTAGCGCCATGCAATTTGTGACTGTTTCTTAAACTCAAATTAGTGTTTATAAGCTTTGATAAACTTTATGATCGCTTTCAACGCGATGTATGTGATGTAAGAAATGCATTGCAAAGCGTCCCCTTCTTTACGAATACTTTAAAGCAGGCTCATTGGAAACGAACAGATTGTGTTTAAGGTTTTTCCTTTTCTTTATAAGTACGGTGCGTTGTGAAAGACCGAATTTCTATAATATTTCCCATTTTATCTTTCGGAGCACTGTTTTTGATATCAGCCATTATTGTATTTAATGTTTATATAAAAAACAGCAACGCTTCCACTTTGCTACGAGTACGTCATAGCAAATTTTAGAGTTAATGGTAGAATTAAAAAACCAAAGCATAGAATGCAACTGCAAACCAGAGAATCAGTTTGGTTTTAATGCGAGGCATGATATAATACTATTCACGCTGCGTTAAAACTGGTTTCCGACCCTCAGTGTAAGGCAAAAAACAAATGTACGGGTGCTTGTTAGAGTTTGAAAACACCTTCGACACCATATGGTTAGAAGGTTTGTTCTATAAGCTCACCAGACTAGGCATGCCAAATCACCTTCTGTACATGATTTACGACTATTGGAAAGAGGTTTGTTGTTAAATGTGACAACATTATTGCGAGCAGGATCTTTGACATTAAAAACGGCTTATAACAGGCAGCAGTTAATTCTCCGATACTGTTTAACATCTACACAAACGATCTTATGTGTTTTCTCAGCCATTCAATAGCGTATGCAGATGATTTTGTACCGTATAGATAAGGTCCAACAATTAAGGTCATCAACATGATGCTGCAGTATGACTTTGATCATATTAAGGGATATTCCGATGATTAAAACTTAAAAATTAACTTTCATATGTAAGTGGGAAACGATACTGTTTAGAACTACGTTGTTCAAGACCTCAAGGAATACTAGAAAGAACCGGAGGACATTCGCGATCATTAGGCAACATGAACAGCAATTGACGGTGAGAAACACGTTTAGATAGCTTGGTTGTGGCTTGAGCAGTATCTAGATTTCAATAGACGCTTGCCTTGTTGGAGCTAAGAAAGCCTTTGGTATGACAAGCAATTTGTTTTACAGCGGTCAACTTGACCGCAGGATAAAAATCATATGTTACGTGGCTCTAATAAGTCCCATCATCGCGAATGGTTGTCCGGTGTCTTTAAATGTTGCGACATCTTATATGGAAAAGATATTCGGAGTCAATGCATGTCTGTCTTAGAATGTATAGAACGCCAGAATCCCAGTTCATTAATTACTACCCCAATAAGGTCCTGTATGATGGAGTAGGTCTAAATAGAATTGAAAATTTTCTTGTTAAACTGATCCGAAAGCACATCACAAAACAATGACTAACGAAAATAAACCCACGAGATACCACGAGAACACGCTTTGGTTGGGCTTTATTTCCCCAGAAGAATTTCTCTATATAGAATCTGAAAAATTAGTGTAAAAATAGAGATGGTATCCCGGTAATTTAACTCCGCCACCGGGGCGCCAGGGACAAATGGCTCATTTATGACGGGTACGTTGACGGTGCTCGGATACTCATTCGTTTTAATACGGCAATGGCTGATTGGAATCTCGCCGACGTTGCTAAACAGCACATTGACTATTAGTGGTTTTCGGGTGAAAATGCTTTCCAGAGCGGTGTGTCAATCCTTAGTTCGGAAGTTAGACTAGGGTTAGGAGATCTTTTGGCTGACGCTGGGACGTCATCATGCTAAGGTGGGCCTGAGAACTGACTAAGGCCTGTTTACCTTGGTGAGGTCTCGGACATGCAGAGTGAGCGAGATGGCGAAGTCCAGTCGCTGAAAGACGCAATCAGGAGGATGACCACTCGGAACGAAACATACGAGTACTACCTCGTTATATTTAGCACAACCTGATTATATTTAGCACTAGAACAAAGCAGTTTAGGGTAGGTTAAGTTTTTTATTTTAAAAATAAACTATAAAATAAAAATATTTATTTTTTTCCATAAAATCAACTTTCGAAATGTAGTCATACGAAAATAGAATGGATTGGTTTAAGCCGAAAGGCATTAGCAATTAAAAATAGACTTTTAATGCTCGCACAGGGGAGGTTTTTTTGTTTTTTTTTTTTTTTGTTGGAGGCTTTTACTATCTGTTGGAGCACTCAGACACAAATACTGGTCCATTGTACTACCAGACAGACACTTTGTCTTTATTGTATTTTCCCCGTTGTCCGGAGAAAAGTGAGGAGAGGCTTCAGTGATGTAGAGCTAAGAGATTCGGCACCCACCACGTCGGCCCCAAGGGTCCGACACCGTGCGCGAGCGAAGCCGGGACAGTAGCAGAGAAAGTGTTATGCTGTATCATCCTCCCCGCAATATGCAGCACAGGTAGGCGTCTCACTGATACCAAGCACGTAGAGATGCTTGGCAAAAGTGTAATGGCCCGTGATGACGCCTGTTAGCCTTCTGCAATCATTTCTCCTTAAGGATAAGAAAAATGTTGCGGACTTTTTGCAGACATCAGGGCGTACGCGCTTAGTCATCCTGCATCCTGGATATTCCCTCCATCTACGACTGTGTACGTTAAAGACCCAGTCATTGATGTCAGATTTGACCGTGGAAGCAGGTAGACCTAAGGCGGGTTCAGGTCCTGAGAAACTCTCCTCTGAGCCTCTTCTAGCGAGTTCATCGGCGATCTCGTTTCCTGGGATTCCAGAGTGACCTGGGTCACTTTAGTCTTCTGACTTTGTTCAAAAAGGTCTTGAGTTCATGCACTAATTTGGAGTTGGATTGGACGCAGCTTTGAGTGCAGCAGTACAGGGGAGGTAATACACATTAAATATTAATATGTTTAAGTTAGTTTCAAACATTTTTGTCTAGTAAATAATAAGAATAGAATAAGATGAAATAAAAACTAAAAAAGTGCACCTTCAAAAAGCACTTCTTCTTCTTCTTTTCCTTTTTCCGGCGTTGTTATGGTCAGAAGTGTAGGACCATAACCTTCCCACTTAACTGCATTCCTACTGGTCCGCTTGTGGGGTCCGCCGGTTTGACCTCAGAAAGTAGCGGCAGGCTTCCCGGTTTGGGATTACTTCATCGCTGAGGCCAATCAAATGCTGGTGTTTTTGCATCAATTGTTTTTCGGCCTGCTGTTTTTGTTTTTTTTTTTTTGTGACACGGGCATACTCCAGATTTTTTTGTTTGATCTTACTCTTACAACACCGGTGATCTCCAGTCGTGTCAGCCCACTGATTTGCATGTATACTTGTGGGGCAGTTTAATGGTGGTATATGTGTCCCTAGGCTCACCTTGGTGTTTTCAAAATTGCCTAGATGTGATTTTTGTTTACCTTTTATTTAGTCGCCTTTTACGACAAGCGAGAGGTATCGCTGCAGGGATATTCTTAACCCGTCCCTGCACGGAACACCTTCAAAAAGCACTACAGAGTAAATTTATAAATAAATTTTAGTAACGTAATACTATGGCTTTGACAGCCAGGTACCACTTTGATGATCAATATAATTGTTCGCATACGACGTATTGAGAACATTGACACATTATTCTTAAGATTCTTAAGGTATTGTATAATATTCTGTATTCACAATTTCTTGTCGCTTATTAAAGATCACCAAATAATCGCTGCAATTTATATATTCGTATAAGTGATTCAATGAGCAAAAGTGAAGCGGAGCGACGTAACAGTCGATAAGATGATTGAGTTGAATTTTTTCTATGGTATATATGGAAATTACTATAACAGCGAAAAGCAATATTTAATGCTAGGGATAGAAGACAATAAAATGCACTGGATCTACAATAACATGGATTTGTTGCGGTAATCTGTCCCAGTGTAACAATTTTGCTCAACCACCGGGGTAACCAGATTTAACGCCCACAGATTTATTTTTTTGTTATACATATGTAGCTGTATATGTATGTATGTATAAAATTTAAGGTTTATGCAAGAAAAAATACAGCCCATTAGCATTCTAAAAGTCAATACACACCGCAAAAAGCTATCAAAAGTTATGGAAAATGTTTTAAAAACCACCCACATCCTAACCAAAGGAAGTACTTTACGAGACATTGTCTTTCATATACGAGTATTATATGAACAATACAAATATCTATAAAATGAAAAAAATGCTTTATGCTACTTTAGACAAAAACAGATATGGGTTGTCTTTTTATTTCAGAAGAAATAGGTCGCAATTATGGGTAAAAAAAACAAAAAACGATAATTACTAAGATGTGAGTTATAATTCAATACCTTAATAGGTGTTAAATACCTTCAAATGCCCTGCAGCATATTTGCCCCTCTTTCAAATCAACGAATGACTAAGAACCATCACCGAAACATATTTTTGTGCACTTATTTACTTCCTCATTTTCATGCATTTGATTTTCGTATCCATTTACCCAACCGCCCATAATGATGTGATGCCTTACAAAGCAATTAAATAACACAAGGTAACATGATCCATGTACGTTACTAATGGTCTACAGAGTTTCTTCCTTAATCTGAGGCAAGGCAGCGTTGATTTTCCCTTAACTAATAATTCGGATCTTCTCACATTATATTGCATTGAATCAAGTGGTTAAATACAAACAAAAAGAAGAAAACCCACCCGCACAGAGCATACCATAATCTTCAATTATCTTTATTTTTTTTTCATGATTACGTATAGAACTAAATGCCAGTCTATTCCTAAGGTATTCGAGTTTATTTGGGTATATCATTTTCTAATTATGAAAGGTTTTGGCCACGGGATAGTGCAGAAAGGTATAGAGCTGGTGGAATAGATGAGGATACACTCGCGAAGTGGTTTTGTGTGTAAATTGCATCTGAGAACTATGTTTTTTTCTTCACAGTTGACAGGTCTGGTAACCACGGGCGAACGCTGTTGGGATTAAGCCCAGATTCTGTGTGCGCGTTTACTTGTCATTCGATTCGTAATTTCGTAAAATATTACACTGATTCAGCTTTGTTAGAATACTTGACCGGATATCATTATTTTTACAGGAAGATCTTGCAGGTGTTGAAGATGGCAAGCGCCGTGAACACCCCCACTCATCTCAGTTTGCAAGCTATTAAGTGTCAACTCTATTGGGAAAGGTGAGTTTTATGAAAGTTTATTTAAAAGCAGAAATCAGTATGATTACCAAAACAAATCGAGAAAATGCGAGGCAGATTGTGTGAAAAAATATATGCTGTTGCAGCTAAAGGTACTCAAGAACAACTTTCGAAAGACGAAAATATGGTAAACCTAATTTTTATTATTTATAGTGAATTGAAGATTGATACATTTTTAAATGTTTGCGAACCAGTTCCGATATATTGTAGCTTTTCTTCACTCAGATTGAGGCTGCCAGAATCTACATTTTGAAGACATCACGGCATTTTTGGAAAATGTTAGCCACGCAATATTTTCTGATGTAAGGTGGTTGACAGTTGTCAATAAGGCGATTGTGTAAGCCGATATATGAGAGCTCGCATTGACACGATGAAGAATGATCCCTAGTCGATGGTTGGTTTCCCAAGTCGACTGGTAAACAAACGGTGGTCACTTGTGGTACGTTACTCCAAAGCTGCCATTACGAAGAAGCAGACGACGATTTGCTCATACGCATAATTATAACATTCTTTAGTTTCTTTTTGGATACGTATGTCAAAAAGTGTAAGCTCAAAACATCGGGCTTCATGTTATGTTGTGTTTAAACTATTCCCACCAATTTAACATATCTAACGAAAGCGTCGATGGAATCATAGGAAAAATAAGACAAAACTTTCCTATTCAAGGCTCTTAAAATCAGTCGCAACTGGTTGTGAAAAGACGTTCGATATGTGGGTACTTCAAGAACTCAATCTCTAGCCAATTCAATTCAAATTTTTCAAAGGGTGGGCCATTGGCTGGTTTTATTTTGAATTATAGAACTTTTTTTTTTGACATTGGCAGCACAGCATTGATTCATTCAACAATTTAAAAATTATTTAGGGTCAACTTAAAACTAACTGATTTTCAAAGCGAACAGAAACAGTCTGAATATTGAAAAAGAAAACACAATGGCTACCATAGTTAAAAGTCTGCGTCGGAGGGTAAATTTGCACCCCAGATTGTTCGCTTATTTTCCGAAATTAAGAAAAAAATTAAATTTTTTTTCGTCATCGATTCACTGTGATTTACATGAATCCAAAATCTGGACTACAATATGCATCTTCCTTATATGAGGCGAATTTTCATCACGTCAGTTGACGGCTCAAAAAACGCTCCAATGCATCACCAGCGTGTTACTGCTTGATTTGAATACGGAAGTGATGCAATTTGACCTATGATCAATGTTACGCAGATAATCCTCAAACGTTTCATACATTTAAAGAAATATCGATCGTTGCCACAGTAATACGAGAATCATATGGTAGATTGGGAATTGCCTACAAAATTGTTCTTAAACAAACAATAATCATGACACTGAACATGTTGGATATATCAAAGTAAAAGTTAACAACAAAAACTTAAAAAAAACAGAAAAAACAATTGAAAGCATATTCAATGAAATTAAAAGCGAGCCAAATAAAAATCACTTGGTTGGTCGCCGTTGATTTTGTCTCAAAATTAAGACACAGTCTTACAGTTAACATTGATTTAAAGCACAACATTTTCTGTACGACTATGTCCTAGTAATGAACCTTTTTCTCTTGATTCTCACTTTTTGTCTAAACACTAACGGACAAATGTATAGTAAATCAAAATAACGAAAAAATAACGTAAGTTGTCAAAAACGTGCAATATACAAAGGTCGCATATTCAGGCGTCAGAAGATCTAAATAGGACCTCGGAGTACTATTCAATAAGCTTTCAAAATATAAACAATTAGACGAAAGGAAGTACAATTACAACTTCCTGGATGCATTCGCCCGCTGTGTGGGTAGTTGCACCATCCCATTGAAACCACTAGCCATCTAAACCAATTTCTTTCTTATACAGGATTTTGTATGGTGCTACATAATAAGATTGCCAAAGATATTTTAGATTTAATTACTGTTATAGCTATTGTTATAGAACGGCAAACTTGGGAAAGTTCTACTACTGTGTCCGTATTGTGAGTATAACTTCCAGATATCCCAGAAATGCACTTCCATCATCAAAAAACAAATTAAAAACAAACAATAATTTTCATTTTACTCGACCTATGTGTGGCCTTGTTTACTGAAAAAGCATTTGCCGATGAGGAAGTGTTAGTGATTCATCTTTACACCGCGCAAATTTTTCTGCTTTCTCCACAAATGCTTAGAATGGTAATAACGACAATCACTGCATTCAAATTAGCACATTAAAAACACCAGAAGCTAAGAGATGCTGTGAATTCCTCTGTCTGTGATTACTTTTTTATTTTAATTATGTATTTTATAAATGTGGGATTGAGATTTTCTGACGACGATATGAAAAATAATTTTCAGATATTATTATTATGTCCTGTGACAAATCCATAAAGCCTTTGAAGCAATGTCATGATTATGACACCCAATGAAGTTCTGGTTGATGGCGTTTACTTCTAGAAAGTGTAAATTAATTCCATTAAATCTATGGGTATAAATTAGAAGCTGCTATGCCAGCAACTATTTATAAACATAATATGGTAATCTTTGCTAGGGTGGTCAAATTAATATACGCATAGACCTCAAAAAACGAACGGTTCATTCTCAGTTTTAACAGCCAAAGACATGGTGATAATGTAATTTTTTTGAGTATATTTTGATTTTTTGTTTATGTTATTGCCGATCGACACCATGTCACTACTCCTTTGTATGCACTAGTTGCACTCATTTCAGTATTGACATTCAAGTTTAAATTATTACGGCAATCTACCTCTTAAAAGCTTCTTCAAACATCTATTTTAATTCGATACGTTAAGCAAGTTACATTTAAATAAACCAAATAGGTATTTGAATGTGAAATTTCGATTTGAGTAATAGATGATGTAGCTATTACATGCGGTTAGTTTCAATGGTAAGGAATATATATGACATCTGTCAATAAAATCCAGTATGTCATAGGTTATGATGGTACAAACAACTTTCTTATCTCCTTGAAAAAGTCGAATTTCGTGACAGATAAGTACTTTTTGCGGATTATACTCGTATATTCTCGAACTCAAAGGGCTTACCAACGTTGGTTTGTTTGTTTCAAAAGCGGAATTGACAACAAACACGACAGTACTTAAAATTAAATAATTGTACAACTGTTTTCAAAATGGGTTCTATATCAACTGAAAAAAGGACACATGGAAAGACGAAATACCATTTTAGAAATGCTGCTTATATAAACCTAAGAGGTGTTTGAAAATATTTTTTGAGTAGAATTGTTGCAAAACCAAGCACAAAAAATCTTGGGTAGACCCAGATCAACCATCAACATAGAATTAAATATCTACAGAAAGAAAGATTATGCTGTGTATTTGCTGCAATCAGAAGAGGAAGGTATACTATGAACTAGTAAAATCTGGCGAAACGATTACTGGGGATCGCTATCGTCAACAACTGAGAAAATTGAATCCAGCATTGATGGAATTAAAATTCGGCATAGAGCGTGACTCTTTTTCCGTGCAGGGACGGGTTAAGAATATCCCTGCAGCGATACCTCTCGCTTGTCGTAAAAGGCGACTAAAAACAAAGGTAAACAAAAATCACATCTAGGCAATTTAGAAAACACCAAGGTGAGCCTAAGGACACATATACCACCATTAAACTGCCCCGCAAGTGTACATGCAAATCAGTGGGTTGACACGACTGGAGATCACCGGTGTTGTAAGAGTAAGATCAAACAAAAAAATCTGGAGCATGCCCGTGTCCAAAAAAAAAAAAACAAAGGCAGGCCGAAAAACAATTGTTGCAAACAAATGCAAAAACACCAGCATTTGATTGGCCTCAGCGATGAAGTTATCCCAAACCGGGAAGCCTGCCGCTACTTTCTGAGGTCAAACCGGCGGACCCCACAAGCGGACCAGTAGGAATGCAGTTAAGTGAGAAGGTTATGGTCCTACACTTCTGACCATAACAACGCCGGAAAAAGGAAAAGAAGAAGAAGAGCGTGACTCTTTTTAAATTTAAATTCTTTAAATTATAATGTCATTTGCTTTTTAGCCATACGTATTCGATAAAATAGCAGTGCGGCCAGAAAGGGAGGAAAAACTCTTCTTAAAGATATACTGCATCAATTTGCTTAATATGAGTATGTTGGTTTTTGTGTGTTTAGTTAACTACTAACGATATGAAAACAAAAACATTTCAACAATATAGTTTATCGGAAAAAAAATATTAAAAATGCGAAAAAGACACTTTTCCGGTTTTCGATGAAATGAGTGTAAATGTAAAACCTTTAGTTTCTTCCATCTTCTTTCAGCCGCAATTGTCACCTTTTTTTGCTTTTGTCACATTTCCACTAAAAGATGCCTCCAGCGCTATGCGTGAGCTTACCTATTTTAACGGACAAAGATTTTCAGTAGGATTTAAATTCAAAGATTATTTCGGCTTTTTAAAAGCATTTTAAATTATTTTTGCAAAACAGCATAACTCCTACTGAATGTATTTGTAGATTTTTCCGACATTTTGAAGATTTTTTATAAGTTTTTTTTTCGGAACAGAGTTCTCCTCTACTCAGTTTTGCAAGTGGAACTACATATGTATGTTCATATGTTTATTTTGTTCTCATTATTTGATAGTTTTATAACGGATGTAATAAAATAGATGCAAATTATTTCGAAATCGAAACTTGACGTTTCAATTCAACGAAGATCTTACTTCACTGCTATTTTTAACAATCGGAAAGTGATGCTAAATTCCTTTTTCGCAGATTGGTTATTTTAGACATTCTAAACATTTTGAAAATTAAGAGAGGCAAGGTGAAGATGACTCATAAGATAGAATCCACAAATTAAACGAAGCCACTGCTATTTTATTCAATAAATATCCGTAGTGAAGTAGATGTTGTTAGGATTCGAACCCATGTCACCGACATTAGAGGCCAACACTGTGCTGTAAGCTGTAAGTTTCATTTAATGATTTTATCGCAAATTGCATTTAGATAAATTAACATAAATCAGACCATATAATGCGATGATATAATACAAAACCAAAATTCAGGATATCAGGCAGCACCAATAAGTAATTCTCTTTTGCATGTTTCTTTGTAGTTAAAATTGAACACTAGAACTAGAACTACCACACTTAAGTCGAAGCTATTTCTACCAAAACCAGTCAAAATGACTGGTCTTTAAAAAATGCGTCATTTTCAGGGCTTATAAAACTAAAATCACAAATAATGCTTACATAAAGATTATATTTGTAATAATTTTTCTCACCTTATACTAATTGAAAAAAATGCCGTTTATTATAAATTATATAACTATTCTATTATCATAACACATCCAAAGTCTCCAGATCTAAATGAACGACTAAATATATTTTCGAATGAATGTTGGCATGAATGCATTAGGTTTTGCATTAGAATTACGACCGATCAAGATTTTTCCTGATAATTATCATCATCATACTGAATGACACAAAATTGTAAGAAATTCTAAAAAGGTCTAAGAAACACTTTGTAGTTATACAAAACGTGATCGGTAAGCAAATCGCAGCATGATTTTACATTTCAACTGGTAGCAGTCATTTTGACTGGTGCTGGTATAAGTACTCATGATGCGAAATTATTTTGTATTCGTTGAATAAGAGAAAATGCTATTTATTATATGACTGGTGTGGTAGTTCTAGTGTTAAGGTGAATTTAATTTAAATAAGAACGAATTATATGTATATTATGTGAAATACGTCTTTCATATTAGTGAATAGGAAATTATTATTACACTGCTGAGTGAAAGCCGATCAACATATATTTTAAGTTCATTGAGATCAACGCAATGCAATTAGAGTCAAAATGTTAGAAGTAAATTACAATAAAAGCAATTATATGTGGAACAAATTTATGTGGTTTACCCACATGCCTCGTTTAACTCGCTAATGCATTTAAAAGGTAAAAGCCAAGGGATTCTATAGAAATATAACATCTGACATGCAACTTTATTGCTATTTAGAAGTTACTGAAGGGTAACGGCCCTCAGAAAAGTCGACTTTTGTGGATCGGCAGATACAACTAGGAGGTCAGGACAATGAAAGACATCAAAATTCCACCTTAAAATTCAAATAATAAATTTTTTACAATAAACAGAATGTTTGAGACACACAATTGAGATGACGTTCACAATCTATCATTCTAACAGAAATTCCGTCAGCCAGAAATCAGTTTATATTTTTTTGTGATCGTTTATCTCCAGAAAACGGCAACAGTAGGTGCTGTCTTCATTGTATATAAGGTGAATTATGGGGTTCGTCTGAACCACAACCGGGAGAACAGAGCCATTATTCACAACTCTCAATACGCTCGTCAATGAAGAGGGTTTAAAATCTGTTTCTGTAGACGGAAGAAGTGTAGATTATCTTCATTAAGGAAAAACAATCAGCGGGAACCGATGTGAAATATAATTTTGTGTTTAGACATTTGCAGTGCCTATAGAGATATTCAGATAACCAGTCGCGTGCCACAAGTCATGCGACGTCTAAACTCGTATCGGGTATCGAATGAAACGAATGCAAGAATCAATGCATGGATGCTATGTGATTGATTTAGATAAAAGGATCAAAGGGTAAACTTTTTAAGAAATTCTAGTGCATAAAGCGTCTTGAATATAACTCCAGTTTAAAGGGAATTAAAAAGGGTTTAACAAAAAGCCAGAGCCAAGCTTCTCTTATTCACTTATGTTGTGTGTGATTTGTTTTTCGCATAAATGAACTGGGCCTCCAATTTAATGCCGATTCCGAATGAGAGCCGAGAAGCTTTTTCAAGACACAGAGCCCGACATACCACCCACAGCGCCAAGGCGCTCTCAAAATATATCATATTAGATGTAATAATAAAAATCCACTATTGTTGCATGAAATTGAAGATTTTATTTAGCATAATTAGAATGAAACGATTTAGATCAAATACGCGCCTCTCTCAAAAAACCTTCTTTTGAGACAATTTTTTGATTAGAAAAATCGTTCGCCATGGATAAGAAAAGGTGGTACAATTGCGATTGCTTCCTTTAGATGGTTCAGTTATTGACAATATTAGTCTGGATTAAAATTTGTGCTGGAGGGGAGAAGCTCATAGCAGACGATTCCATCAAACACACAGCGAAACTTTCCTGACCATCACTCCTAGCTTGGTCACTATCTGTTCCGGGTCACTGCGATTCGACCACGACCATTTTCGCTTGAAGTTATCGTAAGTGATCCACTTTTTATCACCAGTTACCATCCACTTAAGAAATGGTTCGGTTTTGTTGCGATTCAGGAGCGATTCGCAGATGGAAATTTTGTTCATGGGATTTTTTACGTTACCAATACATACACTGATTTGTTGTACAAAGTTAAGCTCCTGGGCAACAGAACCCGTACCTACCTTATAATATAAAAACTACCCAACGCAAAAACTTGGACATCCATTGGAATCTCAAAATTTTTCATATTATAAAAAAAGACGCTACACTTTAAACATAAAAGAAACAGGGAAACACTTAAAAACAGTTAACAGTAACCATTAATGAAACATTCAAAGTTCAGTGTTAGTAAAAAAGATAAAACAAAATTATAAATCAACAAACATAATGGCAGGAACACCGTCTACACCGGTTATGAAAAATGTAAAAAAAATAAATGCTTTAGTCCTCCGCTCTCCTGGAATTTGCATTTTATTTTCGTTTCAATGTCCCTTCTCCAAAACTACAAAAGGTAACGGTTTTTTTTTCATTTTGTTTTTTAGATGTTTAGGTGGCATTAATGACTTTAATCAGGCGAAGCGGAATTTAAAAAAAAATCGACCATGTTTGCTTCACTTTCTAAAGCTGTAGAACAATTTCTGTTTACAATCTTTTTTAATAGCTCCGTTCATTGTTAACATTGATGACTTTAACATGTGCGAAAAATTTCCTAAAGTTCGGATAATGGTTCCCCAAAAAACGTACCTTGAACATCAATGGAAAATAGGTTGAAGGGTTACTCTCCCGTAATTCCATTTCCTATGTACATCCCTACATTCTATAAAAAAGATTTTCTTATTTTTTTTTTTTTTGTTTGTTAATTAGATAATAAAAGTTTCAACTAACAACCTTGATAGTTATTACAGATGGAGGTTAAGATGATGAACAGTAATAAGAATCCCAGAGAATCTCTTAATTAGATAGAAAATGTTTACAATTATATATGTAGAATAGGTAAGTGATTGAATATCCTTTCTATGTTTACATTGTAAATATTACACTACAAAAATAAATATCTCAACTGAAAGCAACAAATTTGTTTCAGGATAACGATCATAATTTTTTTAGGGTATTATTGCTTAGTCGTCTAGTTACAATATTTTAGCAATTAATCTTATGGATTTGTTAGCTTATGCAAAACTAGTTTTGGGCTATTTGTTAACATTCTTTAAAAATAAAAAGGGAGTATTTGAGCAGCTTAACGATGTTACGGTCAATATTTTCTAATTTCCGTCTCTCAGTTGATTAATTTCTGCGTAATTGCAGAAACTAAATAAGAAAAAGGAGCAACGAGAAAATCTTTCGGATTTTGGAGAGCATTTAACGATGATATATTTAGGTGAAGGAAATTTCGTTTCTCTGACCATCAAAGGAAATTAATTTTGACTTTCCCAAGAAACAAAGCCCACACCAAAATGTGCTGCCGAACAACCTCAATAATCGCCCATTTTCGTGACCCTTTAGTTCCTTTTCTTTTGTTAACGAGCTTAGTTACTTACAGGAAAGTTTTATCCTGCATCGGCTTTATTCTTTGAGCAATAGAATTCATTCTATCACAGATACGGATAAATTAATGGTTCCTATTGTATGTTTAGTTAGTTTCCTTTCTTTATATAATATATCAGACAAAACGTTTAGGGAGGTAGATATTGATTACCACTAATGCTTTCGCAAGACGTCCTTTGTCTACTCGATTCCATCTAATAAGAGACTATAGGAAGTGCAATAGGAACATACATTTCAAGGAACTTCGAAGTGTTTTTCCAAAGACGTCGTTTCATCTTTAAAACACCATTAATTGCACAACATTAAAACTGTTATAAATCATCTACAGTTAAGCATTTTTACATTACTTTTCTTTCACTTCTGTTAGCATTATAATGATTTCGAAAGGACGGACCGTTTTTACTCAAAAATATTGTATATCGTAAGAGACGTAAATTAAGATAAAATAATTAATTCGCAGATTACTGCTGATGATGAATAACGATGAATTGCCTGCTGGGGCTTCTAGGATTATTTACATTTGCAGTATTCTTGATTTATTTTTATTACAAGATAATGTATAATGGTAAGGCTTTTGGAGATGTCGATATATTTTCCACACCCACATAACGCAATAAATTAATGACGTTAGATAAAAGACAGATAGTTTATGTTAAAAAAGTTTACCAACAAACTTAAAAATTGAGTGAGATTTATAACGTGAATAAAGTTTTAATGTTTTTTTTTTGTTAAAATACTTTATTTAAGCATCTTAAAAAACATGTCTCTCCAGGTATTGCCCATCGTTAGCCACTACTTTTTCACTTCTTTCTGGCATCATATGAATTCCATGTCGAAAAAACAACACGTTTTTTGAGTCTAATTAATATCCATGTTTTTGGCATCTTTCTGCCATTCAACGATGCAGGTGATAATCGCAAAAGGCAGTGTCTGGCGAATACGGAAGGTGGGGTGAGCTTCTCATTTCAGTGTTTCCAAGTAGGTTTTTACCGAATTTTCAATGTGTGACCGAGAGTTAACATGTAGAAAAATCACGCTGTCAATCCCTGCTTGAATGGCAGCGGATTATCCTTCGAATCTCGACTCAAACGTATCAATTGCAGTCGATAACCCATTCCCGTTATGGTTTCGTTCGGGTTGATGCGTTGATAATAAACTACAGCATGCTGATCCCTCCAAATGCAGAGCAGAACCTTCGGATTACTGATATTTACCTATGCCAACGATATTAATGCATGGCCATAGCTACTCGCACAGTATCTATTTTTCAGGCAAAAAAAACATTTCTTTTCTGCCATTGAAGCAGCAGAAACACGTAAAAAAACACCGTTTGACATCTCTCGAAGTTAATCTAAAGTGCTTCCGCGACTTACGGGGACTTATGGGGAAACATATTGTGTTTGGAATTGTATGTTGTAAAAGTAACTTCCTTTTTTGGACATGGTTGAGCAAGTTGCCTACTGGGAATCCAGTATCGAAAACAAAAGAATTGGAGTGATACAGAGAATTCCAAGGCCTGCAAGGACAGTTACAATATTTTCCAAATCTTCATTATAGTTCGAGACAATTTTCACAAAATACAACTATCGCCCACGAATCAGTACAATATATCTTAGATATTTTATGCATGAGCGAATCGCAGGAAAATTTATTTCAAAAGAATTGATCTTCAAATGGATCATCGAAAAAGAATTGCTGCAGATATGTTACGAGCCGATTTGAATCCTTCATTCAAGGAACGTATCATTGTCGATAACGAGACTTGGGTATGAGTATGATATCAAAGAAGCCACTCAAGTGAGCCAAATTCCGAAAAAGAACACTTCAAATGCGTTCAAAAGTCAATTTTTTTTTCAATATTCGTGATACTAGGAATTTCTTCCAGTCTTAAACATATTTTATTTTGACTATACGAAATGAAGCTTAATATGGTCAAAATTTAAACTTGAATTCAGAATATAAAAAAAAATAATAATAATGAGAATGAACAAAAGTATTTTGGCTGAAGGGATAGCCACAATGTCAAAGACTTGTACTAATTTATTCTATATTTTGTTTCTTTTTCTTGTGTTCTAGAAATCTCTCCTTTGTGCCTTTTACTTTTAAATTATTTTTTCGCCAAAGCATTAGCATCACACAATTATCTTCTGCTTTACTGAGCGTGACAGATTGAAAGTATTATTAAAAATCAGAAAAAGCAGCACGAATTAAGAACGTAGGGAATAAATAAACAAGCAGTCTGTCTGTGGCCGTATAAGCGCGGCTGAGAAACAGCCCTAAACTACTAGTGTGGCTTTGCTTTATGTCCAAGCAATTGCTTTAGGATGTACTTATCTTCCCATTACTTATCGCTTTATCAATATCTGTTATAAGTAAAATGAAATAAATTATTTATTTTGTAAATCGGTGATAATATAAAAGAGGTTTTCGTCGAAACAAACAGCTATGGCTTGCCCATTTTCAAGATACCCCCATACAGGAGTCGATTTAAACGAAACCAACAGTGAAAACAGCCTAAACTGAGACGATTGAAATGGAAACAACTAACAGGTTAAAATTTATAGATAGGATAAGATTTTATTAAAAATACATTAGACTCCTTCACTACAATAATCCTCCTAGGGATGGGAGCTTTAGCAAACTTATTAAAAAGCCAAAAATCTAAAATTATTACAATTGCACATAGACTTAATAATCGAACAATTTTAATTTTTGGTTCAAACAAAAAAATTATACTGAAGTTGCAGCTGCGAATGATATGATTCAGCACACATTATATTGAGCTAATCTTGTGTATCTCATTACAAATATAACACTGAAGTACATTGAACAATGCAATTTAAATCGATCAAACCCTTAAAAACATTTTGTGTTTGAAACTAGGCTTGTTGTACTATATAAAAATTGAGTTTGAAAGACTGGAAAAATAGTATTTCATGTCAAACATATTGGGTATTCCTGTGAGAGTATGTTAGTAATTGAAATCGATTAAGTATTCAAATACAAATATAGAAAAATATAAACGATAGAGACCAGAATTCTACCTCATATAACAAAAATAACTCAGCAACGTGACCGCTAAGGTGAAGGACATCAATAGCACTGAAAAAGTAGAGTCCACACTATCGACGCGACGCTTTAATATAACCGAGCTATTTAAAACACATTTGATGACAACTCTTATGTAACACCAATTATGGCAGAAAAAAAAATCGCTTTACGGATCTTAGCTAAAAATAAATCAAGTTTGTGATGCAAGTATTATACAATATGTACGCATTGGCTCTTTTAAAAGGAACTATTCTTACATAGCTTTTCATAGTACACATATTTCATCTTCGATAGGGGAGAAATGTCGGTCAAGTGTAAATTTTGTTGCATTCGGCAATACAAACAATTCTGTTTAAATTGGCATAGGTGAGAAATTGAAGCCTTTGACAATCTGAGAAAGGCCCTGCCCTTAGAATTTGAAAGGACAGTCCTTGGTCATGTACACTCTTATCGTGAATACATTCACGATGTATGCAGGTATTGTATGTCGAGTTTAGAATTTGATGTTTAACTGAAATATCAACATTGACATGCTCCTTGAGTACACACAACCAAATCACTGTGCTTCTATATGTTATGCATACATGTACGAGTATATGGTACAAAGTATCCGATACCTACTGCACAATGGCTAGGATTTTCATGCACTTAAAAACGCAAAATATGCGCTTAAAATATGCTCTTAAAAATGGGAAATATGCACTTAAAACCATGGCGAAGTCACCTATAACGACGTGGTTTATAACGACCAGTCCATTTAACGACCAATTCTCCCCCATGTGGTTGGTTTTTGCATAAGAAATCTTTCTATTTTTGAAAAGTCGGATAAAACGACCGTGGGCTGTAGCGAACAGTTCAACTGTACGACTGTAATTTAGTTTGTCAGTTTTATAATGAAAAACAACAAAAAATGTTATCTAGTTTTAGGAAAATTCAGTCTTTTTATTTTAAGAACTATTAGGTGTGCAACTAAGTTCTCGCTGTTTACCAAGACATGGCTCTAGTACATAGTAAGCAAGGCCCAAAACCTTCGAAGACGCTGAATTGGCGGCATTGCTCGATGAGGATCCATGCCAAACGCAGAAAGAGCTTGCTTTAGTATTAGGAGTTACCCGCCAAGCTATTCCCAAGCGAAGCATGCGTTTGGAATGATTCAAGAGCACGGAATTTGGGCTCCAAAGCCAAGAGACGTTGAGCATCGTTTTTTCGCCTGTGAACAACTGCTCCAGCGGCAAAAAAGGAAGGGTTTCCTTCATCGCATCGTTGCGGGTGATGAAAAATGGATTCATTACAGAAACCCAAAGAGAAAAAAATCATTGGGATAGCCCGGTCATATTTCTATGTCGTCGGCTCGGCCGAATATTCACGATGCGAAGGTTTTGATGGATCAGGGCGGTGTTATTTATTATGAACTGTTGAAACCAAACGAAACCATCATTGGGGAACGGTATCGAACTCAATTGATGCGATTGAGCCGAGCACTGAGCTAAAAGTGGCCACAATACGAGCAGAGACACGAAAAAGTGATTCTACAGCATGACAACTCTCGGCCTCACGTTGCCAAACCCGTTAAAACCTACTTAGAAACGCTCAAATGGGAAGTCCTACCCCAGCCGCCATATTCCCCAGATATTGCGCCGTCCGATTATCACTTGTTCCATTCGATTGCACATGGTCTGGCTGATCAGCAGTTCCATTCATATGAAGACATCTCAAAATGGCTTGATTCGAAAGATGGGAAAAAGTTATTGCTAGCGATGGGCAATACTTTGAATGATTCATTTGTAACCGTTTTTTTCACAATAAAGTTGCATTTTCACCAAAAAAAAAAACAGCGAGAACTTAGTTGCGCTCCTAATAAAAAACAATTATTATTAATTATTTTTTTATTAATTAATAGCTTTATTTCAGACAAAAAAAAATGTACATACATAGATGTAGGATTGACATAATTTGGTACATTCAATTGTAAAATAACAAGTGGTGAATGTATTTATCTGAACACTATACCAGAAACTGTTGATGGGGGCCATATTAAGTAACAAAAATTTACAAAAATTAGTGTTCGTACAAATAAGGTGTGCATAACAAAATATAAAGTAAACAGACAAGTAAAAAGATAAGTAAAAATAAAATATAAGGTATAAAATATAAAATGAAGGAGATCATCTAAACAAAGTATTATCTTCTTTTCCTTTTTCCGGCGTTGTTATGGTCAGAAGTGTAGGACCATAACCTTCCCACTTTACTGCATTCCTACTGGTCCGCTTGTGGGGTCCGCCGGTTTGACCTCAGAAAGTAGCGGCAGGCTTCCCTGTTTGGGATTACTTCATCGCTGAGGCCAATCAAATGCTGGTGTTTTTGCATTTTGCACCAATTGTTTTTCGGCCTGCTTTTTTTTTTGTGACACGGGCATGCTCCATATTTTTTTGTTTGATCTTACTCTTACAACACCGGTGATCTCCAGTCGTGTCAGCCCACTGATTTGCATGTACACTTGTGGGGCAGTTTAATGGTGGTATATGTGTTCCTAGGCTCACCTTGGTGTTTTCTAAATTGCCTAGATGTGATTTTTGTTTACCTTTGTTTTAGTCGCCTTTTACGACAAGCGAGAGGTATCGCTGCAGGGATATTCTTAACCCGTCCCTGCACGGAATATCTAAACAAAGTATTATAATTAGACTAAATATTCACATTTTTTTCAATCTCAGAATAGCTGAGATACAGGAGCCAGTCATAAATATCTCTCAAGAAAACTGTTTCCACTCTTTCGCATCGTAAGTTAATAGGAAGTATATTGAATAACCGAGGTGCAGTAACACAGAAAAAGCATGAAAAGTGAAATTTCTTTATTATTGGTACAGATCCAAAATGTCTAGTATTGACACGCAAGTTATAGTTATCGTCAAACCTAACTGCATAATAACCAGCATTTTTAAAAAATATTTTTAACACTTTGCGGTAGAATTCTAAGGTTTTTAAACAGATCAAAGCTAGCTGTATATCGATTTACTTTGCAAATTATTCTTACAGCAGGGTTTTGTTTTTAGGTTTAATATTAGAAAAGTATGCACCACCCCAACAAGATAGCCCATCTTGCAATTTAGATTTTAAAAGCCCACTATAAACCAGTTTCAAAACAGATTGATTACAAAAGAGACTAAGGTGGTAGAGTTGCTTGACAACAATAATATTAATTAAATAAATAAAAAGGTTAAAAAAACATAAAGATCTTCATTTGAAAAATTAAATAATAAAAGTAGTATTACTTTAAGATTTAACTTAGGTTTTCAAAATGAAAAAAGAATATAAGAAATTGAATGGTGCGTGGCATTGTTACGGTTTTTGAGTTAATTTTTCGGAAATATGCACAAAATATGCATTTATTATTAAGAATATGCAAGAATATGCAAAATATTCATTTATAGTAAAATATGCAAAAATATGCACTAACGATTTGATGCCAATTTAATGGAAAATTATATGAATAGGAAAGATAACTTATCCTAGTGCTTCTAAAGTCTCTCAAAAAAAATATGCAAATGCATTGAAATCCTAGCCGTAGTAATAACTATTTTGGAAAAACTCTATGTGAACCGACACATTATAGCGGTAATTAAAGACCTAAACATTGATAACAAAAATACATATATAAAGACCAATAAAGAGACGTCTTCCCAACTATCAATAGCATTAGGAATCAGACAAGGTGACAAGCCCGATACTCCTCAACACCATCATGGATGAAATAATAAAAATAGTGGATAACACAGGAAGAGTATATAAGATTGGCAGGGAGATAAAGATTGTCTGCTACACTGATGATGCAGTCCGAAACTTAGACAATTATTTATTTATTTATTTTATTTATTTATTTTTATTTATTTATTAATTAGTCTTGCACAGTAAGATACAATATCTTTTAAAATAGTACAAGCTTCTACATTACAATTGGTTAGCAAAAAAATACAAAAATTAGCAGCAACGACCCCAGCGCTGATATAAAACGCAGAATAAATCTTGCCAACTGCTGCTTCTTTGGGCTCAAGAGGCGATTGATTTGTAAAGCCCTCTCTCGAAAAACAAAGGTATCCCACTTAGTAAACCTTAATGTCTCGGTGCTGAGGCTTGGACGTTATCAAAAGCGGTTGAAAAGGCTCTTCGGCGTTTAGAGAGGAAAATTCTGCGTGCAATCTTTGGTCCCGTTTCTGTAAACGGAGAGTGGAGGAGAAGATTCAACCAAGAACTGTACGGGCTTGTACAGCGACATCGGCCTAGTAAGACGTCTACGGATCCAACATCTAAGATGGCTGGGCCATGTAGAGCGTATGGACATTACCGTCCCGGCCCGAAGAGTCTTCGACTCCAATCCCGAGGGAAGACGCAGCAGAGAACGACCGCATCTAAGGTGGCGCGCACAGGTGGAAAGGGATCTCAACCAACTGGCCTTGGTTCACGCCGAACTGTAGCGCCATCTGAATAAGTATAGGTAGGTAATGACCTGAAAAAAAAGTGTAAAGTAAACAAGATCGAGAAATATATGTAGAGTTTTCTTGGCTTTACGTTGCGCATTTCCGATTTCTTGTGATTATTTCATTGAGAACAAACAATCAGCGAAATAACTAATTCAAAAGTTATATTCGACGAAAAAGAATTTCGTTTCTCATTTTGAGTACACAAATCGGGCAAGTCTAAATCTTTTAAGGATCACTGATCCTAATATTTGAATCGTTGTTTATTGGCTTAGTTTGCTCGATTTATTGAATATATCTCGATTCTATGTTGCTCTGTACAGGTGGGAAAGTGTTCTAAATCGTTTACGAGATTGGTAATAAGAAAACTTATTTAGCACTTCGTGCCATCTTATAATGCGATATATGTATAACCTCTCTTTAGAAAAAATACTATATAATACAGCTTGCGGCATAATTGACATAGATAGGAACCAGTTAAAGTATCGCTTTGAATAAGAATATATTGTTGAAGTTTTTACAGCCCTAAGTAATATTGTGGTTAAATATGAGTATAAATTTGCTTTGCCGAAAACTCAGTCAAAGCATACTTTGTATATTGGGATATTTCTAATTTATTTAATTGCCCCACAAGTAAAACAACTATACTTAACCCAATTGGCATTCTTTACTTCAACTACATTGCATAAAGTGCAGTGCGTAGGGCTCTGACACCCATCGAAACTGTATTTCAATGGGCCACAGACTAAAGTCCGTCTAGAAAAGGCTTCTTGAAATGCGCCATCCGGAGTTCGCCATAATGTAATATACATACATATTATATACGTCTGTTCATATCTACTAAAGTATGCCATTTATAAAAAGTTGCCTCACATCAATGGCAACCCACTAAAAAAAAATACAGAGCAGAACACAAACTCTGTGTGTTAGGTACTAGGCCAGAATCATAGTGACTCGAATTTAGAAATTGTTTAAGGTTGTTATGCGCGTTACAATTGGTTCAAAATTTTACTCTGAAAATAATTTTACAACCACGATAAGCCACCTGCAGAGTTTTTGAACGTTTAAGTGCAGTATTTTATCTTTATGTTCTTTATTTTAAGCCACCCCCTAAGTGGTCACAAATGCTTGATAAGGGTTTATATTCTTCCCCACCTAATAGTGTGCACGAAAGTGTACGAAAGATACTTTCAAAAGTTTATATTTTCTATAAAATACGTTTACGCAAATCAACAGAGGTAAAAAACCAGCAAGATACGCTTTTAAACATGCAAGAAAAAATAATATCGCTATTCTGCTTTGAAATGTAGTCATAATTTTAATTTCGGGCTTTCTTACCAATATGAGGAGTTCTGGGATAAAAAGGAAAAGAAGAAGAAGATGAGGAGTTCTGCATAAAACAATGATATCCTATTACAATTTCATTTTTTTTTTCAATTGCAGTAAATTAAACACATGTATCTTACTTCGTTTCTTATCTAAAAAAAATGTTTTCCTTAAAATAGGGGGTTTTTAAATAAGGGCGGGTACATGTAGAAATGGAATAAAACAAGCTGTGTGTGAGGTATTAACCAAATTATTTTAAAGGCCCATGTATGCCATTGTGTACGGAATATGACAACGTTCAAATGCCTGCTCCGGCTTTTTATGGTGTCACAGATCGCAGTATCACATGGCCAATTCACGTCTCCTCTGCGAGATATAACCTTTCCCTCAAATCGTTCATGCAGAATGTCAATCGCGGCGTCCTCAGGGACGTAGCGCCGTCCTGCTGGAACCACATGTAGTTTAGATCCATATGGTTCAATTTGGACTATAAGAAATTGGTTATCATTGGCCTGTAGCGCTCCACATTGACGGTGACCGTCTCACCAACGTCGTTTTTGAAAAATACGGACCAATGACGCCGCCAGCCAGAAATCCACACCAAACGGAAACTTCTTGAGGATGATTGTCGCCTGAGGAGCCTCGAGTGGGTCGTGTCTTCCCATATACGGCAATCATCGAAATCAACCATCCAAAATGCGCCAAAATACGTCAGCGTACAAATGGCGTTGACTATGGTCATGACCTTTGACCACCTGGGTCACTTGGGTCTTGGGTGTAAGCGAAAATCCGATTTCTTGTGCAAGGCGAAGAATCGTCTGCCTCGAGTTCTGCTGTACACTTTCACGGACCAAGGCGCTGTGACCTTGCGTTCCTTTGGGATACGAATGTTGGCTGATTGATTACCAAACCGGTCGTCTCAAATTTAGCTTCTTCGAAAAGTCGACCGTGAAGGGCCACCACGTCTACCGTAAAGTGGGCGCAACGCACGCAACATTCGCACTAACGAACATTCATTTTGATAATAAAGTTGTATCATTTGGACGTGCTGTTCAATCGTATGACTTGCCATGGTGATTTGGCATCAGTAACTAACAAATAAATAACAGACTTGAAAGATGTCACCAAAACAACGTGGCCGCCAAAATCTACCCGCGCCAATTGAAAAACCTTTTTTTATACATTCGTATATACAGTAACAATTGTAATTGGTGATCCAAGTTTTCTATATTGACAACATAGTATCTGTTGATAATTACGCATGTTTCAAGCGCAAAATATTTGTTTAAAACAACATACTTAAAAATGGATCATTTAACTACCGCTCCATGCATTTAATTTTTTTTTATTGTTCTCGTTCATATAACGGTTTTATATGAACTATCCACCGAGATTTACGAGAAAAGATTGTTGTATATTTAATAGTCCTACTGAATAAATAATTATAAAAAATTTATGAAATTAGATGAAACCGAGATTATGTCTGTTCTGAGTAAAAGAGTGGTGAAATAACAGGAAAAATGAAAATGATTTTTCGTCATTCAGACAAGTTAGGTCCTTATTATATGTAGATCCCTTTTGCATATATTACATAAAGATGTAGGCCTCCATGTACACTAAAAATTAAAGAACTAATGGATAACAGAAATGTTGATGTTGATTTTTGAAAATACCCTTCTTTGATACGGCGAAATTCCAACAACCAAAATGACTGTATGGCGATGTACGAGATACCATTGCAAATTTTAGTTGTGGAAGCCCCTTTTACAGCCTCTCAATTACCTATGTTATGAATGATTTATTTCTTCCAATAAGTGAGAGAAACGTGCTGTTAAATCCCAATTCCGAACACTGCCTTACGAGAAGCTTATTGGGGGTTCTATCAGTACTTTTGCTGAAGAGAAACACCATGAAAAACGATTTCGATGGCTTCGGCTGTTTGCGGCGTTCAATCAAAGGCATCAAAGGCCAACACACAAACCGCTGAGCCACAGTGCTCTCTCGATTTCCACAGCGCGAGATAATCGATTATCTTTCGCATGCTATGAAATCGAAGATGTCGACGTGGTAGACATGTGGTTTCAGCAAGACGACATATCGCGTGTCACCTTGGATGTTGTTTGTAAAATACAGAGATCCATCATTTCATGTGGTGATGTTACGTGACTGCAAAAATTGTGCGATATAATGTCGTATGGTTTTTTGAAGGTTGTTCTTAAGAGTCGCGGCTACCCAAACAAACCTGCTACGTGGGGGTACTTCACAAATCACATCTGCCAAGTTACCGCCGGGATAACCGCCGATAGTCATCGAAAATAACTCGAATAAATCAACTTCTGTATAGGTCCAGCGGCGACCATATGCCTAACATCGTTTTTCATACTTAATGTATTGTGTGATAATAAGATATTAGAATTCGTGTATTTTTTTTTTTTCAATAAATGTGAAGGGTCCCGAAAATGTTTAGAAAATGGACTAGAGAAACTATGGCTTACATACTTGAAATACTTAATACCATGAAAATGAATGATCAAAAAGGAAAGAAAATGTAGGTACCCTCTCATAAAGAGTAAGAGAGTGTTACAAAGTTATTTGCATTATTTTGCTGTTACAGTATGTATGAATGTTTGCAATGGAATTTCCTTTTTCATGGAATATGCAAATATAACTCTCGGGAATAGATACTTGTGCGTAAGAGCAATACAGTTGGATAGAACATGTAATTTCCACTTGCTGTTATTAGTTGTAATTTTCTGAATGATCTATTCAATTTCTGATTCCTGTTAAAATGAAATTACATATTGTATCATAAAATATGGAATTTTATTTTTTTTTTATTTATAATAAATATTTAAATATTTATAATGTCTGAGATCGAATCCTTGGTGAGTCGTAAGTAAGTAAACAAAAGCTCCACCAGGTATAAACGGAATGTGTGGAATATAGAAAATATACGCGTATTTGGACCAATTTACTTTTATCGTATATTCCGACACATTTACGTCTATTGACATCACAATTCGATCTATCTTCGGAAAAACGAAAATTGGACAATGTTCGTGGAGGACTACTTGTACATATATTGTATTTTTTTTTTTTCGATTGTTTTATACGTAAGTCCACGGTGGCGGATGGAAACCTTTGGCATGAATAATTTTTTGAGATAGTTTTTACCGTCCGCTCAACGCAAATGTGTCAGCGAAAATTGCTTTTCGGTGAAGCACTAACTGGAGCGCGTTTGTCGTTTGATTTTGTGCCGAGCTTGGTCTTAAAAATGCCCCAGACAAAAGCATAATGGACACAAATTGTAGCATACATTTGTGATGGGCAATGTGGGAGGCTGCAGAGTCCTACTGGAATGTCCAGGATCTTTAGCCGAAATGTTCGCGTACCTACAGCTTCAACACAGCATTCAGACAGTTTCACGATGCTGATCGTGTCTATCTTAACGCCACAGACGAAAAATACGATGGAGATCGGACATTGACGATTACTGCCGTTTGAACCATCAAAAACGGTGGCATTTGCTTCCTGGTGGACAAATTATCATATGATTCACTGGCAAGCAAACTCGATGGTTTTGCTCAATTACATGTTGCTCGACATGTTGGTAAATTACAAATGGTGCTTCATCGGAGAAGACCAGATTTGGCAATTGGCCACTTGCGTACAAAGCACCAACTCCTTTGCTCTTTCTTCTTTTTTTTGTCAGTTCTGAGAGCGTGCGCTTTTTGGAGCTTTAAGAATTTGAGTCACAGCTGGCTCAGGCATATTTTTTTTTCCGCTACGCCGGATATTTTACCTACTCGGCTCAGTCAAAGGGGTGTAATTACGGGAAAATGGAACGTATACGCCCTGTAGTGTAATATGTTTGCAGCATCGCTTAGACTCCTAAGGTACTTCCTTGGTTTTCAGGTCAATTTTTTTCAGATACATTTAATGTTTCTCTCTAGCCTAATTGGCACAGTTATTAAGGGAGTATTCAAGGTACCGAACGAATTTGACGTATACGCATTTTGCTTCTAAATTTGTAACAAGGATGTCACACTGATCCTATAACTGGCATTAAACTAAATTTTGATACTTATTCCGTTATTTGGCTGCACAAATAAAACTGTAGAAATATGTGCACCTGGAATAGTGAACAGGTATAACTGAATATGAATTAAATACAACAACGTTTTGACAACGAATGAAGCTCGTCCCTGTTTTTCCTAATCGAATACACACTCTATAGCAAAAAGAAAGTATAAAATAATGCTATAGCCTCGAAAAACGTTTTTGAAACATTACTTGGGTTCCTTACTCATATTTGACTCGGTAGCAGTCATAAACCTGTCCACAGTAGTATACAAGTACATACATACATAAAGGGCAATAGACCAGAGGCGGAAAGCTTTGATCTACATAAAGCTTATGTAAGAAGCGAAAACAAAACGTTAGGCCAAAGAAGACATAAAGAAATCAAGAAAGGAACAAGTGCTAGCGGACAGATTTATTCCGCCTCATGTATTACTATGTGTGTGCTTGTTGCTTCTAGGTACATATAGATGATATAGATTGGTGGGCGTGTTGAAAGTATCATCAGATTACCAGGATAACATTTTAGCTGTCAAGAGCGTAAGAGTTATTTAAATGAATATATGCTTTCCCTGGAAGGAATAAATCGTTATTATGTGCCCAACATTATTTTACTTTCACAGCAATAAAACGTCTTAATACACATGTTTTGGTTGATGAGATTGATGTAGACAAACGAACTTGAGAAAATTCGAGGTGTAGATAAACCAACATTAAATAAACCATAAACAAATACTTGTTTTCACTGTTGTTTTCGCATTAATCCAATAAATGTGATTTATTTGGAAATAATAATATTTGTAGTAAGAATTGTTATTCTTTACTTTGTTGAAAGACGTCAAATATGTTCAGTCAACATAAAGTGATTTATCCAAACGAAATATTCAGGCATTAAAAGGGTAATCACCTCCATACGGGGTGTGCCTTTCTATTCGTGATATAGGAGAATATCTTTAAGCACTCAATGCCTTTGTTGCTTTATAATATGCCTTATGTCATTCAGAGTTTAGTTCTAATGCATGCATATATGGACAACAAAAAACGAACAATGTTGTTACTGTTCAGGGTTCTACCTTGAGTCAAGTAAATAATTTTATTTAGTTAATACATATTCTTTAATATTCAATAGGCAGATTAGTTATGATATTCTTTTGTCATTTCAGATGGTCAAAATTGTGGGAATAAGTTGGTTTTTAAAATATACATACAGACATATTGTACATACATATGTATGTATACCGCCATGAGTATTATGTCATCGGATCATATAATCCTGGATTGGGAACAACAACATCAAACTAGCACGAAGTCAAACGTTCTGTTCTGAACGAAACAAGGATAGTGGCTAATTATATTAGTAGATAGCAATGTGTTTTGGAATTCCACTAAATTCCAATAAATTCCACTCTATTGTTTGTACCCCATTTAATTATGCTGTCAAGGTCGGAATTGAATGAGCTTAACATACGCTGCGTTCCAGTTCTACGGCCGAGTGTCGGTGACAGAACAGAGCCCTGGGGAACGCAAGCGCAAACAACTTGTATTGAATGGTCCGAAAGTTAATTTCTAATCCATTTGGACACAATAGCCTGATAACGAATTCGGTCAAATCCTTTTGAAATATCCAGCGCCACAATCTTGCTTTCGCCGAAAATATGCAAAGATTGGTTTCACTTTTATGAGATATGCCATCAAATCACCAGTGGACCTGTTGCTGCGGAAACCGTACTGCCATCATTATTATTATTCCCGGTCATTTAGAACTCGCAAGTTCAAAGCCTTGTTGACAATCCTTCGCCAAACCTCCCTGTCATGTTTGTGTTTCTTCTTCTTCTTTGTTGTTCTGTTTCATATCTTCTATGCCCACCCTAATATTGTTTTCCACCCTAATATGGCACGGCCTTCATCCGGCCTCGGATTTTCCACTCATTATTCTGTCCACTATCTTTTAAGTTAAAGACCAATTTTCCCAGAGTTGTTTTTAATATTTTAACAGTTCCTTCATCGCGGAGAAGCATGCGTTGCCCATATTTATTTCGATCTTTATGCCATTTTTAGCAGTCAATACGGTTCCCAGATTTTTTAACAGGTCAAAGTATTATGCACAAGCTGATCGTTGCCTGTGAGCAGATACATTATCGTGATTCAATATCCATACATTTTTTCCCACAAATCTGTATGTTTTCGTCCTATTGCTTCGCGCATAACTTCAAGGTAATTTTCTGTATTTTTATCGAAGATAACAGTGAACAAAGTTTTCAGGTTTGATCGAAATTGCCGTGCATTTCATTGGCTCTTCTGGAAGGATTGGGTTGTGATGTGGAGGTCATAACCATATACTAGAAATATACTCTATATTTCTTCCCTCCGTGCAGGGACGGGTTAAGAATATCCCTGCAGCGATACCTCTCGCTTGTCGTAAAAGGCGACTAAAACAAAGGTAAACAAAAATCACATCTAGGCAATTTAGAAAACACCAAGGTGAGCCAGGGACACATATACCACCATTAAACTGCCCCACAAGTGTACATGCAAATCAGTGGGTTGACACGACTGGTGTTGTAAGAGTAATATCAAACAAAAAAAAATGGAGCATGCCCGTGTCACAAAAAAAAAAAAAAAAGGCAGGCCGAAAAACAATTGGTGCAAACAAATGCAAAAACACCAGCATTTGATTGGCCTCAGCGATGAAGTAATCCCAAACCGGGAAGCCTGCCGCTACTTTCTGACATCAAACCGGCGGACCCCACAAGCGGACCAGTAGGAATGCAGTTAAGTGGGAAGGTTATGGTCCTACACTTCTGACCATAACAACGCCGGAAAAAGGAAAAGAAGAAGAAGATACTCTATATTTCTTCACTAGTAATGATTTTTTCAGCACATCTGTATCGTCATTCACCTGAGCGATGCTCATTCGAGGGTTCTTTCGATCAAAATAGGTATAGCAATTTCGAAACAAGTTTTGCTGACATACATTTCATGCCTAAAAAAAACTGACAAAAAAATTCATAACATAAGCTAACCGATAGGCCAATATCTTCAGCAACTTCTCTGATAGTGATTCGACCTTTATCCATAACAATTATCTTCACTGTTTCAACGTTTTTATCCGTTGTTTCCATTTTCATTAACTCATTCACGGTCTTCTGTGAAGAGCTTGTACGACTGTTCAGACTTTTTTGTTCAGGATAAAGTCGCCAAACGCCCCAGTCACATTTGAAGTACGTTGGAAAATTTAATTACTTTAAGTCACCTTATTTTTTGAATGAACATAATATTTGATTTTTTCTACCATTGCTTCTGAAGTAGGCTTTCATTTCCTGCCGTTATTGGACTTTGCATTTCTATTAACTGTTTCCTCACTATCTCCCAGTAGATCCGGTTCGTGATTCCATTAAGAGTTATTCCTCTACGCTTTTCCAGAAAGGATCTCCTTAAAAAATTTCGCACCAAATTCAATAAAAGTGACAAGGCGCTTCCTTGTTGTTTTATTTGTTCGAATTTTTCAGATAAGACGTTTCACTTTTTCCTGATTCCCCATTTTATAAGGACACGATACGTTTTCGACCAGTTTGTAGAGTCATTCACTTTGTTATAATCAACGAAAAGTTGGTGGATCGAATGTCGTTATTTTTCAAAAGTGTAATTGTTTGGTAACTCTGGTAAAAAGTAAATCCCCGAATATGTGGTGCCAATTGTAAAACATAGTGAACGCAGTATTATGTAATGGTCGCATGGATTTCTCGAAGTACATAAAAGACATGAATAGTGTGCTACTCCCTATGCGACTCCCTAACGTACCCACGAACCTACCCATACCTCAAAGCTGGTCTCTCAACGAAGTGGTTTGCTGAAAATGGCATTGATTTGTTTCTATAGCCTGCGTAGTTTCCAAATCTCAACTCGATAGTACATCATTGGGGTATACTGAAGTGAAACATCCGAAAGAACTCAATATCATAACATCTAAAGAATTGCTCAAATTTGTTTCGAAATACAGATAAAACAACACAAGTTTAGAGGAGTGCCAAGAAACGATACAAAGAAAAGAAAAAACAGATGAAAACACAGAATATTAATTTTTATTCGTTTACCCCCATTTCGAGATTTTTCGTCCGTAGGATTCGTATCCATAATTTTGTTGAGAGATGTGTACCATGTGTGTGTGTGTGTGTGTGTGTGTGTGTGGTTGTATGTGCGTGTGTGGTTGTGGGCGCGTGTATGTATGTGTGTTCGTGTACGTATGTATGTTCGTGGGATGGCGGGCTTTTTTACGTTTCGCATATCCCGGGAATAAATACTGATGAACGACTTTGAACCAATTTCATCTGATGCCACATCGCCTAATGGAAACCTGATAAGGTTGATGATTACTTTTTTACAACATAAAAGTTCTTGTGGTGCATATCTCGAGAACAAAAAATGGAAATCTGTAGTTTGGGTAGACTACTCGCATTTATTGGCCTATTTAGTATTTTTTTATGAGTTATTATTATTTTTCAAGGGCGCTTGACTGCTTTGGCTGCCTATGTGCATTCGAAATGTATCATGTTCATATTTGTTTAATATTTTTGTTAATTTCAATCAATCACATAAGAACTTACATATCTGCTGTACATCTTACAGTATTAAAGCTTACCTGTAAAAAGAAGAATCCGAAATTAATATGAAATAAATCATTAAATAAATAGAGATAAACACAAATTAAAATTCTTATCTTATAAGTCATTAATTTTTCCACCTGGGCACTTGGACAACTTTTTATGGCTTTGATGGCCTGATAATATTTAGAATATGGAATAGGCATTCGCATGCAACCAACACATTAAACGTAAACGGCAACACAAAAAAACCCGTGGCACTTCCAAATGCCTACCCCGCATGTTAATAATTTTAAACAATATATGCACCTCTCTCAAATCACGCCGTTAGTAATTTTCGAACCTATTAGTAGCGACTCAAATGATAAATGATTGCCCTCTGTATGCTCTATATAAACATATGGCTATACACTTCAAGAAGGTTAAATCCTTGAAAATGCTTGCTTTTTAAGACCAGAAACGTGGACCTTGATAGCGGATGTTACATTGAGCATGTTATCTACAGTAAATGAAACTAACAACAATGATCATCATGCGCAACTAGTTGACACAAAATTACTTGTCTTCTTTGATTGATGGCTGTCACGCCGGATATAAGGGAAGGTAGTCGAAACCCACTAGATTATACAAGCCATGAATACATGATGCTTGTCAAAAACTCTTCGGATAGATAGTTTAATTCA
Organism: Merodon equestris; assembly: GCA_958301585.1. Classification (NCBI taxonomy): domain Eukaryota; kingdom Metazoa; phylum Arthropoda; class Insecta; order Diptera; family Syrphidae; genus Merodon; species Merodon equestris. Next base: position 261,783,649 of record OY284413.1, read on the forward strand.
AATGGAAGTTTAATTCAGTATACTGCTTATATATGTATTTGGTTATTAATCTATAATGTAAATTACCGATAAAAATCTTAATGTAATTAATGTATGTATTTTGTGATGTATGGATGACATACGATTTCCTCGATTCAAAATTATATACACGAACCAGATTGAAAATGAGACTGGAACTGAATAAAAATATTTAATGATAATATCAAAAAGATCTGCTATTAAAGGTAAAGGACTAGAAAAATGAAGACGAAATCACACTACTTCAAAGAAAAAATAAATAAATCCCAAATAAAAACTTTGGGGAAAGAAATTCGTATTGTACTTTTGTACAATGATAGTCTTTTCTACAACCGTGTTCTAAAAAACCCAGGCCTTTTAGTCTTAAATATTTCATTGTACTAAAAGATCTAAAAGACTGTGCACGATTATATTTCCTAGTTTCGGGCTCTCTCAATCGTTATTTTGCGAGAATGCCTAAGCATTTAAGTGAAGCATCAAGCGCAAGTGGAGAATGTGGTGCTAGTGCAACAATTAACAAATTACAAAAATTATTTTCATTTACTTTATGTACATACATACATATGTATATGCGAATACGAGCTGTCATGAATAAATTAAGCCTCGAATCCTCTAAAAAATCAATTGAATTCCGTAATTACATAATGATGCTGATATAAAAGAGATTAGTAAACGAGTTCATATATGTAATTGTAGACAAGAATCATTTTCCTATTTTTCTTTAATGCTGACATATTTGGTAAAGTTTTCCGCTGTTTTATACTGTAAATACACGAAGTTCATTGTTTCCTTCTGTTGGATTTTGAATAGGTATTAAAATTTAAATGCAACGGAAACCTTTGCCATCATTCATACATATGAAATGTGCGGCTAAAAATACGAGAGCAATGTATTGAGGGCTAAACGCTACACGAAAAGGATACCAGATCAGATCAGGCCTCAACACAACAACATGGAACAATGGAACTATGCCCGAGGAGTGGAAAAATTCAGTCATCTTTCCCGCAACAATTACCGAGGAAGATCGAAGCTATCAAGTTGTTACAAGATGTTGAAATAATCGGAGACTACCAGGACGATCCGTACGACGAATGATCAGATTTTCACTATATGACAGCTTATAGAAAAGAAATGCGAATTCGAATTATTCATAGATTTTAAAAAGGCGTGTGACTCTATAAAACGTTTGAAAATGAATCATGTCCTTGTAAGCCTGAGAATCCTGAAGAAGTTGAAAATGTGAAAAAGTGAAAATGATACAAGCATGCCTAAAGGGGAATAAAGAACAAGTTAAAGTAGGAAACACTCAAGATACGTGAAGACTTCTTTTTAATTTGGTGCCGGTATACGAAATGAGATCCCTTCAGGAAAATGAGAGGAATCACATCCCCTCTTACTGACTGATGAAGATCAAGGCCTGCTGGAAGATGGTGAAGAAATAGTTAAAAGAGATGTAGAAAGTCTAATAATGGCAGGAAAGAAAATAGGCTTAAAAGTAAATAAAAAGAACATCAAATCAATGGACACTCACCGACTCGGATCGATTTAAACTTCATACCTGACTGTACTCGATAAACACTTTGAGAAAGTGCATAAGTTTAAATATCTGGGTGCCATATTAACTGCGAAAAATGACATAAAGATCGAAACGAATTAAAAGCTGCATGTGAGTAATGCGTGCTTATTGATTCAGAGCGATTCAAAACAATTCCTTTGCCCCGCAACTTAAATATCAGCATTTATAAAAACAATAATAACCTAGTAAGATTTTACAGATGTGAAACTTTATCTCTGACCTAGAAGGACTGAAATATATTTCGGGTCTTTGAAAGCAAGATTGTACGAACCTATAGTGGAAAACAGGATCGTGGAGAATGGACGAACGGAATGGAGAAAACTGCAAAATCAAGAACTCGAGGAGCTCTATTCAGCCCCAAGTATTGTCCCAGGAATAAAATCGTGAAGACAAAAGTGGACAGGAAATAAAGAACATCAAAAGAATAATTAATAAAAACTCATAGGAAAACACCTCACAGTAAACCGCATCGTACATGGGAGGACAATATAAGGATGAACCTAGAAAAGATGAAATAGAATAACGAAACATGGAAGGAACACAGTCATGACAAGGAGGCTTGGCGAAGGGTTGTTAACGAGGCTCTGAACTTCCGAATTCCAAATGTTGCTGTACCCACTGATACATATGTATATCGCAACATTTGTCACTCAAACTGAAAAAAAAACTTCGAATAAAAATTATTCTTTAATCGGAAGCGTATTTTAGTGATTTTGTATTGAATTCTTTTGTATTTAAATCGCATTTTTGGATTCAGTTGCTATTTCAGTGGAGATATCCGAGAAATAATTTTTTTTTCTCGCAACAGCGAAACGAATGGGTTCATTTGGTTCAGACTACACTGATTTCCCTTTATTTTAATACATTTCAAACATATTGAACACAGCCATAAAATATCGATATGAATATAAAAGCGAAATCAGATGTTCAGGTATTGTACATGAATAAGTTCAACTGATTGTAGCTTAGTTTATTTCGGTAGATAAATCGCTGAACTCGTAGTATGTACATATATTATGTACATTCGTTTTAGAATTTAAAAAAAATATATTTGTTACTACAAATATCGCAAATGCTTCGTTACTTGTGTACAAATTTTCTATATCGTGAGCATGCGCCGTTGCAGAAATTCCTTAAAGTTATCCTTTAGTTTAGCATAAGCGATAATTTAAGAAATGACTAAATCAGACTCTCACTTCAAGGGTACGTATGGGATGATTGATGGCAAAACTAAAATAGACATCAGAAAATAATAAATACTAGTTGGCTAGCTTCACAACTTGAAGTGTATTCTAACCGCCATATCCACTGAGTAAGATATTGATGCCTTTCGAATAGACTCTATATTGATATATCTTTTCTTGTGGTTGTTTTTATTCACAAACAAATAATTTTAGTTGTTTAAGTTATTTTAGCCTTCACATACCATATAAAAAAGTCAAAGCGTACATGCGTAATCACTTTGTAGTCTGTACAGCGATACCAACCGCCACTCCCAGACAATTTTACCTATTCTACTTTCACGATGAGATAAGCAATATTTTGACTATACCATTAGCAATTTAAATTAAAGAGAAATCCTGAAAGCTCAGAATTTCGAATCATCTACGATACAGTGTAGAGACGTAAGGGTTACATGTAATGCGCACCTACCCGAAAAAAATTTAACAGTTTAAACGAAATGTTTCGCAGAAAAAAAAAAAACTTGTACGGTTTTTTTGTACTATTCTTCTAGATTAGTTTCTTATCTATAATACTACGCCCAGATTTAGTGTTTTGACTTCAAGTCATTATAGGTTGCCTTTTTACAATCGAACAATAGGGGGCGTTAATGAGTTGTGGCACTACTGTATTTGTGAACATTGACGTTTGTTATTGCGAAGCCAGTGGTAATTTAGAAATTGACTGAGTAAGTTGTTGATAGTGAACGTTTAAAAGAAGCAAGTTTGTGCAAAAATGGAAATTTTATGATTTTAAAAAAAGGCCTTACTCAACAACAATGGGTAGAATTGCTTCGTGCAACTTTTGGTAATGAAGCATCATCAGAGAAGACTGTTTACAATTGGTTTGCAGAATTTTGTCATAGTCGCGCGTCCGTCAGTGATGAATGTCGAGAAGGTCGGCCAAAATCGGTTGTCATTCCGAGAAACATCGATGCTGTGCGCAACATGATTAAAGAAGATCGGCATGTGACTTACAGACAGATAGAGGCGTCTCTTAGGATATCGCAGACTGCATTACAATCGATTTTGCGTGAACATTTAGGTGTGAGAAAGATATGTTCCAGATGGATTCCGCATAATTTGACCGAAGCGCAAAAAAAGGGTCGTGTTGATTGGTGTCAGGAAATGTTGAAAAAAATCGACCGAGGACGTTCAAAATCCGTATACAACATTGTTACAGGAGACGAAACTTGGATATATTAGTATGATCCTGAAAGCAAACAACTGTTAAACAAAAGATGCGCGGACAGCGATTTTCATCACCTCAAGAAGCTGTTGAAGACTTTCAAAACCATGTTTCTGCGATATTAACTCAGAGTGGAAAAAATGTTTCCGGAATTGATTTGAGCGTATGCAAAAATGTATAGACCTTAAGGGCGAATATTTCGAAAAGCAATAAAACACTTTGTTTCGAACTTGTTCGTTTATGTTTCACTTTTTGTAAAAACTTAAAAGGCAACCCTCGTATTATTATTTGTTGAAGTAGTTAAAAAGTTCCATAAGAATACTTGGGTCTATCTTCTTCTATTATACAATCTATACTTTGGGTTAAACACTTTTTCAAAGATTATCTAACCAGAGAGTTGCCGGTACCCTTTACCAATAAGAACAGTAACTGACCGGCATGATTGGGTGATCTGAGGAAAAGATTTCGCTAACAAGCAGTCCATTTCTGACCTGTATAGATTGTAGTTTCATAGTTTTTAATATCCCTTCCAATTCTACATCCTTTTCTTATCGAAAATTAAATCGGAAAGCAGTACCGATGAGGGACGATATAATTTACCACGGCCGAAGAGACTACTTATTTAGTATATTCATGTTGATTAAGTGGTAGTAGGTGCTGTACAAGCGCAGGTCTAATAGTCCCAGTCCTAGGGCGCCTTTGGACACAGAACGTCAACAAATTTTTGCCGAAAGTTAGCAGGCCTACTGTAAGAATTTGCTTAAGAAAGGTGGCTAGAATAATAAATAAGAAATGAAGACACAAAATCGGCCCAGTAGAACATTCAATTCAATAACTGCATTGATTTTTTTCAAGATTAATATATGAATATATTATTAATCAATAATTAATCAATGTTTGCTGATTGAACTACTCGTAATTTTATTTTTTCGCTCTTTATTCTTCTTATCAGTTAAAATGTCCCCGTAAATTGAAGAACGGGGTATAGAGGAGTTACTTATGTAATTCATAAATGCGTGTATATATACGAATACATAATAAACAGACCATCATCCTATAACTAAATAGCCAAGAGAACTATAACAAAGCCATCAACTATTTTGCTTTTGTTTCCCGATCACGATTTAACCCAGATTATCTGTTGATTTCGCTCCTATTAGTCATGAAAACACATTTTAGATTAGTTAGATAATAATAAAAGGAGATTAATTTGTAAGACTTTTAATCCCAACCCTATATAATTATCATTCCAGATTCCAATAATATTGTACTTAATTGTTCCTCCATAGCTGTTTCAGTTACATACATACAACTGAACCGTCAAAAAAAAAATTGTGATATTCTGATAATTGAAAAATAGTCTTTTTATCGTCCAGTGTTAAGGAATCTAAATCTATCAATTTCACGCTAAGCCAGGTTTTTGGGCTACAAATCTATACCCTTGTAAAGTTAAACTCACTCAAGAAGCCAGCTAATCACGGAATGCAACGGAACATACGCAGATAGGATGCTTGAATATCAGCTTTTGGATGACACATTTTCACACATTTTCTTCAGTCTCATTTCCACCTGGCGGATGCATTAACAAAACAAATAAACGCATACGGAGAAGTGAAAAACCACATATAATTGTCGGAAAACTATTGCATTTACAAAAAACACTGCATGGTCTCCAATTTGGACTGGTGGTGTCATTGTACCAAACTTATACGAAATCGAGGAGAGTGTGACCGCCGACGTCAATTGTAATCGTTAAAGCCAAATGTTAACTTATTCTTTTAGCCACAAATCGAAGATATATATGCGGAGGATATTTCAACAGTACGCTCCGTTTTGGTTTTGTTGCAATTTCCTGGACGAGCTGTCTCACATTTCGGTGATGCGAACTATCGCCAGGATATGATCATATGCCAAATGTCATTTTAAGACGCCTGCCAATTGTAGCAGTAGATATGCTAACCACGTAGTTCAACAACGCTCTGAATAACATTCATTATAGAGCGCGTTGGAAAATAGTGATGGCGCACCCTATCCTTAAACGGTATAGAGATAGAACAGACCCTGCTAATCTCCGATCAATTAGTTTGCTTCCGAATGTCAACGATATTTTTGAAAAAGTTGTAAACAGAGCTCTGATCAAATGGGTTGAGAAAAAGAAAATAAAGCCGGACTACCAGTTTAATTTTAAGACGGGACTATTCACACTGTGTCAAAACTGGTTTCCGACATTCAGTGAAATAAGGCAAAAAACCAATGTACGGATGCTTGTCTGGTCGACTTTGAAAAGGGCTTCGACACTATATGGTTAGAACGTCTCACCAGGCTAGACATGCCAGATCACCTGATATGATTTACGTAATGACTATGAATAAGAATTATTTTTAAAGGTGACAAAGTTACTTCAAGCAGGATCTTTAACATAAAAAATGGTTTACAACAGGGAGCGGTTATTTCCCTGATACTGTTTAACACCTGCACAAGCGATCTTATAGATTTTCTCAGCCAATCAATAACGTATGCAGGTGATTTGGTAGTGTACAGATGAGGTATAAAAATTGAGGTCATCAATACAACGCTGCAGTGTGTTAAGAGATATTGGGATGAAGTTAAAAATTAACTTCCAAAAGGCGGAAACGATACTGTTAGGACCGTTGTACAACGTCAACGAATACCAGAATGAACTGGAGGAAATTCGTGATCATTAGGCAACATGGGCAAATATTGGCGGAGAGAAACGCGGTTAGATAATTTGTTATCTGGCTAGACCTGTATCTATATTTCAATAGACATACATATGTACATAGTTGCTTGTCTTTTTGGAATTAAGAAAACCTGCGGTATGAAAAGGAACCTGTTTCATAGCAGTCAACTTAACTGCAGGATAAAAATCATATGCTACGTGGTCCTAATAAGGCCCATCGTCGCATAAGTATGGAATATATTTGCGGTTTAAGGTAGCGCCATCTTCTTCTTCTTCTTCTTCTTAGCGCCATCTTATATGAAAAAAATTCTCGTATTCCAGAGGCAGTGCCTTAGGATCTGTCTTATATTGTACCGAACGCCAGAGTTCCAGTTCATATCGGTCTTGTATGACGGAGCAGGCGTAAACAGAATTGACAATTTTTTCATTGAAATGACTCGAAAACAACGCAAGGGCAAAGACCAACGAAAATAATATGATCTCCGGAGCTTACTTCTCCAATTATAGATACCGAGAGAGCAGACTCCGATCGGTTAGGTTAGTGCAAAATAAAGATAATATCTCTGTAATTTAGCACCGCCACCGCACTGCCAGGGACAAACGGCTTATCTGTTGGCGGTGCTCATGAGCTCATTCGTTTTAGTACCGGCGAATGGCGGACTGGGATCTCGCCGATGTTTTTTTTTCTAGGTTTTTAATAAACTTTTTTAGGAAATTATATTTGAAATATAAATATACATATGTATGAAAAAAAATAGATAGGTTTAAGCCTTAAGGTATTAGCAATTAAAAATATATTTAGACTCAGAGTGCAGGGCCAGTAAGACACATTAAATATAAGATATTTAACAGTTTTGTCTTCTTCTTTTCCTTTTTTTCCGGCGTCGTTATGGTCAGAAGTGTAGGACCATAACCTTCCCACTTAACTGCATTCCTACTGGTCCGCTTGTGGGGTCCGCCGGTATGACCTCAGAAAGTAGCGGCAGGCTTCCCGGTTTGGGATTACTTCATCGCTGAGGCCAATAAAATGCTGGTGTTTTTGCATTTGTTTGCACCAATTGTTTTTCGGCCTGCCTTTTTTGCGTGTTGAAATTGGAACGTTGATTGATAACGCCTTTTGGACGGGGTTCAAAGGATCTCTCCTTTGAACATGGCAATACCAGCTGAGCCGGTCGCGCTCTATCTTTCTTGTGATGGTTTCTTTTACGTGGAGGCTTCCTCGGATCTTTGAACTTCTAATTCTGTCACGCTTTGTTACTCCCGCCGTCATGCGGAGCATCTTCATCTCAGCTGCCGTTAATTTGCTCTCATACTTTTTGTGCATTGTCCAGCATTGTGAACCATATGTGAGCGCCGGACGTACAACTGAAGCGTAGAGCCTTCCTTTCAGCTTAGGGGGCATTTTTCGATCACAGAAGATGGCGGAGTTTTCCCGCCACTTCATCCACCCTACGCTTACGCGATGGTTGATGTCGTCATCACAAGTTGCTTCTTTATTAATCATAGATCCCAGATATTTAAACTTTTCACACTTGGGAAGCACTCTTCCATTCAAGTAAATGTCTGGAATAGGTTAATGAGGGTCAGAGAACGGGCAGCACAGATACTCTGTCTTCTTTGAACTAATTCGATACCCGTGTCCCTCAAAAATGTCCACCCACACATCAAGTGCTCATTGTAGGGACGCCTGATCATCATTTATAATGGCTCCATCGTCAGCAAAGAACAGTTTTAACAGTTAACAGTTTTGTCTAGTAAATAAAACTAGAATAAGAATAATAAAAGTGAAGTAAAAACTAAACTTGGTTGATTTGTCACCATTGGATTTCTTGCTTTCTGCACACCAATCTTTTTGACGCTTTGAAAACGAATATTAATCAAGTTATTGCTCGATATGCGTCGAAATCTAAATCATACACGTGTTTTATTTAAATCTACTTTCGTAATCTCAAATTGGATGACCTTGTACTTTCGTCGACATTACTTCCTTAAACTAAATATTAATGGACAACAGAGGCAATCGAAATTCAAATGTGGTATTGAAGCACCAACAATAATGCCCAGCAATTTGTGCATAAGGTTTGTAACCTGAAACATACGAGATTGATCACAAAAAAATGAGCTGATCTACCCAAACTACAATTTGGTACCCTTAAAATTAAACCTAAAAAAGTTCATGCCCTAGGAACATATACATACACACACACAAAATAGATGAAAATAGATGTACCATAAACCAGAACTTTTAGACAAGTATCACAGCATGTTTCAGATATTTTACCCCCATACCGGAGATAAAATCGAGTGAATCAATTTCATGCAATAAGCGAAATTATACCAAACCCATTACTTTTACAATACACCACATACCTATGTTGGCTAAGAGATGAATATGGAAACTTATAACAGTCCCGGAAAGAAAAAGAAAACGAAGTGAGGTTTGTTTCTGCAGCTCAATCATTATAACCCAACACATTCCCACTCACTTCACAAATTTCTTTATAATTATCATCACAAGAAAAACTGCTCCAAGGTATGGTAGCATCCAGAATATCGGCATACAGGATAACATTAATGAATTCAGAAGGAAGAAAATAATTATTCGGAAATAAATTTGGTGGATGGTCTTCAATCAGTTCCGAGTACAATCAGTGCATTTAAGTTATGGTATGAGCTCAAGGATGGGCAAGTCCATGGCTTGGATATAACAGGACTTTCTCCCGTTCAGATTTCATTTACTACATTTGAAATGTCAAGCTTTAATTGTGGTCCGGCATTTTGTTTTCACAAAACATTAACGTCGACTCATTAGGAACAAAAGAACATCAAAAATAGCTGAAATTTTATCAGACATATATTAAGCACACCCACTTATAGTAAAAGTAAAAAAAAAAGACAAAATGTTTTAAAATGGTCATGAGTTTATCACGCCCATCTGACACCGTATAAGAACAAATGTGCTACATTCAGATAAGTCAAAAAAATCGTACACACTCGTAAATACTTTTGTGAAAATCATATAGAATATTTACCTGATGTCCTGAACAAATGGAACCATTAGGCACACGTACACGAAAAGGGCTATGAACTGGGCACGACGTCCTTGGACCCCATCTCGATGACGATGGTCCCGGCATTGGCACTGAATTAAAACTATTTGAACTACAAGGATTACAAAGGGATGGTGGCGGCGGCACAGACGGAGGAGGTGGCGGTGGACCTGCGCCGCCTACGCCACAATGACCAATACCACCGCCACCAATGCCAATATGTGAACCTAAATGACCGCCACCACCAACACCACCGCCCAGCATAGATGTTGGTGGGGGTGGTGGTGGAACTGTCGGCGGACCACCTGGACCTGGTCCATGGTGACACATTGGTCCTCCGCAATTTGGTATACTCGACCATTGACCCCCACTGCCACCAATGCTATTCAACTGTCCGCCGCCGCAGTAATGGTCCACGGCAAAACTGTCTTGGCTACCAGAGCATTGCAATCTGTGAGGTGGTGGCGGAGATGATTGTCTTGAATAAATTTTTTTAGCTAATTAGTTATCTTTTCAATGGAACAATGATGATGTCAATAATGATCTTTTTTGATTTGTTATCGGACGTTTTGAGTCCTTTATTAGTTTGCTGATAGTTTGAATCGTACAACGGGTATTGTAGCAATTTATATTTTCTTAGTTGTCTTTTTCTTCTCTCTATTATCTAAGTCATATTCCGTGTCGTAATACCAGACGTTTTGATCGTTGTTAACTTAAAAAACAAAAACACACTGTTTAACATTACTTTATGCTATTTTCCTGTAGTCGAAGTGTTATTGTAATGAAGAGTGTAATTATGAAACAAGACAACAACACTCGAATTTATTTAACTTTTTTACAAAAACGCAGATGTTAAGTTAATATGATTATTCTTATTGGAGTTTTTCATCACAGAATTTAACACCAAAATTTAAACAAAAACAATATATTAGTTGCAGGTGTTATTGCGTTTGCAGATTTAACCAATTATTCACTCTACGTGTCCAATTTTTATTTACATAAATATACATTTCCGATTATAAAAATAACAGTTACATTACAACAACAATAATTATACTAGCGGTAACAGCAACTTGTTCTTTATTATTTATTGTTTTATATTATTCATCCGTTTAGTTGAACTTAAAAGCATATTTTAGTTTTAGATTTTAAATAAATACGTCTTTTATAAACTTTAGGTAAATTGTTGTTCCATTTTTTATTGGCTCATTGCTTTATTTTTTTCTTATCTTTAGCTATTTCAAATTCTAGGTTAACGTATGATTCATTTATTATTGTAAGTTACTATCTTTTTAACAATGATTTAGTTTTTCCCGTATATACTTATTAGAAGAGGAAGAATTTTAGATATCTGAAAAAGAAATTAAAAGAATGGAAGCCGAGGGTAATTAATCAAACTATGAATAAAGCCAACTTAATATCTCTGCATAAGGTATTAATCGCAACAACCAGAACTGCTAGGATGCAAACTATAAAAAATGTTTTCAGTGTATAATGATTAGGTTATTAGTATCGCCTGTAAAGAGGCTCTTAAAATTAGTAAAGAGCTGTAACGTAACGTAATAACTTGTTCAGATCTTCAAAGAAACACTAGCTTGACCACTGATATTTTGACTGGACTTGGTTCAGTTCCCCGATTAAATTTATATTGTATGGAAGTTGCTTTTAAATTCTCTCTTCACATTTCTATTCCCATGCTTATCCATTTCCATCGTAAACTTATTTACCAGTTATTAAGGCCTAATGAACTGATACAATCAATGAAAGCGAATGAAAACCAAAAATAATCTGGAATTTACAGTAAAAACTGAATGATATTATTAAGCTTACGGTGTATTCTGTTAGTTAGTTATTTTCTTTGAAATGGAATAAGATAATACATACCGTGAGTGTCATTAATATTCGATATTTATGTTAACGTTTTTTTTAATGTTAATATTTTGTGTCAAAAGAATATATTATATTTTATATTAACTCAGATATATTTAGAGATTATTTTGTGGGATTTTGTTTTTAAAAACATTGATTCAAAAAAATAATAAAAATCAAAAACCAAAGGAGCTCAAAACTACAGACTTCATACATTTTGACATCTTGGAAATAATTTTTTTAGGCAAGCAATATTGACTTTGTCCCATTCTTCCTGTAGTCTTATTTTCATTTTCAGTCATCGATACATTTTCTATGGGATTAATACCAGGAGATTGGGCAGGCGTTCCGATCTCTTTTGCACAATCATAAAGCAGCCGTTCACGAACAGTATTGCCCTTCATGCTTTAGTACACTTTCTTGGTGTATATTAAAAGTTTGTGGATTTTTTTTCGGCAGATTGCTTCAAAATTTCTTTAAAATTCTTAAATAAGATATCTGGTTTATGATTCTGTCGATAAACACCAGGTTTTCGATATTTTTACCTTTTTATTCCGCATGTGGCTTTCGGCATATCATAGTCCTTCCATCGGTTCGAAAAATATTAAATTTGCTTTCATCTAGGAATATAACGTTTTTTTTCTACTTTAGATCCTTTTCTATGATAATTTTAAACGAAAATGTTGGTTGCGAACATTCAGAAGGGGGTCCTTTCTAGCTACTCGGCCGTTGTAACATGTCGCATTGATGGTATCTCTTACTGTTGAAGCTGAGACGGCATTTCCACATTCAGACAAAACTTCGCAAACTATTTTTGGATCATAGCGATGATTCACTTTAATTTTTCGAACTAAAGCAGGCTCTTTCATCTCGATAAGCTCGCTGGGTTGTCCTGTTTGCTTTTTATATTCAATTCTGGCTTAATTTTTATATTATGACGAACGAAATCGCCGACGGTATTAGGTCTCATATTAAAAATTTTACAATTTTTTTTGTATGTTTAGCCTTTCCCATAATAGTAAATTACTAATTTTCTTTGCCAAGTGCCGAATTTTTCTCTCAACGGCCATTGTGATAAAAATTGAAAAAAACTATTGATGCACTTAATTTATTTCATCCACTTTGGTTAATGTGGCATTCGCCGTTTTATATGTTGTTTTAACAGGATTGGCAATGGACGAATGTTTTTGGGGGTTGTATTTTAAGGCAAGGTAAAAAAAATCCAATATTAAGGAAGCCTATAATTTTGACTTATTTTTGGTTTATGATTATTATCATTTTTTTTTGAATCAATGTTGTAAAAATAAAATTCCACAAAATGTTTTCTTAATATGCCTGAATTAATATAAAATATTATATAATTATTTTCACATAAAAGATTATCATTTAAAAAAAACATTAACATAAAAACCGAATATTAATGACGCTCACTGTATAAGTAGAAATACTAGACATTTTCTCACACTTCTTTCAAAGTATTTCGCGATGACAAGTTTCAATAATCATCAAAAGAATGGAAAAAAGAAAAAAACGGACGAAAAAAGGCATACCATTTTCGCATTTTTTTTAAATACGTAAATGGATTGGGCAAATGAACGTTCGTAGTTACATACATAGAAAGGGGCTGGACATTGTATATACTGGCTATATGCATGAATGCATAGATCTAGTTCGTAGCGGTGACAATTTGAAACTGTATTTATTTGCGTGGTGAAAACCTCTTATACTCTTATATTAAAAATACGAAATTTATTGTCATCCTTACGGTTCTCTTATTTAAGAACTTAAGCCGGATTTGAAATCGATTGGATTCACTTGATGATAGTATTTTTTAAAGAGAAATCAATTCCCACCCAAGGACCCATGTCCTTTTTAATTCTATTATTTCGAAAACTTTGATACATAATCGTACAGGGTACAAAAAACAGTTAATATCCCTAGGCTAAATCGCTTTTTTTCTCTAATATTTAAGTAATGCATAAATAATCATTCATGGCTTTCCATTACGGTTAGTCCAATTGAACTGCGACCTTTCAAAACGCTGTACCTTTTTTATTTCGAATTTTATAGAAGTATAAAAAAACAAATTTGAAAAATAATTGCGTTTTTCGAGTTTTTAAAAGCCTGCCATCTTTAGGGCGAATAATGGCCTTGAGTCGCCGGCAAAGAATTGCACGTTGCACGAACGTGAGCCAGCTGAATTTTTTTTCACTCTCAAAGAAGGGCTTCCCTGAGCGCATCCACAATTTGGTAGTTTTTAGTGTTGACCTTGGCCTGTAAAATGCCCAATATGGAAAAGTCAAGTAGATTTGCATCCGATGACTTTGGAAGCCATTGTATCGACGCAATTAAGCAAAGACGAGGTTTTTTTAACCAATCCTGGCTGGCGCGTGTTTTGAATGCTGAGCCTTGTTGGAACGTCCAGTCCCTCCCACAGAAATGTTTGTTTCTTCACGAATTGTTCGATTGGGATTGTTTTGTCATGAGATTTATATTTTTGTGCGAACGTAATAGCTCCTCAACCCATACTTTTTTTGGATCATTTTTAAATATCCGTTGCATGGTTACCTCTGATATTTTCATCTCAGCGGCCATTTTCGTGCCACTCCGTCGAAGGTTTTAGTCAATCTGAACCCCTTGTTTTTGTACATAGCCATAACGATTTGTAGCCTTTTCAGTACTATTGTAACGTGCAATGGTTCGAGACACGAAAGATTTATTTACGTCAAGGCGTCGGAAGGCTTTAACGATAGTCACCTATGCCTTTCTAATACAATATAGCGCTACCACACTATTTGAATTCCAATATGGATAAAAAAAATCGACGAAGTTAGGAGATGGTTGCACTCCAATTGTGCCACACGTATAAAAATCACACAATTTATCATCATAATTTTAATTTGAAAAAAAGAAAAGAACCATATAAAATGGGATTTATATTATAACAACCCACGGTTTTCTACATGTACGTATACATATATATGTATTACTCCAACATTATGCATGGGCACTACTACTGCTTATATAATAGGTATTACTACTATATAAAATGCATGACAACATATTGACTTTTCACTAAAACATGGCTTTGTCCAAGGTAATCCTTGAAGCATTTCCACAGTTGTTAAATCCATGACCGTAATAAAGTGTAATTGGATCGTTGTGTCCGCGCATTTGAGCAGTAAAATATTTTCAATAGTAATCTAGCTTTTAGAAAAACGATGATATATGCTTATTCTGTACGTAAATACATCTAATGTAAAAGAAAAGCATATGTAACGGTACGTCTCTAACGATAGTCATATAAATTTATTATTTTGAAAATTTCTGCTTGTACGCAATTTAACTCAAAACTTATTATTGATAATTATGCGCAGTTTTCTTTTTCAGACTTCGAGCGATAATGCATTCATATTGAATAGTTTTAAGCCAAGACTGTTCATATGTTGTCGAAAAAATCGTATTAATAGTACTTTTTATTACTTATCACTTCTTATATTATATCATTCCTTAGACGTTAAAAGAAGACAAAAATAAGGTATAAACAAGCCGTGCAGGCATAACCTCACGGTTATAAAATATATGTACTGTGGAAACTTTCTACATCTTAGACAATGAATCAAAAGTCAATATGCATTTGCTCTAAAACACCTACATATGTTTAAATATCATTCAGAAGAAGGAATAATGCACACCTTTTTCGATAAAACTAATTGATACACTCATGTTCCACTACGGGTGTCATATATCCAGACTAAAGAATACCAAGAAAAAATTCAAGCCCCTGTTAACTTGTCCACTACATACTAGTGTAGAAAATTAAAGTAAAAAGAAAGAGCCAACATGTTGGAAAAAAGAAAATGTCGTTATCCAAAAAGAGTAAAGCACACTCAGCCGTAAGCCTTAAAAGGATAAGGGCATGGGAAAGGATGCAAACGTATGAAAAATAGTCTCAATAGGCATGGGAGCGAATAAAATACCTGCTAAATAAACTTTTTGGTCATGTGGTGCTTAGAGAAAAATACGGGCTGCCAGTGTGTACGGGAAGGATAAAGGACCCATCATTATACCTAGGTATACATGAGGGAAACTTCTAAATTTCAGCATTTGGTTTTTTTTTTTATTATTCTCAATCAACATGTGTTCTTGCTTATTGAACAATGCCGAAGACATACTAAGTTAATATAGAAAAAAGTGGAGTATAGCAACCCTTGAACTTTCTCATACATGTTACCAAGAGAAACCTCATGGTTTCATTCACCATAATGACAAATAAAATTAGAAGCTTTTCCCAGTTGACAAGTGACAAGCAATGTAATAACTTGCACTCAAATTGCGCGTGTTCACTTGCCAGCACTTTTGCATCGTTAACGACACAATTATGCCTCCTTCGTTTTTAATTGAAACTTCAACTCTATGCAAAGGTTATGTTCTTGTACTTTTTCTTATGTGCACGTGTCGATTTGCCTTGCACACACATTGTGCAAGGTCTCTCGAGGAAATTTCCTATTAGGAAATGGTTTTCAGGAAATACTCGTATCACGGAAACCCTTGATTATGTTCTGGTAGAACCGAAAAAAAGATCTGCCACTTAGAGAATAAATCTAAATCAATTAATCTGACCTTGATGTGCATAATGCTGGACGCAACGTGCATGCTTATAAAATAGTCACCCAGGTTTCATAATTGATACAGATGTTAAGACTAGATTCTGGGCAGTAAAACATTTATTGCAAAATTCAATGTGATGCCTGAGTAACCATATTCAATTCCACATTTCATACAGATATGTCGAAAATCGCATCAAGAATATTAAGGAAATTGATATACGATAATCCATTGACTGTCCATTTGGAAAACGTAGGGATCCGAATTGCCCACACCAGAAACGTATCCATATTTTTCAATGGACATGCAATTATAATGTAATACGGACATATGTACATATGTATGGACGTGTACTGAATAAAAAGAAAAACAATAAAAAAGGGACGAATTGTGACAAAGGTTTAGCATGAGCTATACAATATGGAAAATGCGAGAAGCAGTGTCAGGGTTATAATGTATATTTGATCAAGAACAAACGAGCCTTGTGATGGTTGTTGTTCTACTAAAATAATTATTTTCATCTGATTAATTGTATTTTATTTTATTTTGATATTTATAGAGAAATGTGATTTGATTTAAATTAAATTTTAATTTACCAATAAATTCTGTAACAAACGTTATTTTCGGGCTTTTGTTAAATTCTATTCTGATTCTTTTCGATATTAGAGGTAAGAGAAGAAAGCTATAAGATGAATCCTCCTAAACAATTTTACGCTAATAAATACATATATTAGACAGAAAAAACAGTGGCGGTGTCGTTGGAAATCTGGATGGGATGTCTAAATATGTTTTGTCCGTGGAGTAAGCTAAATATAAGTATTCCTTAAACACCCACTCATCCCTACATATTGTGTAAAAGTGTCTGCCTGTATTTTGAACAAATTAAACTTCAGAATCGTTTAGTTAAGTTAATAATGAGATAACCAAAAATCTATTCAGTAATATAGCAACAGATTTATTATCGCGGCAAACTAAATGGTATATATACACATATTTATGTATCCACGTCATATGGCAAGCTCGACAAAAAATCGAATGAAATGAGTTAAACCAAAAAAATCCTCGGGATATCCTTATGCAGAGATATAAGTTAAAACGGTTGACTTCTTTAAACTTAAATTCGAATGAAAATGCAATAAATATACAATACACTTACAGCAAGGAAACTTCTCCAAACTTTTCGGTGTTTGTCCTTTTTTTCCTTATTTTTATATGAGGGTGTGCTAAGCACGCATATGATTACAGAACACTAAAAAGCTATTTATAAATTTTCCAGCCCAAACAGTAAATTTATTATTCGCGAGATTCGTCTGACAATATTGAGATATATGTATGTATGTATGTAGTTCTACAATTTTTGTTTTTTTATTAAAAAAATAATCAGGTAGGCCACTCTCACTCACGGGTGAACATTGAAAATTCTGCGATATTTGAGGTGTGTACGAAAAAAAAAACCAACAACAAATTTACTATAGAAAATAAGTTAGGGATGCAAGCAAAATATATTCGTTATTCCGGGATTCGATATTTATACAGCAAGTGTTATAGGTAGGTACGTATAAATCGCGTGTGTATAATAAAAGAGCGTTTCAACGAAATCATAGAAAAGGTTTTTATTTATATTAAAAAATTGATTTCGAAAACACTTGACAGTCACAAAAATCCATTTTGAAAATTAAGGAACAATTGGAAGAGAGAGAGAAATCGAAAGCAAAGCGTATAACGAAACAGCGACATTTAAATACAGAAATTAAAATACAATTATTCCGTATGGTTAAAGTTTCCTCTCTTTTAATTAATGAGGACAGGGATTTGTTGCTTTTCACTACATTGTTATATGGGAATCTGTCTTTTACAGAGTTCTCTTTAAATTTTGATTTGTATATGTTATGTATAATAAGTAGTACTATCTCTTTCGGTAATCCTTATGATGTTCTGAGGTATACCCTTTCAAGTCAAGGGCTCGCGATGTACTGGCACACTTCGGTCCATATATTTGTTGAATTATGGAAGGCAACTGAAAACTGTGATGTACACACAAGGATACAAGTGCGGGTTTCTATAACTGATTATTGCCCACACAGTTTTGTGCAAGGACAGATGACATGCGAAACGGAACGGAAGCTGGAGAAATCATGATGGTGGCTATTGTAGCTGCAGTAAAAGATTCATCGGGGTTGCTATGGGTAGCATTGGTATATAGTGAGGCTGAATGTACCGAGTTAATGGTGGGGATAAAGCTCATATTTATATAGATTTTTAAAGACACTTTTTTTTTTAAATAAGAGTAACAGAGAGAGAGGAAGAGAAACAAGAACAAATATCCTACAGGAATTTGCAAAAAACTAGGATGCCACATCGTAAGGCTTTTGCTCACCAGAGGCAGCATGCGCAGAGATACTTTCCGGGAGATGAAGCTGATACATTCTTAAGTGAGGATGAAATATCATCCCGATAGACGGATGTAAATGTAAAGCTTTTGAGTATGTGGGCCGTAAGCTCATGGCAAATTGTATAACAGATTTTTGGTTAACTTTGTTTAATGCGTATATTTATGTGTTGCTAACAAATAGGGTACGAGGTGATCAGTTTTGTCTATGTTTCGAAACGTCTTTTATCGGGCCAGGGGATGCATTTTTATTAGAATATTGGTCAATAACGAAGTAGTCAAACAAGCTACACTATATTCGTACGAAATATAAATCTGAATATCAATAAAATATAAAAATAAATGATAATCGTCAAGCATGCACTCAGACATAAATAATATATACAACATTTGACAAATCACACATTTTGAAAGCTCTCTGACTATCAAACACTAATAAAGAACATTTTGAAACCCCATTAGCATAATTTGTGATCGGCTTTTTTCTATTCATTAATTATTTCGGACTATTAGCGACTTGTACTGTTTACAATAAATACCAGGGATAGCATAAGGCTTTCAGCCAAGTTAAGGGGAAAAGATTTATCAATCCCTTGTCTTGACGTTTAGCTTTTCAAAATTCGTTGATGTGGAGAAGGCACAGTTGCCGATATTTAGCATAACATTTCGCAGTATATATTATTTTACTCTTTTGGTTCATTTTCCTTATTAGATATACTTAGTATGTCGAGATCATATTAATATAGTCCAGATGAATTAAAGTGTTGGTGTTGTTAGCATTTTTGAGTTCCAAATGAACCCCTAGATAAAATATAAAAATAGGTATATACTCGTATAGATGCACTTATACATTGTGCTATGGTGTAAGTTTTCAAACAGTAGACGTAAGCTTTATGAAAAAATCAGTAATAAATTCG
This sequence comes from Merodon equestris, assembly GCA_958301585.1. Classification (NCBI taxonomy): domain Eukaryota; kingdom Metazoa; phylum Arthropoda; class Insecta; order Diptera; family Syrphidae; genus Merodon; species Merodon equestris. The sequence continues at coordinate 261,803,186 of OY284413.1, forward strand.
ATTTAAGTTTGGTTGTGGGAAATTGTTTTAATAAATGAATAAAACTTATTGCTAAAGCTAAAAGTAATTTAAGAGAAGGGTTTCTAAGGCCATTTTTACTTTTCTTTTATATAAACTTCGAAATATAATTGAATATGACGACTTTCCACATATTTATCCTCGCAAAATAAATGAAAATAATCAACTACGACAAAAATACGCAAACATGTATACCAAACTCTATGTAAGATTGATGATGAGTAGTTAATTTTATTGGTTTTACTGTCGTAAATGCTGTATAATAAATTCTGTATCGATATTTATACAAACATACATACATTCAGCCGTGTGATTGAAATATAATAATTTGTTACAATTTTATTTATTTATTCAAATGATTAACCCATTAATGTCAATTATATTATCGAATAAATTCTAAGGACTCCGTTATAGATTATGTTCTGATTAACATAGTGCCGCATGGGGACAGTTAGGTAGCTCAAACAATAAGACTAGATTAAAGTAAAAAAAAAAATTAACAGAGAAAGAAAAGACAAAGTGGACTGAAGTAAAATGGAATGAAATTAATGGTATGATTATTAAATTCCCTTGAGGACTTCAATGACTACGAGTCTTCTTCTTCTTTTCCTTTTTTTCGGCGTCGTTATAGTCAGAAGTGTAGGACCATAACCTTCCCACTTAACTGCATTCCTACTGGTCCGCTTGTGGGGTCCTCCGGTTTGACCTCAGAAAGTAGCGGCAGGCTTCCCGGTTTGGGATTACTTCATCGCTGAGGCCAATCAAATGCTGGTGTTTTTGCATTTGTTTGCACCAATTGTTTTTCGGCCTGTCTTTTTTGCGTGTTGAAATTGGAACGTTGATTGATAACGCCTTTTGGACGGGGTTCAAAAGATCAAAAGATCTCTCCTTTGAACATGCAATACCAACTGAGTCGGTCGCGCTCTATCTTTCTTGTGATGGTTTCTTTTACGTGGAGGCTTCCTCGGATTTTTGAACTTCTAATTCATCTTCTCATGCGAAGCATCTTCATTTCAGCTGCCGCTAATTTGCTCTCATACTTTTTGTGCATTGTCCAGCATTGTGAACCGTATGTGAGCGCCGGACGTACAACTGAAGTGTAGAGCCTTTCTTTCAGCTTAGGGGACATTTTTCGATCACAGAAGATAGCGGAGTTTTCCCGCCACTTCATCCACCCTACGCTTACGCGATGGTTGATGTCGTCATCACAAGTTGCTTCTTTATTAATCATAGATCCCAGATATTTAAACTGGAATAGGCTGATGAGGGTCAGAGAACGGGCAGCACGGATACTCTGTCTTCTTTGATCTAATACGATACCCGTGTCCCTCAAAAATGTCCACTCACACATCAAGTGCTCGTTGTAGGGACGCCTGATCATCACTTATAATGGCTCCATCGTCAGCAAAGAATAGCTGGTGCACATTGGGGTCCGTCACTTTTCCTTCAAGCAAGCAATCAAAGACTGCTATAAAGAGCAGTGGGCTGAGTACGCTCCCTTGGTGCATCTTACTCTTGTCGTTGCTCTCTTGTACATGTCCAGAATCACTCGCACGTAGGTTTCTGGAACTCCTTTTTGTCTTAGCGCTACCCATAAAAGATCTCTTGGTTGTCGGTCAAAGGCCTTCTCGAAATCAACCAACACTATATGCAAGTCCTTTGAAGAATCACGGTGCTTTTCCATCATGACCCTTATACTTTGGATTGCATCTGGTATTGATTTACCCGAGACAAACCCGCACTGGTCATCAGATAGTCGTATTATTTTCCGCAGTCGGCTATCTAATACCCTTTCAACGATCTGTGCGACATCAGCTTGATAGAACGGTAGTTATCACAATTTCGGGTATCACCCTTTCCTTTGTGCAAAGGAAGAAGATAGCTTTCCCTCCATTGATTAGGCATAGTGTCGCCTCTCATAAGTTTGGAGATAAGAACCATGAGCCATCTAGACCCGATGTCTCCCATCTTTTTCCAGAACTCAGAGGGTATCCCGTCCGGCCCAACAGCTTTTCTTTTCTTGGAGTTTTTAACCGCGTACCGAACTTCTTCGACTGTGATGTCGGATATTTCGGCATGATTCAGGGCGGCTCTTGGAAAGTACACTCGGGGAAACTGTTCGTTCAGAAGTTCCTCGCAATACTGTCGCCATCTGTGGAGAATTTGTTTGTCTTCCACAAGGAGTTGGCCTTCAGCATTGTTAATAAACTTTGGGAAACGAATCTCCTGAACTTCCAATAACTACGAGTATATGAATTAAATATAATATCCACCCGGATTGGGTTATTAAAATTATGTTGGCAGATTTCAGAATAAAATAGTGTGAAATTATGCACAGCATATCCAGAATCTGATAAAGTTCTTAACAACATCTTGAAGTTTGCTGTTGCTGCTAAAAGCTCTTGCACTATTACTTCTATACATTTCAATGCAATATAGTTTTAGGAATTTTGTATGTTGCCATTGTCTAAACAACTTAGCAGTTTCTATGAAGCTTTATGGATCATTTGGGTTTAGCAAAAAAAATTCATTCTTCTATCATTTGCCTATTACCTAGCCCTATTACCTTATGGTCAATGAATAGTATTTCAGTAGCGTGTCTCCTTGAAGGTATATTTGGTTATATCAATACCACATAATTTGACCATAAGAACACAGATATCATTATTGAATTAAGTCTTTACGTTTCCATGATTAAGGACCTGAAATTGAATCCTCTGTACATTTATAGTTAATGCAGATATGTATGTATATACATATGTACGTATGTATACGATAATGCGCCCATTTGGAGGTTGAATTTCGGACACCATAGTTTGTACAATGGTCAACCTCGACTCGTTTCAGATATCATATCTACTCTCGACCAAATGTCCATTAGTTTGATTGTCAACACACTTGGTTTTAAGTCTGTAGCGGAATGAATAGTGTTCGTACATGGGCAAATATGAAAATATTTTCGACATCAATAACATGTGGGATAAGATATGTGTCGGTGCTGGTCGATTCAAAAATTAAAGTCAAACAGGTCAACAAAAAAAAAAGAAAAAAAATAAGAATTCAATGAAAAACTTTATAAATTCTATGTTCCGGCGCATCCTCTTCCTCTCCATTTGCAATCGGAGGAAGAAATCAGCAGTTGCCATCAACAATGCAATCAGCGACTGGCATAGGTCAAGGACAGGCATAGGAAATGAAATTCTGAACGGTATGTGAATAGAATGAATGGTAGAATCGCATACATCTAAAGCGATTATTATTCTAGCCCATATGAGCGCGAAAGGGTGTCAATACCAGTAGTACAAGTAGTATTGCCTTAAGGAAGGTCACCATTCAAACAGCATTCTTATTAAACCCTACTGTACCTTTTGATGCAAGTTATTGTAATAACGTATAATATATGGTGGTAAAGTCTGAGCTGTTTCTGAGCCAATCCATTGCTCTATAGGTGATGCGCAATTCGATGATATATCTTCCATTCGAAACTCGCCGGACGGTATGGATATAGAACACACGGTTGATAATGACACATTCATTTCTTCCCATCTATAAGCACTACAAAGGTCAACAAGTCACACACACATTATCGAATTAAGGCACGATTTACCACTAACTCACATGTCAGCTCCCGCGCTCACTTAAAAAATTTTTTTTCTAAAAATAATTTACAGATGTTGCAGATGATTTTTGAATATTGGTTGCAAAACCTTCACACATAACAAATTCAGAAATATAAAACACCGCGTAAATACTGTCTACGACATATCAGACACGTGATTCTTCCACCGTAACATCACACCGTTTTCCTTCTTCTTCTAAACAATAAGAACAATGCTTCACAGAATATTGGTGTTGATTGTTTCTAAAGAAAAGTAAAACAAAAAACAAAACCAAAAATAATCGAATAAAACAACAACAAAACTCAGTTCTGTGCGAAAGTCATAACGAAATTTTCAATCTAAATAACCCACATGCGGAAATATAAAAATTATAACCTTTTCGATAGTTCACTTGCATACAGATGCATCGAAAGATGCACACCTTTACGCGGGATATGAACAGGAGAAAAGGAGAAGAAGAATATGGTAGTACCAGTGTTGCATCATCATCATCATCATCACCATCATCAATACAAGATGAATGTAAGCACATGGCGTTCATTTGCATGAGATTTACAAATACAATATAAAAACAAATGAGAAGGATGAGAAAGCGCAATAAGTTTAATGAAAAGCAACGACTTTAAGAACTTAATGATACTAGCGCCATCCTTCTTCACATGTAGCAAATAGAAGAACTAGCTGAGGGGAAATAATCTGAGTCAGAGGGGTTGTACGTCTTTGACTTCTTCAATTTTCAAATCCTCAATTCTCTTACATAGAACGGAAGGATAACACTGCTTTCGCTAAGAAGCAATGTAATGGTTAAATATTTATATCACCAACCCGTGTCGATGTCGTTAATCACGAAGAATGCAAATCAGATGAATCAAGTAATAATTCAGAATGAGAAATCAGGCAGGTGAACATTTTCAATTCGTACAATAGTAACATTCGTATTAACCAAGAAATACTCTTTTGATGATTTACACATGTTTTGTTGGGTATTTAATATCCAGATTCTCACCAGGTTATAAATAATTTAAAATGAATTTCAAAATACAACGAAAAATAAAAAGTCCGTGAAATAATACAAATCCTATTTACTATGGCGTATGGTAGGACCCCAATCTAATCTCTGTGAATGGAAAACGGATTCTTCTCATGGAATTTAATGTGACGGTCCACTAAGTTACATATATACAAATGTGTTCATACGATGTTCTTCTAAGTGCCTTCTTTTTTGAGCGCGACAGCACGCAGGCTTATGTTTCGCGGTATTAAATATCACACCCCATAAGCAATTTTAATCAACTTTCGGCTCAAGCTATTTTTGAGTTGATTGATTTGTCTTTACTATGTTCGAACAGTGATAAGTCCTTTGCCTAATATGCAAAGGCATTAGATATAAAATTGGATTGACTCTAAAATGGAGCTTAATTTTTTTCCGGTTCAGACTATGTACAATGCTTTATTTTAACATGGTATCCGTTTCTATTCTTCTCATACAAAATATACAGGAAGGAAGTGCGTTGTCATATCAACTCAAATATTGTGGGATACATTATAATTGGAAAGCACAAATCTTTAATGTGAAACCTACATTGTACTTATATACAAAGTCGCAAAGAAAAAACATTCACTTTAGGACGATACATATGTGATATGAGCGCAATATGTGCCTCATTTGGTCCTATATAATTTTTATATGCATACTTAAGTCTACACTTTACGTTCTTCCCGTGCACTTTTTATATCTATCATAAATGTGGCAAGGGTTCGATTACATTTTATGCGAGTCACGTGAAATATGAGGTAACGATTATCAATATCCTTGTCGGCCCATATTAATGAGTAGCAACAACAACTCTTGGGAACAAGCTTTTCCACTCATTTAAATTAATAAATAAAATATACTGCTACTTGGAATTCCACTAAATTGTCAAAACACATTGCCAACGTCAACTTTACACTACCCTAGAAGGAACTATTCATAAAATCTTTATTTGTTAGATAATCTACCTGTATATGTGGGGACGCCAATAACTGCATCAATTCCGATTTTTCCCTGGCGAATTTATGTCCAGATGAGGATGAGATTGCATCGATAGCATCACGACTTCGAGCAACTGCGTCACCAGGCGGTGCTCTGGCTGGTGACATGACTGTGCAACTAATGCGATCGTAAAGCTAAAATATTTATAAGACTTCCTTAGAGAATTGTTTCTATCATACCTATCTATCGTATATACAATATAAGTGCCCATATATTTTTGAGCACAACACTAATTTCATAAACAATAATTACCTGAAGCAGTTGATGAAGCTTGGAATCCCGAAGCATTTCTCTTAGCACTTCCGGATCCACAAATGAATCTTGGAGTGCGTAAATGTCATCCAAAGAGTCAATGACCTTTTGAACAGCTTCCAGGCCAGCCTCTTCGTCTGCCCATTCGTTTAAAGTTTCTGATGCTGTTCCAATCGGCACTTAAAGCGGAACGAAAAAGAAAATTTTCTTACACAATGTACAACTGGATAGGAACCAAACAACATTAATCGAAATTTGGTCAAAAAGTAATTCTAATTCGCGTTGATTTTGCTACGAAATCAGCTAAACAAGGACAAGACCTTGTTTAGTACGATACATAGTAATTAACTCTGAAAGTCAATTAATAATAATTTATGAATAAAGTTGTGCTCCTGCAAGTATACCGTATATTGTGCAGACATTGTTTAAACAAACACTAATTAATAAATCGGGTTCACAAGTCTTCCCGGTTTCGAAAAGAAATCAACAAGGTCAAGGAAAACTGAAAATTGCAAACAATCCAATATCTAATTAAAAAATCAGCGCACACCGTTGCGCAAAGTTGTGGGGTCTAGAGCTTTTCTGTGCAAAAGCAAATAGTCAATCCTCAAAAGAACTTTCTCCCTTCTTTGCATTGTTGCAAACCAACTTTGTTCGGTTGTTATATGCATTTTATCTAACTGAATCGCAAATGAAAGAATCCTTGTATTGTTCAGCGGTAGGTAGACAACAAAAATGAATGCAGGGAAGGAAAGCACACGAAGGAAATTAATTTCTAGTAGTTTCCGGCCGAATGACAAGTACGAAACGAGCAAGGTTAACACAATATAGTATATATACATAGATACTTAAGTTCTCATATATACATAGTGCGAGTATATGGGATTATTTTCTAGCAAAAGGTACTTACTGGAGTCAGTGTCAGTGCCAAAAAGGGGATCCATGGCTATACCCCCAGCAATGGCTTGAACAGCTCCTTTCAATTTTCTCCGGGCATTGTACCGTTTTAATTCTTCAACCGTATCAGCCAAATGTTGTCTTTGCAGTTTATCTCGGTCCTTTAGGTATATTGGAGGTACAAAAACACATAGACAACAACGGGATTTTTAAAGAACAATTTATACTTACTCTCATCCATGGATGATCAAGCACCTCCGTTATCGATGGCCTATGGTGTGGATTAGCGGCGAGCATTTTCATAACCAGGTCCTTTGCTGACGAAGAAATTGATTTCCATTCGGGTGCTTCGAACTTAAGAGAAAATAAATAAATGTAAAAGACATCATAAGTGATCCATTAGCGATTTACTGAAATTCTCCCACGCGCAATTGAGTCCTGCAATCGCTTTCCCGAACCAAGGAATGGAAGTCGTCCCGATAAGAGGACGTGTAACATTATTCCAGCGCCCCAAACATCACATCCTTTTCCATAGATTCGCCTTGAAACTACTTCCGGAGACATGTAGTGTGGACATCCAACACGACCTGCATATGTGAACAATGTACACATTTATAGAGAAATAATTCCGATTACTACTCAAGAAAGATGACAAGAAAGGGATTAAGTATAAATAAAGAAAGCACAAATAAAGGGAAGACAAAGCATCCCGACTTTGAATAGAAAAAGTGGTACAGGATGGAGGAGTGAAGTGCAGATGATTGTCAATTCTATTCATGACGAATTAATGTTTTATCTTACTTCTATCATTTTCCATGAATTTATACTCTTTTTATCAGTCACTACCACTACAACTAATATTTGGCTCTTCTGCATGTTATCGGATCGGATAATCGGCATTTTGACATAAGTAGGTTTGGAGTCTAAAAATTATTTTAATTTTTATTTTCTTATGAATAGGTAAGATCATGAGAACTAAACTCATTGGTGCTTACAGCATATGTTAACGCCTATGTTTCATTTACTAGAGGCTGCTTAGTACCTGCTACACTCTGATTATGTATGGGTGATGATTTGTTTGGTAAGTACGCCCAATGCTACGAATATCCTTTGCTAATTAAAAACGCGCGTCAGCAGAATTTCAAGATGCGTGATTATGAACTCTTTATTCTCACTATACTTTGCTCACAAGATTTTTTCGGCAAATTTAGAAACTGAATTCGCGTTGGGGATTTCTTATGGAAATATGTAGAAAAAATATAAGTTTATTACATTGAGATCTTGAATAAGTTAAAGTCCAACAGATGGCGTTACCAGAACAACCTGCAAGTAATTTAGGGTGGTAGCAGATCTAAAAGGAAGTACTGCTTAAACTTCAATGTGGTTCGCTGAAGTGTGAACATCATTTTTTATACTTTGTTAGTTTCAAACATATCGTATTTACTGATTCTGATATTGAATATAAAGAATGCTCTGGCGCAACGACAAAAACGACATGGTTCGAAGGAAATCATCACGTTCGGTCACTGTCGACTCCAATTGATGTATTCGAGTCGAGCATTATGTCAGAAAACGGTCGCTATACGAGCAGAGAAACAAGCTGATATTGCTGCATGACAACGCGCGACCACATGTTGCAAAATCAGCGAAAACCTACTTGGAATATCTTAAATAAGTGGCTCAACCCTACCTGTACTTCCCTGAGGTGGAAGATAGAAAAATGGGTCGTGTAGCCTCAAAGATTCCAGTAGTTTATCTGATGTGGTATTCGTATGCTGCCAGAAAGATGGGAAAATGTAGTGGCGAGCGATTGGAGTCTCATATTTTTTACGACTTCTTTTTCATAAAAAAAAAACAGCGAGAACTTAAAAGTCAAGGTCAATTTGGGTCTAGCAAAAGTTCGTGGCGTTTTCCCGATAGTCAGTTGCAAATAACTTAGGAAACATAGATTCCAAGACACCACTAGATGATCGGTAGAAAGGTGAAAGTTCGAACGTTGCTTTTAATATATAAATGTCAAATTGGTGCAATATTAAGAAAGTTCTTTGTGTTCGAATGCTATATTTTGCAATAAGAAAATTAAGGAAGAACGCAAAGATTGTGAAAAGATGCGTGCTGTGGAAGGTATTCTATCAAAATCTACTGGCTCATTTTCGTAATATTTCGTGTGGAAAGAGGATCACACTCTGGTCGCCCAGTCGATAAAAACCTGAAGACATTGTGAAAAAAGTCCAGCAATATAAGCATATCAACAGTCTTATTAGCATGGCCCCAGGCATTGTTCACAACATTGTTTTGAACCATTTACACAAAGGTGGCTAAATACAAGCTGGATGTGTGGGTTCCTCGTGAGTTGAATGCGAAAAACATGATAATTATTAACAATTGTGATGCGTGGCTGAAACGCCATGAAGAGAAAATCATGAGCTGCTTCTAGTTGGTGAGATGCTTAATTACGACAGGTAATTCAAAGAAAATGAAAAGTTGTGGTCTTCTGTCATGACGAACGACACTCGACCATACACTTCTTTGAAGACACGTCAAAAATTGCGAGAATTTGGATGGGAAGTTTTGATGCATCCACCGTACAGTTCAGACAAAGCATTCTACGATTTTCACTTGTTCTGATCTTCAGAACTCTCTCAATGGAATTAAGCAGCCTTCAAAAAGCCTGAAAAGCTCCTTGATTCAGTTTTTTAACCAGAAACTACAGAAGTTCTTCACCTATCGGGAAACATTCGAAACATTGTGGATAATAATGGAGCACATTTGGTTTAAATAAACTCATTTTTATACTATACCATAAAAAACGTCACGAACTTTCTCCCAGACCCTAACATTAACTAACATAAACAACTATTACAAAGGCACAATAAAAAAAATATTCTTTTCAGTTTGAATTTTTAAAAAAAATTAATAAAATTAAAATTCAATAAAACAATTAAAAAAACTCCACTTCGAACCTATGTAATATTATAAGCTTAACAAATATATTAAGGTGCATGAATACAGCAAAATACTGTTGTCACTGGTTTATGTGCCTTTGAGATAATAGGACTTTATTTCTTTAAAATAATCAGCAGATATTAAAATTGATACAGAAAAATTATCAATGAATATTTGTTTAGAAAATAGGTGACGATTTTTGCTCGATATACTTAGTAGCATTAACAAATATTGAAATCAAAACTTGGTAAGTGAAATTCGTATCCATAATACGAAGATTTTGCGACAAAAAGCCGTGTGATTCTGCGGTAGTCCTTCAACGGCCTTTCAGGAATAAATCAAAAGTAGTAATAAAATGAATTTTGTGAATACAAATTTATATTTAAACATAAAACCTCTTTTAGATCAATAGAAAATGACGATTACGTGGTTTAAATTTATTTTTCTAATATTCTCAAAGAAACTTATTTAAGTATATTTAATATTGCATTTCGATAAAGCTAAACTAGAAAAAAACTGCCTGCGGTGGTACACAATATTAAGAAATTATTTTGATGAGACTGTTTCCTTCTTCTGAAACATGAATTCACACTGTCGTTTTCGAAAGATCAAAAACAATAAAATGTTTCAATATAAAGGGTCCGCCATCTGACGTTTTTTTTTTCAAGTAGTGCTTATTTCGTGAATGGTAACACTTAGCTCATGTCTGATTTGACAGATAATTCGTTTTATCCTTCCGCTGAACGAATATGGTTGTGTATACGCTTGAACAACGCTGGGAAATATTGCGACATTACTTTGAAAATCATGGTAATGTTGCAGAATGTGTGCGAAAATTGCGTACAGATTTTGGAAGAAGAGAAGCACCGTCAGCTCCGTATGTTCGTTATCTTGTGAAAAAAGTGAAAGAAACTGGCATCCTCATCGATAAACCAAAGCGTGAAAAGCCAAAAACAGTGCGTACACCCGAGAATATTGCTGCTGCGGCAGAAAGTGTGCGTGAAGCGCCATCAACATCAATTCACCGTCGTTCTCAACAATTGAACATTTCGGAGACATCATTGAGACGAATTTTGCATAAAGACCTTGGTATGACGCCATACAAAGTCCAATTGGTTCAGGAGTTGAAGCCAACTGACCATCCAATGCGTTTTCGCTTCGCTAAGTGGGCCTGCGATCGACTTACAGAAGATGCCGATTTTGCCAAAAAAATCATCTTTTCAGATGAAGCTCATTTTGATCTTGGCGGGTATGTAAACAAGCAAAATTGTCGCATTTGGGGCACAGAAAACCCGCACGCATACATTGAAAAGCCGGTGCACCCAAAACGAGCCACTGTTTGGTGCGGATTTTGGTCCAGAGGCATAATTGGGCCATTTTTCTTCGAAAATGAGCAAGGAGTGGCCGTTACAGTCAATGGCGATCGTTATCGGGCCATGTTGAACGAATTTTTGTTCACAAAAATTGAAGAGGAGGATATTGGCTTTCAACAGGACGGCGCTACGTGCCACACAGCCGAAGCTACACTCGATGTTTTGCGCCCTGTTTTTGAAGATCGCATTATCAGCCGCAGAGCTGATGTCGTTTGGCCACCTCGGAGCTGCGATTTGACACCGTTGGACTATTATTATGGGGTGCCGTCAAAGATAAGTGTTACGCCGACAAGCCAGAGACAATTGACGCTTTAAAGAACAATATTCGTGAAGCCATTGGTGAAATACAACTGCACACAATCGATAATGTGCTTAAAAATTGGACCGATCGTGTAGGCTACTGCATGGCCAGCCGAGGCAGCCATTTGAATGAAATTATTTTTCATTATTAACCGGAAGGATTGTACTTTCAAATAAAAAAAGAAATTTGAGAAAATATTCAGTAGTTTTTTTTATAGCATTTTCAAAAAAAAAAAATTATTTGGCGGACCCTTTATAAGGAGCCGAATTCAACCATGTATAACTGACCGCGAACAGATTAATCTCGGCAAAAATATATAAGTAAAATGAAAATGAAAATGTAGGAGCTGATACAAAGCCTACTGTTATTATGGTGAAACAATACTCCTACTACCAATCAACATAAATAAAAACATTAAGAACAGAACAGAAATCTTTCTAATTAATGCGGAAAGATCAAAAGTGCGTACAGAATTAATCGGCGCTGCCTTGAGGTCGTTTAAAATAAAATCGTTGACCGCTGGCGGGACTTGAGTATTGGTCGCCGATATTTATATTTGAACTGAATAATCAAAATATTGCTACAAACACTGTTTGTGATTCTACATAATATCCAAAATTAATATGACAAATTTCCAGTAATAATAACAATAATATGTATTTTGCACTTGAAACGGTGAACAAATAAACCTCTATTTATATTAAATAAACGTAAAGTGCACTAACACGGATATATGGTTTGTGTATTTATAAATGCGAAAATTGTTTTGCATACGACACCGCGAGGATGAGTTGTTTTATGTTAATTATACTTAAAAAAACTAATAAAAACAAAACGTGGCGGTATGATTAGATGTTAAAGTTAAAAGAGCAACAAGAAATCTGTGCTTTAATTTGCTTGTTGAAACGTATATGCGGCGAAGGCATCGGATTTTCATTTAAAAATTCACAAAAAAAAAATCTGCGACAAGCATTGTAATATAGCATTTATCGTTATTCACTGTAATAAATGAAATATAAACATAAATAATAATTACACAAGGAAATATGACGAATAAATAAGAATACAAAAAACCATATGGGAGAAGAAAGAAAACAATACAACAAAATCAAAAGAAAACGAAGGTAAAATAAAGATTATGGGGGCAAAAACACTGCGCTTACCCTCCTCGTCAGTTTTTAAATAAAGCTTTCCACGGGGTGTCATTATCATGCATTTGACATCCATATCTATTTCTGTATGTGTGTGTGTAGATACATAACATTTACGACGGCGATTAACGCAATAAGGGTGTACGGAGAGAAAGAAAGAAAGAAACATTTTATATAAACTTTGTATTGTGCAGTTTTTGTACTCTTTTTTTATTAATAATTAATATTATAGTATTACACATCTCCATATTATCCTTGAATATTCAAAACATGTGTATAGGAGAAAATAACAGAAAACTGCTATGCAGAAGTGAAATGGAGTTGAAACCGTCCTATAGTAGTTCATAGTTAAGGTCAAGATAAAACCCTATGAATGAGGAATAAAATCATGCATCCCTAAATATAAGTTATTCGTATTTTGTCTTTTACAATACGAATATACTACAAGATTGTTTTCCGTACTTCCGACATATAGAAATGTCGATAAAAATAAATGCTAATTAAAAGCAATAAGACCTCGTATTTGCATGTAATGACGATTTGATAAACAATCTGAAATAAGTGATGGAGTCTGCGATAGCGATCCGAAAGCAATGATAATCGGCTATTTCCAGTCCGGATAGAAATTGTTTTGCTTGTTTAAATATCTACTAGGTTAACGTAAACAAATCATATAAATTGATCACAAATTCAGGAGGTACATTCATTTGAATACGAACCGTTGAAGGGATAAAATGGGGAACAACGAAATTAGAGCTGTCACCAAGTATCTCTGCTTATAAACACTGTCTACCAAAGGCATACACAGCAACTATGTGAAAATATTGAGAACTCTACTTCTTCATATTCCACAGTAGCACGCTGGGCCAAGGAGTTTAAACTGGGCAGAACATCCACTGAAGATGAACATCTGGAAGGATAACGTGAAAAATGGTCGAAAGTGTTGTGTTGGCAGATCGAAGAGAGACCTTCAGGCTTATAGCTGAGGTAACAGGAGTCTCATATGGCAACGTTCAGAAAATTGCATGTGAAAAAGTTTCGCGGAGGGTAACGAGAAAGTTAACCAACGGGCAAAAGAATAAAATGAGTCGACATTTTCGAGGGTGGATCCCGAGAAGTTCCAAGCATTTCAGAAAATGTTTTTGTTACGTTTTGTGACCATGGACGACCTGGATCTACCATTTTGATCCTGAAACCAAACAACAATCGATGACTTGGTAGCGAGCCTCTTCACCAAAGAAATTCAAAATGTCAATTTCAGAAGGAATAATTATGGCGAAATACTCGTACGTTGAAAAGGGAGCTTATATGTAGACCGAACAAAATATTACGGGAGATCAAAAAAACAGATGTAGCAAACTGTGACCTGGAGTGTTGTCTCAAAAGATAGCGGACCGGCTCACAAAGTTGCCAGCAACGGAATTCGAACTGCTCTAGCTCCTAATGACTTTCATCTCTTTTCTCAGTTCAAGTAACGCATACGAATCAAGAAATTTGAAAACAATAGCGAAGTTATGGCCGGGAAGGGAATCCTATGTTTAGAAAAAAGATGGACTGAATGTATTGACTTATTAGGAGATTATGTAGCAAAACAAATCATTTTTTGATACTATAATCGCCGTGTTTTATTTTCATTATCATTATTTTTGGATTACTCTTCGTAAGATGAGCAGAATAGACAAAGGAAATTTTCCCGTGGGAAAAAGAGTCCCAGGACGGCCGTACTTTAGATGGGAGGACAATATAAGGATGGATGTTGAATAGATGGGACAGAACCGCGAAACATGAGAGAAAGACACTCATGACAGAGAGACTTGGCGAAGGGTTACCAAGGAGGCTCTGATTTGCGGAGTTCCAAATGACTGGTAATAATAATAACACACGTTGAATCTTTCTATATGCCATTGGATAGGTTCGGAAGTATAATCGCTAAGTCCAGTTGAGATAAGTCAATTTGTTAAAAAAAAAAGCACGAAATGGAGAATGGGAAGTGGGTTTTGTACCTGAAACGAAAGAACGGAATGTTCTTCTGCCCCTAGAACCATTGAAAAGTTTTTTGCTAGAATTCGGTGCAGTGATTTCAACAATGGACAATCAACCCTATTCTGGACGCACCTTTGTGTCAACCAAAATATTTTAACTAAAAAGATTGGTAACTGAACCACCTGAACATGGATGCTGCATTAAATGATGGCAAATATTAGCTGAACCGCACCTCAACAACCTTATCATTGTTTAGACCACTTAAAACGACCCTTCTTTGAGATCGACTCGTAACTCTACAATTTTTAAATTTTCTTGAGACACTACTGCATGACCCGTGAAATGTAGATGAAATGTAGTCGGTTAATACATTTTTTCGGTTTTACGATAGACTGTTTTATTTTCGCTTATTTCTGTTAGAAATAGGTATATATAATACCTTACTTATGCAAGAGCGCTTAAACTTAGTAGTGTGTTGCTATCATATTTTGTAGGTCTTTTTTTCAGAAAACCACCGACGAAATCCACGACATACCTAAATATCCAGGTTTTTAACTAACGACGGCTTCCTTTAACTTGTTGGAAAGATGAAAACCACATAGTAAATCTGTGAAACGTAGGGGGCTTAGAATTCTGTACGATTGAGTGAACGATTACTTTTTATACTTTAAAAAATTCGAGTTAAAATGTAAATTTTAAAAGTGTTTAAAAGTATCAACTAGAAATATACTAGAATGGCAAAGTTGTGCATTCAAGCAAATATACAATATTGCTTACACTGCAGTTAAGAATGGTAAGCATCAGATTCCTATTTATAAAACTATGTAGTGTACACAAAATAAGTGAATTAAAACAAACATATAACTGACGAACATACATATACATATAAGTACATATTAAAAGAGACCACTAATTACGTTCTTCTCTTCAACGTGTGAAAAATTAATTTGGACTCAAGACACACAAAAATTATTCAGTATTTAAGCAGATTATTAACAACGAAAACTTAATTAACTTCTGTAAAGATGTTCAGCAGACCCCCTTTTCGGAATATGTATATATGTGCCTCTTGTTTAGCCCTTTCGCATTCTGCATGTACTTATTGTATCTACGTATTTTTCTCTATAACTATGTATATACTAGTAAAAAATGTACATGAATTATAAGGAGCTTTTCACAGAAACCACACTACGTCAAAGTAGCTATAATTCGCCGTAGAGGACGGCATTCAGTTTTCAGTTATCACTTCTTCAATAAAGTCGCGCTACATAAAATTTGACAAAGAAGATACAGCTACCTCGTTTTTAATGTCATTTACAAAATTTATGAGTATATTCCTCTGTCACGGTAATCAACGTTCTTCAAGAATGGAGACAAAGAAAGCTACACGCTACAAGGACGCTAAATACTGGATGCAAATTTTAAATATCAGGAACGAGAAGTTGTTAAAAATGCAATAGAAATTCTTTGGGCAGGCTTCGGCTGAATATTTTCCTTTCATGTAAACAAAACATTTTAATAACAGGGAATATACATATGTATGTGCAACTAGGAAACAATCGTAATTTCAATAAACGAAAGTACAAAACCTTCGACTCTCCGTACAAGGAAAACATTAAAACTATACACTTAGAAATACATAAACATACATACAGGTAAATCGTATGTAAAATGCAGTATATAACATATTAAACCTAAAAAATTAAATCTTTAAGCAGCAAATATATTACAGAAGCATAAAAGTTACAAGACGCACATTTCTCTTTGCTTTAATTGAACAGTATTTATTACTCACCATGGGTTTCAATGGTATCTCTGCCACCAGGTAACTGAATAGCTGATCCAAATCCACCTAATTTAACCGGAGCTGAATTGTCAGCTGTTGCTAATAGAGCACACGCTGGTCTCACATCGCGATGCAAAATATCGTTTTCATGACAATATCTAAGTGCTTCGAGTATCTGACGCATGTAGTGACTTCAGATAAAAGCAAAGTTAATTATATGTAACCCATTCATAAGAGACACTTACCAAGCTACTGCTTCACTATAAACAAAACCGGCAACTGCTCTGCGTACTACTTCGAAGCATAAATCCGAGCCTTCCATGCTGGAATTAAAAACATAATAGATCTCTTGTAAATATGAGGAATATATACATACTATCGAATATATTTATATATTTAGTGCCCAGCATTTGGTTGACCAAGGTTTTCAATATATTCAAGCGTGGTGCACCTTTGACCTCGAAATTACCGGAGCGGAATCGACGAAACCAAAACTGCGCAGAATTGGCTGCTACAGTGTTAGTACACATTTTCAGCCCTTTCAGCGTTTTTACTTTCATCGAAAACAAGCTGTAAAATATGGCATATTTTCTCTTTGCTGACGCCCTTCTTTGACGCGCGCTCAATCCAATCTGAGTCAACCAATCACAAAACTCTTAGAGACGTTTTGTAAGTGCGAAACTTAATCTTTCTTACGCCACCTAGTGTAAGTCGATAGGACGTACACAAGGCGAGATACAGATTAGTAAAGCCAGTTGATCACAGACCGCGATAATGAAAAGTCGTGTTTCAACTTAGTGGTGTTTAAAATAAAATAATATTTAACCAGTCGTAGATTTTAACTGCGCGTTTGGGCGAAGTGATACCCATAGCTAGAATAGCACAGTGATAGAGTGGCCGGTTCGGTATTCGATCCCCAGTGGTGAAAAAGTTTATTACCCGTTTTTTTTCCCTTCCTTCCTGCTATTCCAATACGCATGCTAGATGGATCATCCGATTTCGCAATTCCATCTGCCGTTCCAATGACTGACGTCATTAAAACAAGACGGAGACTTAACCAGGGATCGAATTTGGTTAAGTGTCCCTCCCTCACTACTTCGATTGAAAAGCTGCCAATCGAAGCGGGGGAAGGGGCGCCATCGACATCAAAAGCAGCAGCAAAAAATTATAAACAACAACAACAAAGATTCCA